>JAVJGG010000009.1:13760972-13773661 GCA_035590195.1 Aviceda cuculoides | reverse complement strand
TTCTCTGGGGGGGTTTGTTGTCAAAGAAGCATCATGCTTGAACATGTAAGAAATGCACACAACTGGGTGACCAGGTCTGGAAATGCAGGCAGGGAAGAAGTTGTCCTTGCACCCTGGTTGTAGCTTTTGTGGTGGGGGAAAGGCAAGAAGAAGACTGCTGCTGCTTGCTGGCAAGGAGTTGCACCCATCTTGTAACATGATGTGCCTCAGACTCATTCCCTGGGACATAAAGTGACCCATTAGATACCCAAGGGCACAGGTCACGCCCAGGAAAAAAAACAAGGATCGGCATATTTGGAAGGCAGAGGAATAAGTGGGTCCAACCTACATTGACACTACCCTCCCTCTAACACCCCTGTGGGATGCCCACTCAGCACCCTGCCCCAGAGGTCATGAGGCTTGCAAAGCCATTCCCAGCCAGGGGAGCTGCAAGCCCCAGCCCCGACAAGCATCCTTGCTCCATCAGGGCTCGCAGCATTGCATAGTGCTTCTCCAGGCTAGTGGTTCACGGCCAGTCCTCAGGACAGCAGATGCTTTGAGCAGCCGCGGGTGGGACTGCAACACATGGCATGAGGCAGAAGGACATGATTCGTGGCCCGCTCTCAACAATCGAAAGGGTTAAAATAAGGTCATTGCTGTTGATAGGATGTAGTCATGTTTGATTACCTGACTCTCAGGTAATCACAACTTGGAAGGACCATGGGTTACTTCGAACAGCCAGAACAGCTGCCTATTGCAATGTAAGTCTCCTGCCACAGAAAAATCCTTATAGATAACTTGCATCCTTCCACAAGTACCTAACCCTCAAGTAGTATTTTGTGAAACATACTGAAAACATTTTAAATAGTTTTAACTAACACTATGAGATTCTTTACCATATCCAGGTTGGTGTCTTCAAGTAGATTCTCCTTCCTCTCTCACCTCTTCATTTTTCTCATCAGAAGGCTGATCTGACATCATATAAAAGTCTGGGATTGACCTTGTTTGTGTTTATCAGTTTTCTTCTTACCATGGCTCTGGTAAAGAGTTCGGATAGCTTTGCTCCCAGTTGTTTTGACATGAAAGCAACAAGACACCAAACACAACTTTGAAAAAAGAGGCTTTAAAATAAAACCATATAAACCAGAAAATAGCAAAAAAGTATCCTTGGGATCTGAAGGAAGAGATTCAATGAAATTACATCTGTCACCTCAGCTTCAGATTTTAATTGGGAACCACAGGTACTCAAATAAAGGGGAAATCTTACTTTGTGAAACCTGGAGTCAAACTCTGCCCATTTCAGTCCAGTGTCCCTCCACGCAGAGAAAGCTGTGTAACACAGTCCAAGACAGATTTGACAAAACTGTGGGATATGCCTCCCCTGTTATTTCTCCTGCCACTTCTCCTCAGCTTCTCAAGTGCTATCCATGAGAGTCAGCAGAGTTGCACCAGTTTGCACTGTATGAAAACCTGGCCCTTGAGGCATAATGGAGAGGCAAATAAAGGTCAGTGCTGCCCGGTGACTTTTGCAAGCCGTGGGAAATTGCAGCTGCCCCCTAAGCCCAGGGCTCACCATGCCAGCAGGGAGACTGAGTAGCAAGCAGCTGGGGTATGCCTGACGGTGGTGGTGGTCCCTGCCTGTGAGGCAGCATCGCTACACTTCCCTGGAGGACAAACCAGCACAGCGGAAACCCATTTCCCAGTGCAAGGTTCTCAGACATTGCTCCTGAACACTGGATCCTTCTGCTTTCCTTTTTTTCCCCTGAAGATCAGAAGGAAAGGATTCCTTGGCACAGCCTGCTACGGAAGTGCCTGCACAACCCATGCCAGGGGCAGCAGGCGTCTCTAAGCACAGCCAGCTTCCCCCAAGCTGGTGTTATCTGCTGTAACCCTCCAGGCACAGGTGAGGCACTGCGCTTCTCAAAACAACCATCTGAAAATGCTACTACTGCAGTTAGAAGTGCTTCTCGCCTCTCCAACCTGAGTAATCCTTTTCTGCCCAAATTCAGCTAAGTCGCTGCACTCGGGGGTTGTTTCTCCACAGCCAGCCCCCCTGCTGCCATCAGCCTGCGTTACAGTCCAGCAGATCTGGAGGGCAGGATTTAAGGTGCTGCCTTGTGATTCTGCCTGCTGAGGATGTCCAGTGGCATAAGCTCATCATATGACTGCGTGCTGTGCACATTGGGGTAACCATGTGGAAGAGCTAATTACAAGGCAGGAAATTAGAGCACAAGCTTGGAGGAAGCAATCTTTCAGCAGGCAGCAAAGCCCATCGCACAGTCTTTAGCAACTGTGCCTTAAGTAGCAAGAAAACTGGCTGCTGAAGGAAGACCCAAGTTAAATATTTCTCTTCCCCTCTCTGTTTCCTCTCAACTTCTGCTGTTGCTGTTGCACAGCTCAGTGGAAGTCTCAGCAACACTGTCCAAGAGAGATGGAAACCTCCCTTCATTAACAGTTCAGCAGGCCACTTAACCATGTGCTTAAATTTCTGCATACAGATATCTTACTGACTTCAACAGGATGGCTTGCATGCTTTTTATTAGGCACATGAAGGAGAACCTTGCTGAGTCAGATCCAGAAGGTTCATACTTTCTCCAAGATCAAAGGCAGCACACCAGCTCCTACAGCAGAACCCAGACGGCTGCAGTTTATTTGCTTTACACTGACTACATTTGAGAGGGATGAAGTACAGTCTGCAAGCCAAATTAAGCTCTCTCTGTTGTCATTTGATTTTTTCTTTCTTTTTGAGCATGTCAGCAGAACAAGTTGATTTTTGACAGTGCAGAGATTTGCAGATGAAACACTGGGATTGTTTGCAAGTTGCTGTTGTGCTAAAATACAGACCAGAAAACCTGCAATACAGCTAAGTAAGCTGTTAAGGGAGTTAGAATAATGTTTTCATTGACACCAAGACACCTCTGTCCCCCCACTCCCCAAGATTTAGCAAGATGGAAGAACTACCTGCCAGATGGCACTTCTTTTTGACTTGGGAATCTGCATTTAGTACTACCATTTGCTTTGAAATCACTACGCCAGCAGGACGGAATAGTAAAGTGTCTCTGAAATATCTACACCACTGGCCTCCCCCCCCTTCCCCCCCCCCCCTCCAAATTATCACTGAAGCAAAGAGCGCAAGCATCACCTTCCCTAGCTGATAGAGAAGCTCTGGAAATAATGTCACAGTCATGTGAAAATGGGCTTGAGTGTAGATGACTGAAAATAATAAAATAATAAATCCTTGCTTTTGGCCTGCTAACTTTGCAAACACCGCTCAAGGTCAAGGGGTGAAAGCATGGAGAGCTGTCGGATCGCATAGGGATTTCAGTGGATTAGCTGTGACTTGAGGAGAGAATCAAAGCTCCCACAGCTTGCTGCCTACTGCTGAGCTGGGCGGCAAATACGTACAGCGTGACTCAACAGCACAAACCTCTAGGAAAGGCAGAGTAGCAGCTACAGCCATTGCATGGGCAAGATCTGATATATCCCAGGAGCCATACAAGGAACCTGAAAGCTGAGAGGTGTCACAAGGACAGAAGCAGTGCTTGGGAAGTGATCCTTTGGTCCCCAGCATCAGCCAGCTGGTTACATCTGGAGACCTCTGCAGACCAAGGAACAGTAGTCATCTGAGGACAGTAAAACAGCTAGTGACACAGATCTGCACTGTGAAGTACACTGGCAGCGCTCACACATGCAGAAACACATGCCTATATGCACACATACATATCAATCCTTATATTAAATTCTTATGCTTTTTGGTACAGGTTGAAAAATAGACAGTAGCTGTATACAACAGATGTCCCAGAATATTTATGAGACATAAATGATGGTTTTGCTCAGAAGTGTCATTAAAGAAGAAGAAAACCCTTGTGGGCTTCTTGCCATCTCAGCAATTCCCAGTTTAAATTGCTTTATTTAACATGCACCAGCCTTTGCATCAGGTTTTCTTACAACGTGTACCACAAAGTGAAACTCGAATGCAGAAGCCAAACTGTTTTATTTCCAATAAATGTGCCATCTACTCAGCAACCAAAAAGCCTCAAATGCTTCAAACCAGACCCGAGACTGCTGTCAGCTGAAGACAGCAGATTAATACTCTGAGAGCATGAACTGGAGCACAGCACAGCCTTATGTCAGTGCTTGCTCGCTCATTCCAGCGCCAGAAGCATTACAGAATCCAGCTAATCCCTAAACATAACCAGAAGTAAAAGCCACGCGACATATTTTGGACAAAATATCAACAAGGATCAGGTTTGTCATGTAAAAGGTTGTTGCACTGGAAAGTCACTTTTTCAGTGCTATTTCACATTAACCTTTATCACCCTTGTTCACATAGATTGGCCAAATAACGAGAACCAGGGAAAGATTTCCACTAATACACCCATGAATGTATCTTTCCTCTGAAGCAATGGAAAACTTTTAAGGCCCTTAGATGCCATGATGATGAGCACGGCATTAAAAAAATGTAGATAGATAAGATAAGGCAGGGGATTGTCTGGCAGGAGTCAGCAGCTGTAATTTGACATGGTGATAATTTCCCTTGTGAATGCTGAGACAGGGGCAACATGGCTCTCGCATCTTCCATTAGCAGGGCAAGAAATACAAAATATTCCTCTAAAAGTCCTGTAAAAATCACCCTGTCTCTCTAGCTGATGTCTAGAGCCACTGAGAGAGTCAAATATTCCACTCTTAAATGGGAGACTAAGGAGTGAAAGGAACAGCATCAAGTGTTGACAGTTCATCAGAGCTCAGATGCTAAGTGAAAGCAAGATCAGTGCTTGGATTAGGACACTGTGGTAAAAACATAGCACCAAGGAAGAGATGAGATCATTAAGCACAAATTTTACAGAGAGGTAAAACCAAAACTGATTTTTGCTTGTGTATCAGCTTCCTTCCTTCTAGCTATGAAGACTCAGAGGAAAGAAAAATCATTGTAAAATCATCCCTTGAAACCAATTAACCAGCAGTGTCCTACCTCAGAGAAACATTGTGCTATGAGGAGCATGAGGTGACACCAACATATGGGAATAAAGCACAAGTGCAGGGAAAGTAAGGCAATGATTTTAAGAGACATTTGGAGGAAACACCATTTCCCACCTCACGTATCACATTCCTCAGAACAGCCTTCTACTTCAGTGCAACGCATGGCTGCATTACCATGAGATAAATTCACCATTTAAAACTGCACACATGCTTTAAATGTTTTTTAATATTTCCAGCAGAACTTGTTTTCTACTCCTAGGCATAACGTCCAGGAGTCCCTTCAAGTTAGTCAGCCAAGAGCAATGGAGCAAGTTTGGATAAACTATAGAGGCTTTATTACAATTTGCTATTATCATAATTAATAAATGCTGCTATGAAACATCACTGCAAATTGGTACACCCTCCCCTGATTCATGCACAATCCTTTCTCCACATATTTCAGAAAACAAGCTCACTTTTTCTACAAGGTTTCTTTACACACTGAAGGAGTGGCAACATCTGCAGTCACAGCCAGGGTCTGTGGAGGAATGCAATGCAGGCAGCTAAAACCAGGACACACTCATCCCTCAACATCAAAGTTTGAGTATAAAGGAATAACCATCCTACAGCTCATGCAGACAGAACAAGATATATTTCTATTTTTCCTTTTCTATGTAACTGCTGGATAAAGCATTTTCTATAGAAAGTTTACAAAAAGATATAGGATTGTTTTGTTTTAAAGGTCTTGAACAGATTTCAAGTGCTATTGCGAGAGGTCAAGCACACAGGGTTAACCATGAGCTCTGTCCTCCACATTACCTTGCCATAACACACGCAAACATCACAAGCCCTAGCAGCTTCTATAGCCATTAATCATTTTTTCCAAGTTTTTCTCCTTTACTTGGTTTTTGGGTATGAGGAAGAGTCTTGGCCTCCTGCAGAAGCGAGCATTTGTGCTCATTTCTCTGGTGCCACCTTGACACAATGAAGTTTTACAGTCTCCTGCAGCCCCACTGAGCCACGGAAACGGAGAGCAGGGAAGTCCCCACCATCCTGATATCCTGGGAAGTACTCATGGTGCTTCAACCAAGCTTCACCCAGCATCTCTCCATCTAAGGCAGCCATACACAGGGAATTAAATAGCAAAAAGTGTGTTGAGCTGAAGGATCTGTAAATAAAATTATGCCACAGAACCTCCCCTGGCTGGCATCAGCATCCTAGCATACAGTAGATGCCATTCAAAGCTCCAAATTCATTTCTTCAAAATAAATACAGATGTAAAATAAAAATCCTTCCATGACAAAACCAAGGCAGAGTTTACAGTGGAAGCAGAGCAGAATATAACAAGAAAGCAGCTAGAGATTTTATTTATTTGTATGCATACATATTTATATATGTATACATGTAAGCATTTTACATTAGCAAGAGGTTTTATTAGGGGGAAAAAAAATCCTATCTTACTGGGGTAGAAAGGTCAAGGTATTCGAAATTAATTTTTCCACAATTTGTGTCTGACAAACTGATGCTGTCTAGGTAAGTACTGCTATCTTGGGATGAGCTCAGGGCCAGCAAAACAAGGTGATAAGGAAGGGACATCATCCCCAAACCAATAAATCTCCTTCCCAGATGGCATTTTTATCTAAGAGTGCCAAAAGAAGCTAGACAGGAAATTTGTGGACCTATATCATGGTAAACTCATTAAGAGTAAGTGAGTTTCTGAAAGACTAAAAGCGAGTTAATCTGGTCCCTCTGATTAAAAAAGGACCTCAGCACTTCAGCTCCATCAGGCTAATGTTTAGAATGTATAAAATAATTTATTCCACCAGAGCATTGGTCCCACAAATATCTATAAAGGAGATAACATAATTAGCTTGCATTTTAAAGGGGTCCCCAAACAATGTGCTAAAACTGATAAGCGCAGCAGCATAAGGATCAAGGCTTCCCTAGACGGACTGAGAGGGTTGCTGCTCAGAGGATTTCTGAATAACCCCAGAGTTCAGTTTTAAGGCAAAACCATGAAAGCACGGGGCAAGAAGGGAGCATTATAGCACAGGAACTTTTCTCTAAGGCAGCCCAGTCCTT
The DNA here is from genome assembly GCA_035590195.1 of Aviceda cuculoides. Lineage (NCBI taxonomy): Eukaryota > Metazoa > Chordata > Aves > Accipitriformes > Accipitridae > Aviceda > Aviceda cuculoides. The sequence continues at coordinate 13,766,641 of JAVJGG010000009.1, read as the reverse complement.
CTGCTGTGTTTCAAGAGATGGGACCCAGAATGGAGACCGTCTCACTCATAATAATAGACCAAAATGACACTGGGAATTTACACAGAAGATCCCTGGTGCAGCTGGCTGTGGACGCAATGTCTGTCTGTCCCAGGCCAGCAAGGAGGGAGGCAGCCTCCCCAGGCATGCAACGAGGCACCTGCTTCTGCCCAGGAGCACAAGGGAGGTTTTGTATAGTTTGGCCCCAGCTATCTCTACCTGCATTTTGCATCTGTGAAGGTGGCACAGTAATACTCCCCTACCTCCCCAAAAGGTTACAGTAAGACTCCCCTACATCCCAAAAAATTCAACGCAAGATACTCCAAGCTCTCAAGTGCTATTGTAATAGGATCAACCAAAACCAGCTCTGAGCTTCCCTCATCCCACAGGCAGCTGCAGCCCAAGTCTGGCAGCAGCAAAGAAGTACTTTGGCAACATCACATCCACGCACCAGATATCTGTTGGCAGCTAGGTCAGCTTTTCGACCAGCTTCAGCTCTGAAATTGGTGACACTCAAGTATGGTCATCACCCTGCTCTCATCCCACCACTCAGTTGCAGACCCTCCTCAGCTCAAACAACATCAGTTCTTGACACAGGGCTAGTCAGACCACCAAAGTTAGAGATGACCACACCGCAGCCACAGGTTGTACCACTGAAACAGATCAGGCACTAGGAACTCCCTCCTATTCCCATAGAAAGATAACAACAGTTTTTAAAATTACTGGTATTATCATTGGACAGGTTCAAGCACTCATGGTAACCACCTATCAAACTCGCAATACTGATTTGCCTTAGAAGTAGGAGAGGGTAAGCAAATATTTACTTTGCTATATTTTTTGAAGACAATAAAAGCCTTTTCCATATACTTTTGCAATCACAGCCATAAAGTATTTGTACAAGGAGGAACATATTGTTGGCAGAGGAAGCATATTTTGTTCTTAAAACCAATATTTAACTAATGCTTAGAAATGCATTTATGTAATCTGTGCTCTGTTACACTGATGTATTAATAATGAAATTGTAGCTCTCCAAGAAAGTAATGAACATTAACAATGGAAGTGGAATCAGAATCCTATAATGCAAGAAATACTGCTTGGTCAGCTGGACACAGAAGGTGCATCAGTGATTTGAGTAAGAACATGAAAGGACCGTAACAATGATCACTCACACTGCATTTGCATAGTTAGTGCCTTCCAGCCAGAGAGTGCTCTCTGGATTTTATAAACTGCTCTCCCAGGAGGTGCCAAACTGTTGCAGAAGGATGCTGAGCACCACCAGCTTTTGAGGGACCTCTCTAGTGCATTAATTGGGTAGGTTGTGTAAGGCTCCTCTTTGGGACATAGCAGTGAATCTTCCTTCCAAAACGCACTAGTCCTTTTGGCTCCTGTGAAGCACCCTCACCCTAAACAGGCTCATTCCTACTCTGAGTCTGAGCCGCTGTCCTGAATGTACAGGCTTGTTACTACCTTTTTGATGCTGACCCATTCAGGGAGAACAGAGGTATTTTTTCATACAGAAGCTTGTTCTTGCAAATTGTTCCAACAAGCACGTTAATGGTGGGGGCCACAGAGGTCTCTCCATTGTGCCCCTGCTCCAGGACAACCATAGGCTCAAGGGCTGAACTCTGACTGGGATGTGCCATGATATTCCTTCAGGCTCCTGGTCCCCTCATCATCCAGATTGAGAATTTTTCAGATGATACAGGAGCTCTGGCTTCTGGGATATCCCTAGGTTTCCTTACCATAAAAAACAGGGAGAGGAAGGGATCCTTGCTCTGACACAAGCCTGGCTGCAGCCACAATGTACCTCCAGGCATGGAAGTACTTGGTAGCCTAAAGGCAGCCAATAGTGAATCATACATTTTATAACAATTTAGACATAAAGGCAGAAATCCATTTTTTTTAAACCCTGCAAAGTCTTCTTTGCCCAGTTGTAATGCTGCATGTAGCCTTATAGACTAGGGAGGTTTTTAGTGTCTGACAGAATAAGAGACTGAAACTGTTGTTAGCCAAGTAAAGGTAGATTGGAACTGCATCCTTCCCCAGTTTGCTTGAAGGCAATATGGGCTCATAAATAACTATAGTTTGAGAAACATCAGTATTTTTAATCAACTGCTACTTACCTAGAACTCAAATAATAAAACCCAAATATAGGTATTTCTAATTTCCTGCTGCAAGAGGTGAGTGGACTTTCTATGTCACAGATTAATGACCAGCAGACACACCTTTAAAAGCTGTATTGCTAAATGAATCTTCCCATGCTACACATGGTATCTTGAGGACAGTTTTCTGGTAGTCTGGAGTTTACTGAAGGTTGGGATTTTTTTGCGCGCTCTCTCTCTAAACAGATTTCAATCTTTGATTTTCCATGCATGAGCAGCCAGGATGAATGAGCAGATCTGTTATCAGCTGCAAGGAGTCTGGGCTTACAGCTGTTGACTGATAACTCTTTGCAAAACCCCCACCCAGTGTACCAGATCTTGCTTCCCTTTACTTATCCTCCTTGGCGATCCCAGGCTGAAGTTTTGCTTGAAGGAGCCTTTATCCTGGCACTCACTCCTCTCAGCGGCTTCCCCACGCCTGTGCAACAGACCCAGGGTTTGACAGTATACAAAGCACTGGGCTGCAGTGCTGGATATTGCCAGATGAAGACACAGACAAGTTTTGTGTCCTAGGGTAAAACCGTAAATCGTTTGCTGGCAAGCAATATCCATTATTTTGATTCTTGTGCCTTTTTTAGCAAGAACAGTGGATACATACAACTAATAAAGCAAAGAAAAATACAGCTTACACTGCTAATATCTCTAGCAGAAGAGCAGTGTTTCAGATGTACAGCCCATGACTTCTCTGAGACAACATGTCGCCTTGGTGGTTTGATTTCCCAGATTCAAAAGTCAGTATTTCCAGAACAAAGAGCAACCAAGCAATTCTCTGGGAGAAAGTACAGTGGTAGGAAGCATCTTGCGCACACGCACAAAACCAAACCATTTGTTTTGTGTCAAGGCAATAATTGTCAGCCAAGACCCTAGAGATGGTAAATTGAATTGTCTGTTCTGCATATACTAATGGGAGCTCAATGTTAAGTCAAATAATGCCCCAAGACGACGTGAGGTTGAAAAGCAAGTTGTTAACAAGAAGAGGGGCTGAGGGTGCTTTTCCATTTGGAACGTGCTTTTGCATTTTCCTTGCAGACTCAGAGGATTAGGGTGATAAAGGGATAGAATTTGCTGGGAGTATTTTAGCCAACTAATGCATGAAAAAATGCAGATTGCTTGCATCCTGTTTACAGATTAATCACCAAGGCTTCTTGGTTTTTTATTTGCCTGTGGGTGGGATCTGTGCTAGTAAAAAAAAGTTATATCAAACATTTTCCCAGAACTGAAGTTATCTATATAAACTTTATACTCAATTTTTACATAGAAGAAAAAAGAGTAAATCCTTAGCTGGCTTTTGGCATACTTTGAAAACTTGATGTTTCAATACAACCATTTTAACTACTTATGTCAGCAGTCAAAGTGACAGTAAAAATTGAGGTTGCAAAACTGCACAATTTATCTTTCCTTCTAGACAGATAGCAAATCTTAGAATCACAGTGCATATATTTAAAAATATTTGTTTGAAAACAAGAAATGAAGGTGGTAAGCCTAAGGAATGACAACATTTTAAACCAAGTCTAAATGAAGTATTACAGGTAGAGAGTTTCCACCATAAAAAAATAATTTGGTCCTGGTCTTACTGGATCCACTAAAAGTTTCATAAGATTCAGTAGAAATGGAAGAACTCACTTAGCTGTTCCCCGTACACATTTGGTTGTCTTTGATCTGTGGATTAGAGCTGATGATTTGCACTTTGCTTGAGGTGCCAGCTCTGAAGGACAAGGACACTGCCACTGTGTTGGAGATGGCAATTATTTTCTTTGTAAGAAAAAACCCCACACTGATCGTCCAAAACAAAAAAATGGTCAATCTTGTATAAACCTGTTCATCCCGCAACCACCATAGGTGAAAAATTTTATTTTTTAAATGCTGCTCCACAAGGGATCAGCTCTGTGACATGCAGCTGCAGAGATGAGGCAGGATGAGCAGGGACCCAGCATGTGGTGGGCATGGACTGGGAAACAGGGACGGCTGCTTCCTAAGCTGCAGCCAGGTCTTCTCACCACCCAGTCTCTGTTGTGCTGCTCTGAAGATCACGCCTCGAGGAAAACTTCCCTGCTGGTTTAGCAGCATTTCTTGGGCCACTCTCCCACCATAAATCCCCAACTGGCTTGTCAGGAAGAGGAAAGCAACCAGAGTCAGAGGAACAATGAGAGTCTCAGACCACCTACTACGGGATCACCAACGCCTGCATGATCCAGGGAGACACACACTGCTGAGACCCTATGCAGGCACTGATATTAGTGAGAAAGTTTTCTGATTTATAGTCTTCATTCCCATGTTGGAGCTTGGCCAATGGCCATCATGTCTGAGGCGTTTTCTTCTAGCCAGGTGTTCATTTCACAGCTCTCCTGCAGTCCAAGGGCTGTCTAGTTTAGGTTGGCAATGCTGACTGTGCATTTTTTATTTCTTTATAGATAAGGCTTTCCACTCCAGCAGTATTTACATCATGATCTTCTTGCTTGTCCATTTACAGCCCTGTGCTTAATTCTTTCATAGCATCTGCAAGGCGTTGACATCCAGAGCTTTGCACAGGAAGCTTGGCATCCATCCATCTCTTGGGCACTGTCCTGCTCCGCTTGAGCTCAATGGGGCCTTTGCTGATACCATCAGCTAGAGACTACCAGAGAGTTTCAGACTGCAAGTGTTTAACACATCACAGCCCAGAGGACACCTTCTCTTAGTTCACTCTTAAGCCAGTGACCATTTTTGTGAACAAAACCACTCCTTCTGCAAAGCAGAGGCTGCTCCAGTTTCCACTAAGGCGTTCAGATTTGTGAGAACTTCCCAGCTGCCCACCACTAATGTTGGAAGTAACATCTATTTTGGAGTGGTCACTGGGCACCACGTAACATGTACTTAATCAGTGTGAAGGATACTGTTTTAGCTATCATCTAACCCTTGTCACTCACTAAAAGAGCCATAAGTGGCAAATGCACTCAGTGGGCTACACTCAAGCAACATCACAGCTACCAAGCGAACACTGCTAATGAATAAGATATCCATTATATCCAACCTCACAATGCTATGGTGTCGTGGTCTCAGCCCAGCTGGTAACAAAGCACCACGCAGCCGCTCACTCACTCCTCCCCCCCGGTCCCGGCCCCAGTGGGATGAGGAGAAAATATAAAGAAACACTTGTGGGTCAAGACAAGGACTGGGAGGGATCACTCGCCACTTATGGTCACAGGCAAGAGACAGGTTCAATTTGGGGAAGAAACAAAATCAATTTAATTGACTGCAAATCAAAACAAAACAAGGATATTAGGAAGTAAAACACAACCTTAGAACACCTTCCCCCCAGCCCTCCCTCCTTCCCGCCTCAACCCCACTCCCGGTTCTCTCCACCTCCTCCCCCAGCGGTGCAGGGGAACAGGGGACGGGGGTTGGGGTCAGCTCGCCACACCTTGTCTCTGCTGCTCCTTCCTCCTCAGGGGGAGGAGGACTCCTCACCCATCCCCTGCTCCACCGTGGGGTCCCTCCCATGGGAGACAG
>JAVJGG010000009.1:13734888-13760748 GCA_035590195.1 Aviceda cuculoides | reverse complement strand
GGGGCATCAACCTCCACCGGCACACCTCCTCCCCTTCCTTCTTCACTGACCTCGGTATCTGCATCGGTGTTCCTCTCGCGTTCCAATCCCACCACTTGCTGCCAGTTTCCCTTCTTAAATCTGTTCTCCCAGAGGTGCTACTGCCGTCCCTGATGGGCTCGGCCTGGGCCAGCAGTAGGTCCGACTTGGAGCCAGGGAAGCTTCTAGCAGCTTCTCACAGGAGCTACCCCTTCAGCCCCCTCCCCCGCTACTAAAAAAACTGCACCACACAGACCCATAACATATGGTCAGATATCATAGATGATAAATAGACCTAAAAGCAGTTTCCCTTGCCTTGCTTTAGTTCACATGCAGGGCCTTTTTCCTTCTTGCCTTGACCATTGTTTAATTGATTCAATCTTTGCAAAGTAATTTTTATGTCTTTGACACATGCATACTGCACAGGTATAAACAAAAACATATGGGGCTGGGAAGTCAAACCCCTCAGTTTTATCTGCTCTTATGATATCTTTTCTTCATGCCTCAAATTCTCTAAAATGCTCCCTAGTCTCTCCTACCCAGGCATCTTGCAGGTGCTATGTAATAACAACTGGACAGCCATCACAGACATTTTTCACAGCTGTGGTCACCACCACTCCTAAACTTTTCCAGAGGGGATTGCTGATGAGGTTGCAAGTCCTTTTCAAGATGACCAAGGAATACAACAGCACCCTTTCCATCCTCCAGCCCTGAGGAACCTCCCTGGTAAGAGCCCAGGTACAGGGAGGTTTGCAGTCCTTGGGAAAACCTTAAAAGCTTCAGTTTGAGAAAGTTTAAGAAAGCAATGGTGTTTCCAAAGGGAAGTGCGAGCGCATAGCTGGCTGATGCATCTTTTAGGGCTTTTGTTGCATCACTGCCCCAAAAAAGAGAAGCCACAGATCACGTGGCATTTCTGTTCCTTGCAAATTGACATTTTGAGAGTGCTTTCTTCCCCTGGTGTGAAAACTAACCACTTTGACATACTATGTCAAAGGGAGAGACTGCTTATTTTTCATCTAAGGAACATTTTGGTTTGATTTCCCCCACAATGGAGTATCCCGCCGTGACTTCTGGAGCTCCTAGACACCTCAGGAAATTTTGCAGCTTCCCAGCTGCCCGCATGCAACCCCTCCAAGTCACAAGGGATTCACAGCAATCCCTGCCCCAGAGCAGGCACCCCACAAGCAAGCCTCTCCATCCATCAGCACAACAAAGGTCTTGAAGAGCAGTTTATCTGATTTGGAGAGTCCATAGTCATTTTGATATGGCAAATAGTCCTGCCCAAAGGATAGAGGGGCCTGTGGCTTTCTGACCTCCCAGAGAGGTTTCAAGATCAGAGCACAGAGGTGTTCATGTCCTGCTAATTCAGAGCCACAGAAAGCAAGTTCTGCTACGGGATGTCTCTGGTCCATGCTGAACAGGATCAGTGCCCAAGGGCTCATCATTTCCTAGAGTAATAGAAAATGGGACCTTCAAGCTGCTTGCCCAGGAGAACAAACTTCCTTCTTTGGGAGGCACAGGCTGCGTTTCTGGTTCAGTCCTCACTGAGGTGTAAAAGGACTCAGAAGGCATCTCTGCATTTCTCCCTTCGTGCCTCAAGGCTCTCCCTCAGCAGCAGGAACTTGTCTCACAAAGCCGTACCTGCAGCACAGCTACCATATCTCAGGGCTGCTTTTAGCCAGGCTTATAGCCCACTGGCTGTAGCAAGGAAGTAATAACTTTCATTTCAGTAGCAGAATAGATGGTGGGAAACCTTGACTGTTAAAGATGTGTCATGGCAGGGGGAATTTAGCCAGTGCCCAATCGCCCAGTGCATCAAGGCTTAAGTGAAGCTGTCAGCCAGATATTATTTTAATTCTGGGGAAATTAGGAGACTTTTCAGCAGGTCATTTCATGACACGTTTGAGGGCCACTTCTTAATATTATTTTTGACACCAGTGGCAGGACAGAGAGATCAAGTCCCAGTCTCCTGTTAGCAGAAGCAAATACCATGTGTCCTATTTCCCAAACATAGCATTGAACTTCCCCCCACAGACCTCCATGGTCCAGTCAAATGGAATAAACAAATAAGAATCTTTTAGGTGACTAACTGGAAAGTATTTTTCCTCTTAATAAAAATATGCTGAGCAAGCACCTGGAAGACAGGGGGAGTCTTTCCAGAGCAAACTCTATGTACTTATTTCCTCTTTTGTTTGACAGAGACAGGCAATTTAAAAGAACCCCATTGCAGAGCAGCAGCATTCTCAGCCTGTCACTGATCTCAGCTCTCTATCCTTGCAACTTTGTCATCAGTCACAGTGACCACATCACAGGAGTAAATATCAGTAGACTTGGCTCAACCTTCCTCCTGCCTCATGACCTGCTCTAAGCTAATGTTTTCCTCCTGTTAATTCAATTATCTTATTCTTTATGCCAGGAAAGGTGTATTATTACATGCTCAGAGTACTAACCTCACAGCATCTACAAATCCAATGAGACTTTGCTAGAGGATGCCAGCTGCTTTCAAGAGCCAAGAACTCACACAGGAACACTTTCACTTCAAATAACACAAAGACCAAGGCTACACTTACCTAAGTACTGGGGAATACATGGTTTTAGGCAGGGAAGAGGGACTGGGAACATGCTTTTCCTGTACATGCTTTGACATTTCACTGTGGATCCTGCCGAAATCAGTGTCTCCACACACGTGCCATATACAACAAGGGACCACTGCTACAACTCTGCCACGTAAAAAGCAAAGCTATTTAAAAAGCACAGGGGATAAAGCCTTGCAAATGTACCAGTCCTCATTACAGCTTTAGAAGGAAGAAAGCTGCTTCAGATACCACGAAATTCTTGGTGAAAAAGCTAACCAGCTGCAGGAAAACACCTCAGCAGTACTTGATCCTTTAACTTAAATGCCTGGTACCTATTCATAGGCATAAAGTCAAAGGAGAAGAACTTAGTACATTCAAAAGTAAGACCGGTTCTCTAGTTAAATCACAATATATTAAAAAAAAAAAAAAAAAGAAAGAAAACAAGCTTCAAAGAAAGGAAGTAAAATACAGCCCAGAAGTAAATATGTTCTGCAAAAATTTCCACAAAATGCCAAGTTATATCTTATGAAGCACTAACCAGAAGTCTTTAAACCTTCAGATGCCAGCTTATCCAACGTGCTGCTCTTCTCAACTCAGGATATGCAAGGATACTTAGGGAATGCAACCCAGATGTTTATATTTTTTCAAATTTAAGCCTTTCTGAAACACTAGACCAGCGAGATGAGCAGAGGTTTTGAGCCACCAGCCTGTTAAATACAAAGCAGATAGGCTTGTCTGGCCGAGCTGGGAAAAGGGGCGAGCAACCACTCATGCTAATGAATACTGAAATAGAAGATTCAGCAGGTAGTTGTACTTGTTGATATTTTTCTTTTATGCTTAACTTTTAAATTGGATCGCACTCAGAACTCCATCTTCCCATCCAGGGAAGATCTTGTTCTCAAGTTAATTTCGGTAAGGTAACTTCTGTTGCAACTCCTGACTCATGCAGTCCATGGCAGAACCACAACATACACCAGCTATTGCGGCAAACACATTGCCAGAGGGCTGCTGAGAAGGTGGTTAATCTGAAATTCAAATTCCAACACATTGCCTGGGTCTGACTTGTTTCAGGGTTCACAGATGTGGATGAGCCAAAAAAAGTAAGAGCCAGTGAAAATAATTACTGTCATTATTTCCTGGCAACCACTTTCTGATGTATATCATTTGGTGTATTTTTGTATTTCACATGTCTGCAGGTAGCTTTAAAGGTATTACTGGTGTTTAGACATGTGGAAGTAAACCAGATGCCTTGGCTTGGCACCAACTTCAGGTTTTTCCCTAAATTGCCCATTTCTAGTAAAGGTTGTGACCCGAAAGGATGTTGGTGATCTTACCATGACAAGCACAATACAAGTGGACTACACTTTGAAGTACAGAACTCCCTTAGGACAATGTTCTCCACTGATTAAAGCTGCCTAGCAGTTCACCTCAGTGCTGCTTTTGACCCATTTCTCTGTCAGGATTGAACCATGGGCACAGAAGCAGGAATATGTCTGAGCACAGACTGTCCCTCTTTTCCTTCACCTTTCAGAGGTTCCACTCCAGCACAGTCCTTCCCGATGGAGGTACGCTGGAGTCAGCTCCCCTCCAGAGCCCAGTCACTGCCTTCCCTCCCAGTGCACAGGGAAAGACAAACACAGTATTTCTGAGGGTGTATGGCTTTGGACTGGCAGTCCAGAACTTCCCTTTTTAGTGCTAAATTCACCTTACAGCTACTGAGCACTGCAGACACCCACACTGCTGCTCTATCCCAGTTTTCCTTCCTGCCTGCCATCTGTGCCCTCTACTCCTCCAAAAAGCTCTTGAGGGATCACAGTTCCTGCTAGAGGCTCTAGATGCTCTGCTAATGCAAAAAATTAGTAAGCCACAGAAAAGGTTTGAGATTTTTACTCCATTACCTCTGTTGCTACCCTTCGGGGAAGGAAAGCCCTTACCTCGCTGTGGATTACCTGCCTAGCAGGATAACGCATTCACTCAAAATACAAAGTCCTAATACATGTAGTTACTCCATGGGTTTTGTTTTTTTTTCAAAGACTAAACCCACACTTTTTTTTATTGTTGTTTTTCATAATAGTCACAGTAATAAGAGCACAACTTGGAAAATACTGAACTGACATTTCTAAAGCCTCTTGGCTGTCCTGTTTTGCTCTAGAAGAGCTATCTTCTTGGCACTGTCCTACAAAAATATAGTATGTGTTGCATCACATGCTAATAACCAGAAGAGCAACATTTATACTACTTTATATGAATGAGACATGAAGAAAAATAAAGTGTCTTATGGATAACTCAACAAGCTATTCATCTAACTGGGCCTTAATTTATTTGATCAATAATAACAAAATATTTCCTCCTTTAATTTCATTCTTTAAATTCACCAGATGACAGGAGAATATTGTAAGCAGAAATTCTGTACTAGAAACCACATTCCAGTGGTATTGAGAAATCACTTTCTTGTGGTGGAACTAGAAGCCTGCTCTTGGAGATGCAAGGATTTCTTTTTCTCTGCAATAGTTTTCAGCATGGTTGAGATGTAGTGTACGCTACAGAACAGACCTTATTTTGGATGCCGATGAACCTCATGGGTAGTAAATCTTTTTTCTTCAGCAATTAAATTTCTGGCTTTAATCTTTCATTCTCTTGATAGAAGTGGTTTCCTGGATCAGGCTGAAAGCCAGAAAATAATCTGCAAAACAAAGGTTCCCCCAGCTCTAAACTACATTTAATATTTCTCTTTCACTGAATCATCCCTGCTGTTTTCTTTTTAAATCTTTTTTTTTTTTTTTTTCCTCTTTCTTTCTTCGCTCTGTTGTAAGAGATCAACTCTCACAGCTGGGGAAAAGTAAGAAAGTTTCAGGACACGCTGTCTTAAGAGACCTGAAGCATCTGTACACCCTAAATCTTGCCCTTTCTATTATTCATTAGGCAAAACGCTAAAGCTGGAAGAGATAGTCACATCCCTCATGCCTTTCTCTTGCCTTCAGAATCTCAGTTTCAACAACACTAATCTAGAAGTCCATGTTCATCACTACTTCTCCCGACTAGTCTCTCCTTTCATATCCAGGGGGAGAAGCCCGTTGAGTGCTGGCATATCAGTTGATCCTCTCTATCCATAAATGAAATATTATTTTTAAAAATTTAAAACTGCAATGGTAATAGTAACTTTACAAACTAGAGGGTCCTGAGATGTTTTACTCAGGCAGTTAAATGAACTAGAAAGCATTTGTTCAGCAAGATACCACTGCTTCCTATTAACCCTATACTTCCTGCTCTGTGGCCACATTACAGGAAGCAACTCCAGCAGATATGGAGACATTCATTACCAGCAGTCTCATCCCTTCCAGGGAGACCTCCTTTAATCAGGCGCTGTCTGACAGACACCATCCAGGGCCATATTTCAAAGTAACACAGGAGACTGGATTGGATCGAGACGCCCATCAAACTGTGAACATGAAGCCTCCTGCCACACAGTTTGCATGTCAAGTAAAACATTCCACAGCAGCGCGGGCATCTCCACATATCAACATGTTAAAGACTTGTCCTTTCTGATTATGGGTATTGACTCTTAGCTGGATAGCTTCAGAGACAGTAATGAGGTTTAATGCAGGTCTTCAAAGCACTCAAATGCTCTACTGGAAGTTGAAAAGGAATATTAGACATACACACCAGTATAAAATGCATTACACATTCCAATGATGTCTTGCACAAAATAAATGCTCCTTTCCTAATTAAGAGTTCTTTCTTCATTACGGTTCTAGAAATGTCTAGAACATTATGGGACTTAGCATTTGGAAAGAAGTTTTCATTAAAAACACCACTTGTGAGATACAGCTGCTCTCGGACTGTGTGGCAATTATCAGTTTTCCAGAGTTTGGTATGTGGCTTCTACCCATTAATATGGTTATGAGTTTTTCTCAGGTCTTATCAAGTGACCTGCTGAGCTGTGCTTTTTCCTTCTACTTCCATAGTACAATAAACTCAGCATGATTTATGGGTATTCAGCACTTAAGTCTGATCCCACAGACCTTTAAGGTCTTGTTTGAATCTTTAACCCTCGGGATGCTAAAGCAAGATGACTGGGATTATTTAGTCCATAGAAACTACCTGCATTTCCTCTGTATCAAGCATTCCCCTTGCTCAACTGCACAAAACATGAGACCATATTCCAATCAGTATCACACAAGGACAAGATCAACAGTCCTGCACCCTCTGTGGGCCAACAAAAATCCTACAACACATTTCAAAACAGTTATAGACAGAAATCTACTTCTCTGGTGCCCTTTCTAGATTCTCCAGCACCAGCTGCTGCCTCAATGTCTTTCTCTTCCAAGCATCAATTCATGCAAAATATTTTCATAAATGAAAACAACTAGGAAGATGCTGAAGTTATTTCCTAAATCAGAACCAGAGAACATCCCATCATACTTGTTCAAATTCAGTGAAGGTACCTGTTAGCACTGTTGATTGGATATGCTATTGAAGGATGTGACAGGATCAGATCAGTAGCCTTAATTTATCAGGAGGAACAGCCTATTGACCTCAAAAAGCTGAGCCACTGACAGAAGATAATTGTCATATTTGCTTAGTGATTTCAGGAAAAAAATAGCTGTCTTGAGTTCTCTAGGGTCTGAGAAACCAAGCAAGCTTCTGTAGCCATTGAGTAGATGAACTCTTCGTCCAGGACACACACTGTCTTTCACATTGCTGTGCTCCTACAAACAGGAGCCAGAGGCATGAGGCGATACTAGAGTTATTGATTTGCTTGACACAGAAGATGCCAAGAGGACAGTCAGAGCTGTAGACTGTGTGCGTTTCAAGGGAAGCATGGCTCCAAAGAGGTCAAAGAGTAATTGGGCAGTAATACAATTGTGTGAAATTATATTAAAGCCTAAAGTTATTCATTTTATTACATTTTGTTGTAAGCCACTGAACTGACTATCTATCTAGGTTGAAGTTTATTTGGTTAAGTTTAGAAATACACAGAAAATGAACATTTCAGTGCTATCTTTGGCTTTCTTACCTAGGGCAGAGTTCAAGATACTCTAGGCTAGATTTCAAAGCTATTGAGCCAACAGGAAGCAGTAGGTACCTAAATGCCTTGGAAAACCCAAGGCAGGGCTACTCCAGTGTTAAATGCTGGCTTAAACTTAGACTCTTCCTACACATCCCTAAAAGCATTGTTATGTTTTTACAAAAGCAGATGCTCTCTCAGGGAACTGCTATGGTATGCCCCTGCAAGGTTCAAGCCTAAAACATGCTCACACTATACTTGCATTGATTCCTGTAGAGGAGCTCCACAAAAATCATCAGACAGCCAAAATCTAGATTTCTGATACTTCAAATCTAGAAGTTTCTGCCTAAACAGATGGACTATTTAGTGGCTAACACACATGGCCCATTTCACAACTAACTACTAGTACAGCCTCTCCCTGCAGCAAAGGGAGGAGGGAAGGGGTGAGAAGAGTCAAGCTTAACTGAATTAACTAGAACAAGTTATAAGGAGTTGTATTTAATGGTTGGTGTTCCTGGTGCTTGGCCACACCAAATACTCAACTTATTTTTAGAAGCCACAGCAAGATGCAAAATTTGACTTCATTTTACTGATCTCTCTAAAAGCTTAACCTCAGATTAACCCAAACTTCCATTTTCAAACAGCTGTCCACCAGGTATTCATTTACAGTTTCACATCAAAACCATCTGCACCTCCTGGATTCATATGTTCAGAAGGAAGAGTCGGATTAAGTGTGGGTTGTTTCAACTGAATCTGCCTTTGAGCACTGCATTCACTACAGGTTATTTGAAGCTAATTCAGTTGCTTGACTTAATGAATTTTGTCTGGTTATGGCCTGAACCTCAAAGCAAGATCGGAGCTAGCAATAATTGACTTCCCCATGGGTTAAACACACAGCTTTTTCCTCTTATGACAGGAGGTTCATCTTGGCAAGTCTGCCCACATCATGAGAAAAGGCATCAGCCAACTGCTGCCTAGAAGAGTTCATGGTCTACCACAGCACCTGCCTTCAGCCCAGCACCCAGGAAAGCAGATCCACAAGCTATCCTGCCTGCATGAGCTTGGCAGAATGCACTGGGACAAAGTTTCTGCTCTCATTTGTCCAAATCTCATTTCCTGCTATCCAGAAGACAGAGTTCATGCCAGGATTAGAACATCCTTACTCTATTCTGCAACACCACACTTCCCACCTCACAGCAAGTACTGGGCATAGGTAGCACAGAACAAGTGACAATTCCCAAGCATCTCAACAGCCTGTTCCACTTTAACAGCAAGGGACTGCTAACTGCTCTGCAAATACCCACTGCTTGGTGCAATCAACACATCTGTACATTTACTTTCACTGAGACAGTCAAAAGTTACTCTCCAACTGAGGCAGTAAACACTCGGGCGTACTTGTAATGGTTGTCTAATTTGTTGTGCTACTTCTATATGAGAACATTACTACTTGCTATGGCAAAGCCCTGACAAAATCCACTGCTGGTAAAAGTCTATACTAGACTGGCATAGGTTTAGTAAAATGATACTTTGCTTTTCAGTGCAGTGCTTTCCCCAGATAACTTTGCAAGGAAGTGCTGTTCCCTTTCCATTTCCAGCCATCTTGGTTGTAGCTGTACTTGTGCATCTAGTCGCCCCAGAAGGATCTGGCTCCAAGAAGGCTCAATTCTCCAAAATACTAAACAAGCCATCTGGTTAGATTGACAAACTCTCTAGAAGCCCTAATGAGAGCAAATCCACAGGTGCTGATGGGAAGCATCTCACAGTCAATCCACTGACCACTGAACTTGATGGGGCACAAACTGACAGGAGGTGTTCAGCCACCTATGTGGCCAAAGAGCCAGCCACATGCCAGTATCATACTGGGCTCTGCTGTGTTCTATCTACCATTGGCATTACATGGATTTACTCAGAAAATGCTTGCTTCAGGTGATGTCATTGAAAGGAAAGAAACTGGTGGACAAGACAGACTAAGACAGTGATTAAGGAGCAAAAGTTTTTCCATGATCATTTTTTCTCTCCTGAGCCAGAACATAAAGCTAAATCTTATTTCCAGGGAGGCCTCAATTTTATTCCCCTCAACCTTCACAATTCCTCTTGTCCTCCAAAATCCATACACATGCCATTAGGCAATAAGGTTAAGGATATCAAACAGCAGGCAATTAATACGAACAACTGACTCAGCCTTCCTTTTCTGTCAGCAGTAGTTTGTAGTCTTCTTGAGCAGACTTTAGAAGAGAAATAGAAAAAATTAAATACATACCAACTAGCAAAAAAATAATACACCCCTAAAAGAGAAAAACAGCATTGGATGCAACTGCAGAACCTATATTCAACCTGTATTCAATGCTTTGCCATTCACAGGCACTTTCACTCGCTGCCAGGAGTAACTACAATGGCAATAGTCATTTTCCAAGTTCCATACACGCGTCTCCTGGTTACTCGACTACGTACACTTTTCTTGTAAGTCATTATGTCAAATGCCAGGACTTCAGCATTGAGCTGTGGTTCAGTATTCCAGACCTCAAGAACCATGTTCAAGTCAGAGTAGCTTTTATAAGGCAATGCAAGATTATTTTCTTCTTTAAGGGTACCATCTAGAGTTTGGAAGTGGTTATGCTGTCCATCAGTCAAAAAGATAGTCTAAAATTGTTAGAAAAAAGTGGAAAGTAGCTACTGGAAGTTATTTGCCATGATTAGACCCAGCAGCTCTTCTGTGACCTCCATTCTAACAAGGTAGGGATAATTCTGACAGTCTGAAAAAGTAAAAATCTCTACTTGCTATACAGCTTTGTCTTCTAACATGATGGACTAGATGCAATAGTAATGTTTTTACCAAAAGCAGTGAAAAACACTGCAGGAGTTTCAGGAAGGCATTATGCATTGCAATGAAGAGATTTTGTCATGTTTTCCAATCATCTTATTGCTTTTATTCATACAGAGCCAGTTATTAGCAAGCATCCTGCTCACATGAAGAAGATACATTTCCAGCCTCAAAGGCTTTGCCTGGAACACAAGTAAACAGGATTGTTGCTGCTCCAAATGAAGAATGTAAAGATGCCCAAATTACTCTTTCTATCTAGCATAGATGCAGTATTGTTTAGGAAATAAAAGCTAAAGAAGATGCTTAGCAAATCCACAAGCACGTGTAATCCACATACACACAGAAGGAAGCCAAGCATCTCTCATGTCCTCTCTCATCACTCAAGAGGAAGACGTGGAAGCTTCACTCTGTATTTGCCACAACAATAAGAGCAGCATTTTACCTTCTGCTCCCAATGGATGGTGATTCACAAGCCCAGAGTGATGGTCTTGTTACTGCACATGGAGACAGACTCAGTGTTTAGACTTGTGCCAGGCTGAGCTCCAGGACCCCAGGAGGGCTCTCAGTTCCCTGCACAATGGGAGGTCAAACCCCAAACCAAATAGAGGCTGTCCTGGCAAGATACCACTGACCTTCATGGGGAAAATCGGTTTTTAAAAAAAAAAAAAAAAAAAAAAAAATCAAGCAGTCACATGGTGTTTTCAAACTAGCATTTAAAATATTTTTAACTTGGAAGTCAACCTGAAACAAAAGACAAAAGTACACGCTGAGCAACACTCTGCCAACATCCCCAGGCTTCATAAGTTACTCAAACCCCGTCACCAGGACCATCAAAATTCAAGTTCTGGGAATAAGAGCTAGGCAAGAGTTGTGCAGCACAAGCCCTACTCCACTTGTCTGATGGTTTAAAGACAACAAGAAGCAAATATAAGCAAGTGTCCTGAACCCTAATGTTGCACACAGAAGTGCAGTACTAGCAAAAAGTTTATGTTTGTTTCAGGGACGCAAGTACTATACATGTACAATCATTGAAAAATAATAGCATGTGTCTGGGAAAGACTAGTGCTAAGGTAAAACCTTTTCTCTCAGAGATCAGTCCTTGATTCTCCTTTCCCCCCAACAGAGAAGTCAGCCAACTGTTTAGTGTGAAAACAAATTCTCCCAGTGTGGCCACAAGCTGAGCTAACACAAGAAACATTTCCTCTTGCCCAACTTCTGCAGATGATGGGACTTGGTCCCAGGGCATTGTATTTAGTTTCAGTCTAGAGCTGCAGATCAGCCTGAGGCTGGGAATCCCACCCGCACCCTGGTATGAAGGAAACAGTGTTGAAAGGAAAGCATTTTTAAGGACTAAACATTTAGCTGTTTAGGGTATAACCATGTAAAGGAATTTAGCCAGAAGAATGTATTCAACTAGGGGAACAACATACAACTTCTCTCAGTATGTTGTAATTAGTTTTGTTAACAAAGTTAAAAGAAGAGGAGCAATCTCATGGTATTTCAAAAAAGAGGTGGCCTATATTTAAACAGAACAATTCAGATCCTATGAAATGTGTATGCATTTCTTTACCTTTGTCTTGGTACACAACTCAAATCCATCAAGCAGCTATTCTTCTGGGTAGCAGTTCTGCTGTAGAACAACAAACAGTGGTGCAGGCACGCACGCATGCACAAATTCACACTCAATTTACAAAAGTCACCGGATTTTGGCCAGATAGGAGCCACATTCAAAGAGGTCTGGTTTAATGCTGTTGCTTCAAAACCAAAGCTAGGACCCCTGCGTCAGTGCCAAGGTAAGATTGCCCACATGTAACACACGGTACCTCCATGGCAGAGACACATTCATCCTTAGGGCCACGGAGCCATGGGCAGCTGGATCTTCTCACTCACAGTAGGATCGTTCACACAAAGTCAGAACAGCATACAGAGCATTTTTGCACATGCCCCAGTTACTGGGGGGGACTGCAAAAAACCCCACCCAACTCTCCTTTACACAGCCTTTTCACTTTAGAAGCAAAACCCACAAGGAGTTTGAAGATTTACATCAACCTTGCACAGCTTTCTGGGGACTTCAAAGCACCATGGCTATAGACAAAATGCACCCAGATGATGTTAACCCAGAACTCGGAGAGTATTAGGGGCCTAATGGGATACTCAAGAATGTCTGACTGTGTTATGCCTACACTGCAGCCACTTACCATAACTGCACTTTGGTGCAGAGGTACTCTAATACAAAATTCAGCCGAGTAACAGGATTTCAGCATTTAGTCTTTGCTGAGCTCTGACCTAAGTTCTACTGGTTCCTGGGTAGGCAGCTTACAGTTCAAGTACAGCTGTAGTGCACTTCAAATACAGCAGATGTTACAGCCTAAGAATAATATAGATGGGTCTCAACTTTCAATTTCTATGGAGCCTTGAAGTCCAGTTTTGAGATCCAACTGGGAAAAGAATTGGCTCCAAGAAGGAGGATTATTTCTGAGGACTAAATATTTAGCTGCTAAGAGTATAAAATGTAATCTAGCCAGCTCTGTGCGCTAAACTAGGAGAACAACATCCAACATTAGGAAGCAACACTGGTACCTACCTGTATAGTAAAGCATTAAAACACCTATGAGGAATATACACGGAGGAGGTCTGCATTTAAACTTTGAGAATCAGGCAGCAAACTGTATAGCCCTTCCCATGTGTTAACTGAGCTAAGCAAGCAGAAAAAATAATTAAGGGCTGGAAGAAAAATAACAGAACTTGTATTTTTGTTGAATCTAACCACTTCTCTTTTTTTTCCTGCTCCCTTTCAAATAACCAGCTCCCAGTATCCTGGGACATGCAACAGAAGAAACAGGACAAATCATTTCACCTCTGTAAAGTTATGCCACTGTACCCAGCACGCACATACAGTGTCTCACTGGACCAAATTAAGAGGCCTTGTTAGTGCCAGGATTTGCAGGCAAAAGCCTTCATCACTCATTCTTCTGGCACCAGCCAGGAGCCTAGAGTTTTCAGAAGTTTATTATTTCTGCTCCCCAGTAAAACAGTATTTCACTGATGAATTTAAACAACCTCCTGTTCAAAAAAAAGCAGACACATGCTTATCACTGCTGGGGAGTGACATCAAACTAACACCAGACAGCTCTGGGGGAAGGTCCAAGCCTGCAAAAGCCAAGGGGAAGGAGGGAGAGAACGATGCACCCAATCCAGCCCAGGCGACACAAGTCCCAGGAGAGGAGGCAGCCGAAACAGAGCTTGCTAAAAGGCACTTTTTAGAAGCCAACTCTGCTGAACCAAACTGACTTGCCACAACTTTGACAGCTGTCCCTTTCCATGTTGGCTCTGCACAAACTTTGAACACCTGATGTATTTTCTAGCTACTCAAGGCATTGAGATGGGATGGAAGCTAGACATCCAGGTGCCTTCAACAAGTCTTAGCAAGTGCCTTCAGGCTTTGTATTTCCTTGCTCAGCTTCAAAGTTGTTCAGTTGCACATTATTTTTACCCTCTTCCTTTTCACGGAAACTTTTACTCCTCTCTCTGCTACCAGCCTCTATGAAGACCAATCACTTTTCCACTTACCTTTTAGTCCCAGATAACTTGCCTTGTAGTCATATCAGTTTGCACAAATCAAAGGGACAGTATCCATGAAGAGATGGCACCTAGCTCTCTCCACCTATCCTTTCCTACAGAGTCCTCCTGCAGCATTTTACTGCTGGTTCAGAGAGCTCCAACATTCTCAAAAATTTGTATTTATCAACACAGTCCTCAAGGACAAAGAACTTCCTAACCACTCAGCATTTACACTCACAACACTAACTCAAACCAATCTGACCCAAAAACCCCTTATGACAGACCAACCAACCAACCACGTGAGGCTCCTAGCCTTTCTATAGGCTTCTGCTGGGATTGTGCTAATTCATATCAGCTGTAGCTTGGAAGCAGCTTTCTCCCAGCAGATGCTGTTTCAAGTCATCTCATCCTGAGGTAACAGAGCTTAGTAGATGTCATTAGTTTTTCTGACTATGTTTCTTCTAGAAAAAGCACATGGTGTCATCCCTCTAAGGGCTTTTTCCTGGTTTGCTATGGAACCTGCAGTAGAGGATTTTTGGTCTGAGACCCTTAAAGGAACCAAAGCAAGCACCAATTCTTGCCCTAGGACTGCATATTTCTCTTTACTGCCCTGTGGAAGGAAGTACTGTTTCTCCTTACAAAGAACAGAGAGGTAGGACCCCAAAGTCTCTCATCTTCCCAAAAGAAGGGATTGACTTCTTAAACAAATACTCAAAGGTGAAGACATATCAAAATCCATCCCAAATGAGGAAGACAGTTAGATCTACATCAAAGGAGGTATTCATTCTCACTGAAGTCAACAGGATCGAAGTGTGCAAGTAGACTAATGGGCCAATTGACCCCAGAAACACAAACCTTTGCATAGCTGGTGGTAGAGTTTGGATCTGTTGGTAAAGCAACATGTACTTGTACTCCCCTGATTGAACAAGGCTGTTGTCTAGCTCCTAACACACTGCTCTAATAAAGTGAAGAGGGGTTTTGGAATTCAGTTGAATAAAAATTGGGCTGGAGCTAAAGGACATCATCATAAGTATTGCTTAGTAAGGATCTGGATGATTGAGATTTAATAACGGATGATTAGAAAAGCATCGCTGCACTTCAGAAGTTTGAATAGTGCCACTACAGTCACAGGAAGAGTAATTCAAGTTTGTGTGAACCAGTACCAAAGGAAAACCATTTTCATGAGTTAAGGATCGACAAGTCAACTTTCATGTACAGCATTAACCTTTTCATTTGCCATGGCGGACAATGAGTGATAAAAGAACTGCTCTGTGCTAGGATCACCATACTGAGAAGTTACTTTTCACTTCTATTTTTAAAATTATTGTGTTTATCCAAGGTTACTCATGGGAAAAATGAATGGTTAGTCAAACACATATTACTTAGTTGGAAAACTAGTAGGGAACATTTTAAAAGGAGAGAAATGAGTCCCAAATTGACTTGAATTTATTTGACTTGAATTTTCTCCTCATATGGGAAAACAACTGAATATTTACATACTGTAAAGTCAAGTGTCTAGCCACCAAAATAATCTCATCAAATAGTCATCAGGAGAAAAGGTCTTATTATTTGGATAGCTTTTTCCTTCTGTGGTTCTTGCTTCTTGAAGTCTAAATAAACAGTCGGGCTGCAGCCACATTTCATCTATCGGAAGTTTGGGGAGGTTGCGAGCCCCAGCATTTAAAAGTGCAGAAGTTTTCCTCTTGGTGACCAGCAAGAGCAGGGCCCCAAGGAATAGAGTGAGAGGCTTCGCAGCCCGAAACAATCACCCATTCAGAATGATTAAGATGAGACACTGTGGGAAGACCTTTCCAATCCTCCCCGGCTGCAGCCAGAGGAAAAAAAGCAGTCTGGAGTACACTACCAGAAGGAGCAGAGACCACCCTTATGTGATATGCACCATAAAACAGGATATAACAGTGTCCAAGGGAACACCACCTGAAGTCCTAGTGCTGAGACATCTCAAGCTCTTCACTGGAAATCAATTCACTGCCAGTATAATGTGTTTGCCTACATGTGCTTTAGGAGGCCATGTTATTCTATAAAGCCTCCATCCGTGAGGTGTTGAGCGCTCTCCCTATCTTTATGTTGCGGTAGCAATTAGAGGCACTCCACGCTTCAGAAAGATTGACCTGCGATACCACTAGCCCTCTGAGGAAGCAATTGCAAGCCCAGCTTCATAGGTGCAGTGACCACCAATGGGGAGGTGCAGGAGAGCTGGGGGAGAGCTGCAAGGCTGTGACTTCCCAACCTGGCTGGGCTGCAGCTCCAAAAAGACACCCAAGACATCACCTGGGAGATGCTGCTGGCAAGCCACAGCCTTAGCAAACCAGCAACAGCTGCTGCTTTTACTTCTGATGCAGGACTGACCCTGGTGATACCACTCATGCCAGCCAAAACCTTGCTGTGGCCCAGCTTATTTTTCAGGTGAGATAGAGCTTGGAGCTGTTATGGATTGTTGTGTAAGACAATGCTTGGGGAATGTAGGGCAAATGGCAGTTGTCTTATTGAAACTTCTTCTTCTTAGCAAATTTCAATGGGATTTTTCCTTCCCAGTGTCAACTAGATATAAACGTTGTGAAACAAACCCTTCCAGACATCAAAGCAAGAGAGGGATTGTTTCTGAGTTTCAGGCCGAGCCTGAAACTGGATCCAGACCAGTACTTGGAGACATGCTTTTTCATTTTTAAGAGCCATTGCCCAATGTGATTTCCCAAGGCCCCAAGCCTCAGTCCATATGAGCTTTATCCCCCACATTCCTCGCGGTGGCCAGTCCATTGTTTGTGAGTGTCCCCAGTAAGGCTGTTGTAAATAATTTACACAACCCTCAGCCAACCAAGGCAGAGAAGGGTACCACTGCAGCCACGTGAACATCTCAAGCTATAGTCGGGTTACTTCGCATGTGATGCAAAATGAAAAATAAAGCCCTGAGCATTCCAGTCATACCAAGTGTGCTCCTGACAGCGCTTTTAAACAAATCTCCACTGTTCAAGGGACAGAGCAGAACTGGAGTCTGTCTGCTTCGATTTAAATCTGTCCCTGAATGATGTCCATGAGTTAACAGGGAGGATTACATGGGAAGGAACAAATAAACATTACAAAAAGAAAAAGAAACCCAGACTTTTTAAACACTGGGACGCCTGGATAGTTCCCAGGCTAAGCATCCATGTGTTAAAGGAAAAAAAGAAAAAAAAAAAAAAAGCCTTCTTAGCGTACAAGTGTTAACAGCTCTGAGGCTGCATAACCTATCTGTGATTCAGGTAGAGATTTACCAGGGGACAGAGAAAGGTAATCCCTGCCTTGTTCCCATGAGCTGTGCCTTGCAGGGCATATGGCCTCAGGCCATACTATGGTCTGTGGGCAACCAACCTGCCCCATGTGGGCTGGTGTACAGGTCGTCCTCTCCAGGGAAGGGGGAAGCCATCCAGGAAAGCGCTTTTGTCTGTTGGTAAAGGTAACACACTCGGTGGTGTCGTCAATTGCAAAGAGCTTTAGCTACTGCATATGAAGGAGAGGTCTAGCCACTATGGGGTTTTAGGACCATTTCTGCCTTTGCTTTCTACTGCTGCAAGGGAAAGAGTTAGTAAACTTTGATTTGGATGTACCTCAGCCAAAGCCTTTCTGGTTTTAGGGCAATGGCCCCATGATTCTCTGTTTGTGTACACACTTACACTACTGCAGGACAAGTAGAAAGGCCATTGTAGCCCCTTACTCTGCTACGTGAGACATTAAGAGCCCAAGTTTGGAAATGTGGATGAGGAGCCACTGATCACAGCCTGGTGTTAATGTTCAGCGCTGAAACATGGCAAGTCCCCAACAAGTGACAGTAGGTCGCTTAAATGGTATCTAATTTGTCCCGCAAAAAGTCATCTAGATTCCCATTTGGCCCAGATCTCATATTTATGTGGTTCAAATTTATGCCCATGTTCAAAGCAGGAATGTTAGAGTCTAAGTGTAATTTGTGTTTGTACTTCTAATAGCTATCTAGAAAATATTAGACAAAGCCAATAAAAGGAAAAGCTTTCCCCTGTCTCTCTCCTGAAACTCCTCTTCAGCTTAACCCAATTTTCCGAGTCACTTAGAGGCCTTTAAATAAAATGAAATCCTAACGATGCCACTGCCATGAATAATTAATTGTACCAGTACAATCTCTCAAACAAAATCCATTCTCATTAGATTAGAGGTTGTCTCGAGACACACGAGTTCATTATGGCATTTTTACATCCTTCTTGTCTCTTACATTCTTTGTCTTTCCTCATCTATGTCTTTTCTTATTTGTGTTTGAGACCCAGGACTCCATCACCTCGGTAGCCTCCAAAACGACACATCACTGCCTGGGGAAAAGAGCTCCTGTACAACCAGGCACCCAGTGACAGGAGTGCAAGAGCCCTGTCTGTAGTTTATGTGGTGGGAAGTTCACTGGACGCTCCATTTCCAGAGTCCAAGAACTTGTTTTAAAAGGCTTACCCTCTGCTAAAAGCTCCAACCTTGAACAGTTTAGGGAGCATGGTTCAAGTTTTGTGCAAAATCTTTGTTAAAGCCGTTCCCAGTGTTTTAATTTATAGGAGGTTAAAGAGTATTACCATACTGATATTAATAACCAGGCATCAATCTTTTTTTACCCAGCTTTGTATTCAGATTAATAAGGATAACAGCTAAGTTAAGGATAGGGAGTCAAATCCATTGCACATAGAGACTGATTTGCCTACCACCATTTTGCTAGGCTGATCTTCCAAGACACTCAGAGCTGCATTTATCCGGAGACCAAAGAAACTATTTTAAAGTATAATAGGCATCATTCACAGTATCCTTAATAATATGCTTTGCCACAAAGAAATAAAACTTCTGTCCAGACATGACCCAATTTAAACTGCTGGCATCTAATACATTTTTTTTCTTGAGCCTCTGACAGTCCAGGCCTATCCAGTGGATTTTCCTCTTTTGACAGTGACAATAGTGTAAGGAATGAGAGCTCCCTGAAGTCCCCAAAGCAATAATTGTTAGTCTTTTGGAAGATGTATAAAAATAAAATCCAGATCATCAAGTGTCTTCAGGTATCTAATTTGATTTTTCACAGAGGCAAGCACTACTTTCGGGGCTGAGCACAGATTCCAAGTCTGATAATTACACTTCACCTCTACATGTGCCCTGTGACTTCACTGGGGTATGGGACTGCCATGCCACTTTGGATGCTTCTTCGCAAACTGCAAACCCTGCAAGCACACGCTGGTAACAGGGCACTGGATCCGAGAACCAAAAGGGACCTCTGCCCTGTCACAAGATTCCTCAAACAGCATCTTATATCTACCTGCACTCTTCATCCCCATCACTCTTCTTGGGAAGATACAACTTCAATGGTTAGGAATCATCTTCTGGCCCAAATTTACTTCTTGGAGCTTATATCCATTCCTCTCTAGGCCAGTTTTGTCCTTTACACTAAAAAGCTATTCTTCCTGCCAAAGTCTTGATGTATTCACAGGCAACATTCATCACTTCTCAGATTTCATATTCTTAGATTATTTAAATTCTCCTGATCTTCCAAGTGTCCCTTCCCTCCGCGCCACTCCGCTTTGGAGATTATCTGTGGTGACAATGGGAGTCTGAAACTGTACACAGCATTGCACATGAACACTTTGAACAGTGGAGGTAATAACTCTTTCCCTTCTGCCAATACCTTGTTTGAGGTACCTTAAGACATCAGGATTGTAGATACTTTTTTTCCTGGTCACTTTGCACCTATGACTTCCCGTGAACCTCTGATCACCCAACATGCCCAGCATACTTCCTTTGCTGTTTCCAAGTGCTATGCTCCTTGTTCATAAGAGTGATTCTTGTTATTAGTCACTAATTTCTTCACCTAGCTCTTGCATTGCTGCATTTCATCCTGTTTTCATTAGTCCAGTCCTCACTGAAGCACATCACCACCCCCTTTGTGTTGCTGATGCCTCCTAACTTCACGTCAGTATCCAATTTCATTGGCACTCCAGAGCCTGGACACAGACGTGCTCTGGCGAGGAGGACTGTAACCACAATGTATAATCTACCACTGGAAGAGCCTGAGGGAAAGGGATGTTACCCCATTAACATGACTGCCCATGTTAATTCATCCTTAAAAACACTGTTAGTTTTTATGCAAGATCATATACTTGAACTATTCAATATGAATTTTTCCCCTCAAGGCTATGTTTAAAAACATGTCTCCAGCCCTGTAATCCCCCTGTCAGCAAAGCTTCCTGTTATCTCTTCTTTATCTAGCTTTTGCATGCATCCTTATCTTATCCACCTAAACCAATAAATTCTCTCAAAGGACCATAAAATCTGCTCTGCCAGACATGATGTTTCATGTTCTAGTTGTCTCAGCAGCAGTTCCCCATAAAGCTTTTGTCTTCATTCAAAGTTGAGAGGGGTTCTGCACTTTTGATGTCAGCAGCTCCAAGACTCCTCTAAGGCCAAGTCCTTGAGCTCATTAGTCCTCCTTGCTCCACTCATTACTACTCTTAATGTTTGCTTTCCTGAAACAAAGCATCTTAGTTTTCTTTAACTGCCTTTTGATTTAAAGGAACTCTACTGGCATCCAGTCAATCCAAGCAGTTTGGTTTGGTTTTGATAACCAATTCTTTGGTAACATCCTTGCTGCTGATTATGAATGAATCTGCAGTACTGATGGCTCCAATTAGATCAATGACTGGTGAAGAAATCTGCCAGTTACTGGACACAAGACTACCTGGATCCTACTAATCCTAGCTACTGTTTTCCCTACCTAGATTTTCCAGATCAAATTGAATTATAGAAACCCACCCATTTCTAAATCTAAGCCTGGGTATCTGCAAACAAGATTCCCAACACTAGTGTGCTGGTTTTGGCTGGGATAGAGTTAATCATCTTCCTAGCAGCTGGTATAGTGCTATGTTTTGTGTTCAGTATGTGAAGAATGTTGATAACACACTGACATTTTCAGTTGTTGCTAAGGAATGTTTAGACTAAGTCAAGGATTTCTCAGCTTCTCATGCCCAGCCAGCAAGAAGGCTGGAGGGGCACAAGAAATAGGGAGGGAGCACAGCCAGGACAGCTGACCCAAACTGGCCAAAGGCATATTCTGTACCATGTGACGTCATGCCCAGTATATAAACTGGGGGGTTAGCCTGGGAGGGATTGCTGCTCAGGAACTAACTGGGCATTGGTTGACAAGTTGTTAACAATTGCATTGTGCATCACTTGTTTTGTATATTCCAATCCTTTTATTGTCATTATTATCATTATTAGTTTCTTCCTTTCTGTTCTATTAAACTGTTCTTATCTCAGCCCATGAGCTTTACTTTTTTTTTCCCCGATTCTCTCACCCCATCCCACTTGTTGGGGGGGAAATGAGTGAGAGGCTGCGTGGTGCTTAGTTACCAGCTGGGGTTAAACTATGACAGCTAGACAAGTAGATTTTAAAAATTTTTTTCTTTTTACCATCCTTCCTATAAATATTTAATCTAAAGTGGGTCTAATTGACTAGTGTTATCCCTTTTTGCTTCTTTGTCATCTGTCATACCATGAAAGCAGAATTATCAATACCTTTATCTTTATTAATCTTTCCTGAGTAGTGCACCTCTTCGAACACCTGATTTTGATCCCTGTTCCCAAAAAATGTATTTGCAATCCCACTGAGATTCTTTACCAGTAATTCATATGACTCTACTGCAATGTTAATTACATGTTTGTGTTAATACCCTGCTGACCTTGACACTACAAGTATATTTTTAAAAAAATTAAATGTTCGTATAATTACACATTACTCTGCATATATATATGCCCTGCTCCTTAACTGAGACAGACTTTTTTTCATGATCTGGGTCACTTCCCTGACTATGCTGTCACCAAGATCAGTACTTAGAGACTCATGTATGTCAGGCCCAGTATTCCTTTATCTGCTATCAGTTCTGTTACTCACTGGTAACTCTTCCAATCAGCTACCACAGTGTATATATACACCCTCAGGCCACCAAGCAGGCCAATACTAGGCTTGCTTTGCTTATCCATCTCTGCAGTCCCAAGGACTCCTCCCACAGGTCTGGCATCGAGCCACCTTCCTTCTTCAGACCGCCTCTGCCGTTATCTCAGGAGCCATCTTTTGCTCTGTTGGTTTGCTCTGAGAGAGAAAGAGAGGGAGGGAGGGAGGGAGGGAGGGAGGGAGGGAGGGAGAGAGAGAAAGTGCAGCATCCTCACACCAACTTCATGGCTCTGGCTGCTGGGCTTCCCAGCTCTCTGCTGGTTTGTCTTTTGCAGAGGTCATCTCCATATCTTCACTGAAACCCAGCAACTGATGGTTCATTTACTGCAGTTTAAGGCAGAAAAACTCTCTCACAGTCTAGGGCCCACAATTCCTCTTCTACACATAAAAATCCCAACATTTTGCAGCAGATTCTGCTGGTGTATGTGAGTAGGCTACACCAAACTAAACAGTAGCTTTGAATGTGAGTGCATGCGTGTCTATGTGACTATACAGAGTGAATCAGTCTGTTATCCCTATAAGGAAGGCCACTACAGCTATTAAATTACAATGGGCAAAAACATTAGTGTAGCCATTAAAATCAAAATCAAATTGATTTTTGAGATGATCATTATCCACGTTTGCAATTACAGTTTTTTCTTTTAAAAATGGAAAATTCTACACAGACAGAAGGGCAGTGCAATAAACTCTGGAGTTTAATGGAAAACTTTGAAAATCAAGATAATTCACCCTTAATGTTCTCTAACCTAATTTTTTTGTCTTTTAGTATCACAAGGGCCACAGAATATTAAGTGGTATCATCTGCAATGTGGATACCACAGCAACAGGCTCTCAGTTTAAGGACAAAGTGAAATCTCATGGTACTTCTATGGAGTCAAAGCAGCTCTCTGAAACCTGTTTCAATGATGTACTTGTGCTCTCAAATATCTGATTTAAAACCTTACTTGTATTTGTGATCATCTTATTCTTTGTACTGTTGGGACACTGCAGACCCTCAGTGATGGGCAATTATACCATGTGAAGTGAAAGACCCTCTCCAAGAAACACTGAAACAGAGTTTAACCTGGTATATTACGCAAAGTGCTTTCACAACCTCTATTTGAATTAGTGGCATTTCATATTGTCAAACTCTTCACAATAGCCCTGATACGATTTAAAACCATTGGCAAGCCCAGTTTTTGAGCTGATGTGGAACTGCCAGGAGAGTAGAGAAGGGCAGAGGGAGAAGCAAAGATTTTTCCAAGTGATCATTCTATGCTTTCATACATCACAAAAGCCAACTACCAAACAGCTTTTCAGCAGCAGCTCTGAATCCACAAAAGAGGCCAGGATCTTTGTCCGCATTCACAGGCAGGCTCCAAAAGCAGTATCAAGCACTACACTAGCCAAAGACACATCACCCTGGGTATGAACAATGGAATGGAAATGAAAGATAGCCATTGATTATTTCTTATTTGGAAAAAAAAAAAACCAAAAAACCAAAACCACAACCCCTCCCCCCACAAAACCCCAAAACAAAACAAAACAAATGGAAAAAAAAAGAAAAAAAAACCCCAAACACCCAAAAAAACAACGAACCCCAAAACAACAAAAAACCCCTATTGTATAATAACCTGCAATTTCTGGCATAAGTTCTTCAACTTGGTTGACAAAAAAGTCTGCTATTATTTCCCTTCAATAAATACTAAAATTCTACCTGCTTCTTTAACAGACATCAGACATGTCAAAATGTTGACAAACACACACCAAAGAGGAAGAGCCCTTCCCAACAGTTTCTCCTCATAACATATTTCCCGAGCTTCACCATCTGTTTTTCACCACTTCCCATCTTCATGCTTTGCCAATCTCACAGAAACAAAGCAATGCCAGAACAAGAATCACTAACTGTAGTATAGTATACTACAGTATAGTATATAGTAAATAGTATATAGTATAGTTGTCAGTATAATCTATGCCTCACATTTTATACACGGAAAGTCCTTAAACTGCAGTCAGAAAAAGGGGAATGAAGCCAGTATGGAGAAAAAAAGGAAGGAAATTGGGATCTATTTTCCATCAGAAGTCTCTCGAGTGTTTACAGTCACCTGTAAGAGGACAGAAAAATGACCTACTCTAGACACACAGATAATCCAAGGTAGAGAGTAACTGAAGGATATACAATATTATGTATTTCACATGCATGTAAAATTATGTATGTCTGTAATAGCTCAGATAACCTTGGGGCCATATCTTTGTATAGTGCAAGAAGGCCCAAATCCACCCAGCTTATTAACTGGCTTCATATGATGCACATGCACCAGATGTAGACGAGGGCAAACAGTTTTAGGGTTTTGCCTACGTTTTCCTCATATGCATTTCCCTTGAAATTCAAACCCAAGATGCTGTCCAGGCCAGTTCAGTGCCTTAAAAGTGTGCATTCCTAGTTCCTGAACGGGACTTTGGAACAGTAGCTCTGGTCTCATGAGACAGTCTTTGACAGCAACATCCTCTTAAGATATTGTTGCTGCTGTGGTGCTCCCATGCCACACCACGCTGTCCCCCTCCATTGCACCAGATGACCTGCTCCTGTGTCCATGCTGGGAATCAGACCAGAGAACTGATTCAGCCTTTGCAAACCCCATAAAAATGACAGCCTCTACATGATTCAGCCCCTGCCTGGTGCCATGCTGTAACACTGGCTAATGTCACCAGTATTACATATTACGGTACTGTATCTCTGCGGGTACTGTCACCTCACTTTGTAAAGGACCTCAAAAGCCCTCTACCAGAGGCAATAGGAATTCCAGACCTCACCAGAGAAAGGCAATTGGCAAAGCAGCATTAAGAAGGTATCCGTTGTCCTCCACCAGAAGCAGCTGGGAACACTTATTCAGATGACTTAAGACAAATGTTTGCTTCAGCACTTGGAAAAAATACTTGCTCTGAAGAATCATACATCATGACTGTTTGCTAGGAAGACCCATGCTGTCTTTTGCATTATAATTAATAGGTAGAAAGATTAATTTAAAACGTATCAAGACCAAGTCAGGCATAATCATCTTAATTAATGATGTTCGTGCTGTAACTTACGTGTTACTCCCTACTCTTGTGGCCACAGCAGGGGAATAAAAATCTTAAAGTCAACAGCATTGGGAAACTAGCATATAACTCAATAAACTGATGATTCCACATTTCCCAGAGCCAGCTCTGTGTCACATAATCCGGAGGCTGGTTTTTTTCAGCCAGATGAAGACAGCAGGGTGCCTAACTTGTTACAGCAGCCCTTCACCAAGCAGCAGCGTTACCACATGTATCTGAATGCGAGAATGGAACTGCTGGGGAACGGGCAAGCTCCAAGCAGGGCTGTTCGGAGACAGCCTTCAATATGAAGCCCTCGAGCCAGGAAAGAGATACAACAATGGGAGCAATTTCACATCTCCCTAGCAATACTTCATCCACTTATCTCAAGCAGGACTCGCATCTTTTAGGGGTGGAGGAGCGGTCAGCCTGCGCGCCAGTTGCAGTAACTCACTTCTGCTGAGGGTACCGCAGAAGGGTTCGCGTCAGCGATGCTTTTTTGTTTTCTTAAGGGAAAGCTCCCTGGCCTTCCCTGAAAGCACCGGCTATCTCCTGAAGGTGAACGCCAAGCCCGCCGCTAGCAAAGATACTTGGTAAAAGCGAAAAGAAACATCTTTTTCGACGCGTAACGCCCACTCAGCACACTTGCTAACCAACTTCAGCGACCCGCTGCAGGACGAGCGCGCAACGGGCTTTCCCCATACAAGAACCGAGCCCGGGACTGCCCTCCCCGGCCAAACCAGCACTGTCTGTCCCCGCCCGCCGCCGCCGCGGCGCGCTGACACCGCGGCTCACAGGCCCGCGGCCCCCGGGTCCCCCCGCT
>JAVJGG010000009.1:13713537-13734868 GCA_035590195.1 Aviceda cuculoides | reverse complement strand
CTGCGGCGCTGGGTGACGGCGGCGCTGGGTGACGGCGCCACCTAGCGGAGCGATGGGGCCGCCCGGCGGCAGGCGGGGACCCCCCCACGCCCCACTCGCCGGCTCCTCCCGAATTACCTCGTCACACGCGACGCGTTTTCTTATTCTGTTACTCATTTCCTTAATCATCTCTTCATCGAGCGCTCACCGGCTAGGCAAATTGCTTGTTTATTTTTACAGCAGTGTGTTTTCACATCGCCGCGGTTATTTCCTTCCCACAGTTCAACCTTCCGCCAGGTTACTAACCAAAACACTTCAAGCAGGGCACCCAAACGTGCTGTACACAAAGAGCAGGTTTGGCGTTTCCGGTCCTGCCAGAAGTTAAGGTCACCGCAGTCTTTCTAAAGGGGTAAAGAAAACACCTGCACGCGCAAAAAGATTTTGAAAATTAACACACCCACAACTCAATTTACTTCTGTCCCATCAACTCCTCACACCTAGATTCTCCCTCCCAGGATTTCTGCGAAGCTGGGCGGGGGGGAAGAAAAAAAAAAAAACCGGTCTTTCTGAACATTTCGTCCTACTTATATACACACACACCATTGAGATTTAAACTGCAGTTGCAGCTGCCCTGGTATAAAAGCTCCCTACTCCAAAAATGACCAGTAATTCTACAGTTTATTTCTAAGACAGCTAAAACTATGCAAGGATGAGGAAAACCAGCTAACATCGCCTGGTGTTTCATGAGAAGCCTGAATGAAATTCTAGGAATATAATCCTTCTTTCCCTTCTACTCCTTCCAGAGCCTGGAAAAATTTTAGGACTAGCTTTATTACAGAAGTGGCACATAACTGTGCTGTCTAAGGCCCACAGAGCAAAGCATTAAATGCAAGTTTGGGGCAAAAAAAAAAAAAAGAAAAAAAAAAAAAAAAAAGAGATTAACAGAATAACTGCACGTCTTCAGCTTCACCATTCCTGGCCCCAACGACAAACCAAGCAGTGAAATCACATCAGTATCACTGATACACATTAAGGAAAAAAAAAAAAAAAATTATTGTTATACAGCAACATTTCCTCACGTTGTTTAAACAAAGTATAGAGCTCTAAAACAAGCACAAATTAATGTCTTGGTAAAGAAATGGAAGTACTGTTTATGTAGCTTGGGCATTCTCCCACTGGACACTGTGCTTGCCTCTAAATTCTAAGAGAAGAAAGTAAGTTGGCCAGCCCTAGCCTTTTTATGGATAGTTCTTCCAGGTCCAGTATGTGCTTCCCTCCTCCCCAACCAGTGCTACGAGGTAGATTGTCTTGCGGATAAGCCTAAACTGCTACGGATTCACAGTAGTCACCCCAGCTTCTTTCAAAAGCAAGACCTTGCATAGACAGCTGCAAGTGAATAAATCCAGCTGAGAGCAAGAAGCTAAACAGGTACTCTAAACCTAGCACTCCGGTAGAGCCACTGCCACGCAAGAACAGCTGAACTCCCTTTTTTGGTGTGAGAATCGTGATGAAACATTTATTACCTTGTATTATCTTGTTACTCAGAACGAGGGCTGTGAGTGATAAAGCAACTCACTCCCAGTTTGCACCATCCTGCCTATACTAACACTGTAATCTGGAAGAAGAGCACATCACCCCCACGCAAAGCCATGCTGGCACTAAGATAGTTAACTTGAACACCAGTAGCATCAAAGCTTTCCCAGCACAAGTAACACATCATCACCCTGGACACTTTGGCAGCTCCCCTGCATCAGAGTAAATGCAGGCCAGCAACCTCATTAACAAGGGTGCACCCAGCCGGGCTGCAGTTGTATCTCCAGTTGCCCACCTACACCTACCCAGAAAAAACAGGTCAGTTCACAATCACTATGCTGGGGTAAATTCCAAACTGCTTCCTTGCAATAGCAAGGGCTGCTGAAAAAAGACTTATGCTAGAAAACACTGAGGTGGTACAGGAAACAAGCAGCAGAAACATTATTCATGCCCTGTGATGGAAGTTCAGCGATTTTGCATCACCTGTTGCCATCACAAACCTCACACACTATGGTATCTTCTCCTTTTCCTGCAGCAGTAGTGAGAAGGTAGCGGAGTATGTTTGAGACAGAAGCAGCCTTTTCCTGAAGCACCACATGATAATTTCTCTGCAAGTTACTTGAATTGAAGGGCAACAGGGAGCAACTGGAAAGCCAATATTGCCTGTCAAGGCCTCCAAACCAAACAGCATCATGAGAAAGAGCTTGCAAGCTCACAAGTTATCAGGAGAAAAAGGATCCCTTTGACCACTACTTTGCACCCAGGAATTCTCCAGTTTGAGTTTAAGCTACACTTGTCTGTTAAACCAACAGTGGCACTGCTAAATACAGTGTAAATTGTCGGCAAGAAGTCAATGCAGATAACATGCATGGATATACATCAGTTGCAAAGTATTTTCCAGGGTAAGCACGATACTGAGAAATTATGTAAAAGAGTAGCTATGCATTACTGTTTTCATACACCTGCTCCATCAGTACTGCTGATCTCATCTGACTCTTCACAGCAAGAAGCATTATGGATGGAATATGCTCCAATCCTGGTGTGACTGTCCCTACCTTAACACACTGTGAAGCTGTTGCACATACTGGCATAGACTTGCTATTAGAAATACAGACTTTCTCTAAATGCAAGGTATCTGTCATTTCATGTCTTCCTGTAAGGTAAAGAATGAATTTCAAACACTTTTTCTGTATTTAAAGTTGTAAAAGTGGGTGAGGCACAAGTATGTTACCAAACCATTAATACTGAGGCACATCCTATGCAGCCTTAATCCTCATGCCTTTTGTTCCATCTCATGCTACAGATTTGCTACAGTTCAGCATCTAGCTTTGCCTACAGCCATGTACTACATAATTGTGTTTTGGTTTATGCTATAGAACAGTTCCTACAACAAGGATTCACTAAGAAAAAGCAACTGTTTTCCTAGGGGTTTCATTTCTCTTCCATCATCACCTGTTACGTATTTCATGCTGTTCAATTCTATACCTGAATTGCTCAGAAACCCATAAAACAAAGACCTGATCTAATTTTCATCAAGCTCATTCCTTCTCTGAAAAAAAAAAAAAAAAAAAAAAAAGCACTCCTTTTACCTCAATCTGTTCTTCAATGCTTGCTTCATATTTATTCATGACCACGCCTTCTCTTAACTTTGCTCCTCCCATTGGCTTTCCTCTGCCTCCAACTCTTTCACTACTTTCTGGCAATGCTTCATATTTCATTCTCATTTCCCATGCATTTTCCTCAGTAACCACCTTTTTTGCTTTTTCTTGGTCAGATCTCAGTAAGGTTCTGGAAGCTGGGAGGTTCCATGACCTTAAAATGTTCTTGTGGAAGTCCTGCCTGTTCAAGTCATTGCTCCAGCTCTATGATTTGGTTAAGTCATGGTTTCAGCCCAGCCGGTAACAAAGCACCACGCAGCTGCTCGTTCACTCCTCCCCCCCGACCCCGGCCAC
Organism: Aviceda cuculoides; assembly: GCA_035590195.1. Taxonomy (NCBI): domain Eukaryota; kingdom Metazoa; phylum Chordata; class Aves; order Accipitriformes; family Accipitridae; genus Aviceda; species Aviceda cuculoides. The sequence continues at coordinate 13,731,404 of JAVJGG010000009.1, read as the reverse complement.
AGTGGGATGAGGAGAAAATATAAAGAAACACTTGTGGGTCAAGACAAGGACTGGGAGGGATCACTCGCCACTTACGGTCACGGGCAAAAGGTTCAACTTGAGAAAGAAAACAAAATCAATTTGATTTACTATAAATCAAATCGAACCAAGGATATTAAGAAGTAAACCCCAACCTTAGAACACCTTCCCCCCAGCCCTCCCACCTTTCCACCTCAACCCCACTCCCGGTTCTCTCCACGTGCTCCCCCAGCAGCGCAGGGGAACAAGGGACAGGGGTTGGGGTCAGCTCACCACACCTTGTCTCTGCTGTTCCTTCCTCCTCAGGGGGAGGAGGACTCCTCACCCGTCCCCTGCTCCACCATGGGGTCCCTCCCATGGGAGACAGTCCTTCATGAACGTCTCCAACGTCAGTCCTTTCCACGGGCTGCGGTTCCTCACAAACTTCCCTGGCGTGGGTCCTTTCCGCAGGCTGCAGTTCCTCACAAAATTCCCAGGTGTGGGTCCTTTCCGCGGGACGATCTTCAGTCACAGACTGCTCCAGCATGGGCTTTCCCATGGTGTCCTGGCCATCTTCAGGGCGATCCCCCTGCTCCAGCATGGGCTCCTCCCGGGCTGCAGGTGAGCATCTGCTCCCCTGCTCGCCTCCGTGGGCTGGGGGGGGACAGCCTGCCGTCTCACCACGGGCTGCAGGGGCATCAACCTCCACCGGCACACCTCCTCCCCTTCCTTCTTCACTGACCTCGGTATCTGCATCGGTGTTCCTCTCACATTCCAATCCCTCCGCTCGCTGCCAGTTCCCCTTCTTAAATCTGTTCTCCCAGAGGCGCTACCACCGTCACTGATGGGCTCGGCCTGGGCCAGCGGCGGGTCTGACTTGGAGCCGGTGGAGCTTCTAGCAGCTTCTCACAGGAGCCACCCCTTCGGCCCCCTCCCCCACTACCAAAAAACCCCACACCACACAAACCCATAACAGGTTAACTCTCAGAACATGTCACTCAATAGGTTACCAACTGCCAGGATCTCCCATTTCACTATTTCAACCTTGTGTAATGATGAACAAACTTCTCCATGTCTGAATAGAAACAAGCAGTGACAATTCTACTTCTGCTTTTTAAACCAAATCAGGGCCAACCGCGCAAGAGCAACTTCCTTAATCTGGTCTGCTAACAGCAGAGAGCTACCACCAATTGCTTGCAAGAGCATGGAAAACAAACAGAAACCTAAACAATGACAATGACAGCAAGAAGCAACTAACAGCAGTTAGCAGCTGGATACCAGAAGGTTGTAACCGCACAGGTTACAGGCATGCTACCCTCAGGACAAAAAGAAAAGTGAACTTTTGGGAGAAGTGGGAGGGAGAACACACAGGTCAAACAGATGAAACCTCTTCAATGCATTCCAGAAATAAGTCTTATGACATCCAAGACCACCACTCTGTGCCATTCCTTTAAAAATGTAGGGTTTTGTAATAGTTCTTACATGTTAGTCAAGTTAGATCCGTGCACCAAATTAAAATAGTAAAATTTCAGGGACAAGGTCTATGCATTTTGTTTACATACTAAAGAACCTAAATTGAGAGCAGCTCTCCATAGTAATGTGGGAGTAAAACATCATTAAACATGATTTATTCATCATTGCTGCCTATACAGCAAATAAAATAATAGATGCTTGTAAGACTTACAAATCTGTCAGAAGAGGAGAAATGCAAGTGAGAATTATTTTGTAAGTCAAAAAACATGCTATTTAACCTGTTTAAATTAAAAGCACTGTTCAAATTTATTTTTTCCAACAGAAAGTGAAACTTTCAATAAGGCCTAGAAATCCCGACAGATGTTTCAGAGTATAAACCCCAAGAAAATTTTAAGTTTTAAAACTCACTGCATAGCTTCAGCAGTCTGACATGAGTAAGCAAAAATTAAACCCCCACTTCTCACTTGTTCAGACCTGTTTAAGAGCTTTGCCCTGTACTTGGAAATTAGAAAGTTGGATAGGCTTTCTGTTGGTTGTAGTATAACAAACTTTGTAGCCATTTTTTAGTTAGCACATGATAACTTCAGAGTTATGAACAAAACCAAACATAAGTTCTTGACTATGATTAAAATCTAAACAAAGCAACCAAAAACTTAACAGTAGCACTGTGCTATTATCTCACATACAATTTTCCTTTTCTCAGTTTTCATTAGGTTAATTAAGAATACAGATATCCTGCTATTGAGATCATACCCTTAATTGTGTATATGCTGCTACAAACCTTTCACTTCAGTCAGTATTGGTAATGCCACCATGGTAACTTTATTCCACTCTCAAATCAATCACATCCTCATCCTTCATGATGCACTATTTAGTTGTTTGCATTCAAATATGCATATAAACATCCAAAAGAGTTACCGTAACAGTTTTTATTAAAAAAAACCTAATGTACATCTTTTTCCCCAGTACAGCTATATTTTTCTTAAAAAGTACTGTATGTATCAAACATTTCAGGTTTATCCCATCACTGTCCATTGTCTTTGAAGAGCTGTCAAACATCTCCAACTTTAATGAACTTCAGTATAGCCTCAAGAAAAAGCTTTTAGCTTTCTAAATGTACGAGAAGAGGCTTAGTATTTTGTGGCATGAAGACAATGTGCCATTAACAAGTAATCCTTGTGTTTACAGCATTCTTTTAGGAATGACAAACTCCAAATCCCCAGTGATAATTCATACCCTGCATAAAACTAACACAAGATACATTATTCAGATGAATAGAGAACATTTGCAAAGGTCTGTCAACATTCGTATTTTTAACAGCTCTTTAAAGAGGTAATGGTGCAGATTAAGTACAAGCTTTTTGCCTCAGTATAATACATATTTGAAATTAAAATAAAACATGGAAGACCAATATCTTTACATTTTATTCTTCAGAAAAAGAAGAATCTTAAAGAAAGCATTTAGTAGTCCACTTGTGCTTAAAATACTCAATGCATGAGAAAGCCAAAAGAAAAAAAAAATACACATTTTTGTACACCATGATCAAAAAGAGAACATTATAAATTTTCAGAAATTGCACTGTACTTAAAACACTCTCTAGAATCTGCCCCACTTCTACATATGGCAACTGAGGCTGCCTGACACAGTTCCTTTTCCACTTTAATTGCCAACCTGTGGAGGTCCTTCAGGGATAAGTGATGTGAAGAAGGTTGTGATAAAGGACCAAGCAGAAGCCATGAATCCAGGCTGCTGCTCTGTATTGGCATCTTCACCTGCATCTTCTCCACTGTCTTCATCAATCCCATCATCCATAAGTCGTTCCTTTAAAAACAGAAATTGAAGCAATTCAACTGTTTCTTTTCAGAGCTCTGACACAAGGTAGCAGCAGTATCTTCCTACATTAAGTAACTTCTCTCAGAACCACCTCCTGAAAAGTAGCTAACATGGAAGTCTGTGATTGAAGTAGAGACAATCAGTTAATTGTAAGAACTGGAAAAATCAGATAATTTAAGCAGCAGGCACAATATTGAGGACAGTGCTGAAAGCTTTCTAGTTAAATGGACTGTTTCATTAAAGTTGACTTTCTGTCCAGGCATTACAGCATACTTTACAACATAATACATAGGAGTCTCAAAAGACATGTCTGCTCTTACTCACCATCTCTTCAAAATCAGGATTATTTGCATGCTGCCCGTCACGGTTCACTTCCACATTATTGGCTGCCTGTTGTTGGCCTCCCTCTTGCCTAAAGGGGAACCATCCAGCTTGGTGTCTACGTAAGAAAACAGAACAGTTGAAAACCTCTCTTTTTTAAAAGAAACTAAAAGACTTTTCTGCTACAGAGCAGTAAATTACTGCAGTAAATTCTTCAAGTGCTTTCAAATGCATGTTTCAAAAGCTACATGTATTTTTCTGCAAGTCTTACTTCCAGATCAAAATGGCTATTCTCTGATGTCTGGGTTAAGAAGGGTCTTGCTAAGAGCTGTTCTTTAAGTTTTAGAAGTGCTGTTCACAGCCCTCTGTTCCAGAAAAATAATTTACCATGATTAGGTGATTAAATATGTAGAATGCTTTTTGGGGGTCTCCTCCCCATTTTTAAGTTATTTAACTTTCAAATGCAGCAATTTTCATAGTTTAAAGTTGATTTTCTGTGCAAAAAACAACTTAAACTTCAGCTAAGGCTTGAACCACATTATCAGTGTAAATTAAATAAGCCTCTCCTATGTTTTCAAGTGTCTATATTCTGATTACAACTATCATATCTGCACAAGAAACAGAACAGTCCTTGTGAGGACTGAGGCTACAATGTAAGGAAACACTCAATGAATGACATCAGTCCAAAATATCAAGCATTACTGCTGTTTTCCAGTTCTATTTACATCACTAAGGTATTTTCATACATAAAGGGAAGTGATGACAACAGTACTGATGTTTCTTAATAAAACAGAGAGCGAGCTTAGGTCTTTATGATGCATTGTAAAAAAATTTAAGTCCCTGCAATTCTACCAGATCTAGTACCCATCGTTACAGCAGCACTACTTTAACCCTGCCTAACACAATTTATTGCACAAATCCCATATGTCATTTTTGAAATGCAAATGAGCTTAGCTGTGCAATTTTCTTCTCATATCCAAGCAGTAAGTGTTTCAAGTTTATGCAAGCATATGCTTGACCTATATGAACTTCCCTCCCCTCACCCCCATTTTCTAAATTTGCCTCCCAAAAGTCTACATTTCTACAACACTGATCTGTTAATATCACCAACGTTAAAGAGCACTGTGTTTCAGGTATAAGTGGTATACAACTTCCTGTAAAAATGTTTTGAGAATTATTTCTTTTTTTTTTTTAATCAGTTTCCCTACTTGTTTGAACTTGGTTTTTTGGGTTTTTGGGGGGTTTCTGGTTTTTGTTTTTTTTTTTTTTTTTTTAAAAACACACACACCATACTGTAAAGGAGCACTACCTAAACTTTTGCATTTGGGTAATTTTTCAGTTTAAATGGATTACACACAAGCACCATACTCCACATTATCGGATCTGCAGCTATACTTAACTGTTGTACTCACAAATAAACCAGCAGCATGGCTCCCATTACCATGACAAATCGACTGAAGGAAGAATAGAAGTATACAATGCTCAGAAGAATTGCTGCTCTAGAGAACGTGTACATCCAGTCCAGCCAGTCCCGGTTGAAGTCCTCCTCATTCACTACAGGACCACCCTGTGCATTCATCTGAACATTCGGGTTTACAGGCCTGTTCTCCTGGACGGCTACATTTGGCACTGCTGCGGGCTCATTTGCAGGAGCATGTTCTGAATTTACAGCCTGGGCAACTGCAGATCTCACTGGCTCAGTGCTGGAAGTCACCTGGGCCGAAATAGCAGCTTGGCTAAAAATTTAAACATAAAACTGGTTTGTCAAAAAACACTTGCCAAAATTTCTAAGCCGATTCTTGTCTTCTTTTCTACACTAATAAAAACAAAGTTTCAGATGTAATACATGTCAAATAAAGATTTAAGGGAAAATGCAGTTTTACATATTAATACATTAATTTAATTCCAATCCAAAATGGCATTTCATAGTTTGCTGGACAAAACATAGCGTAGAACAGCACAGCCAGACAAAAGAAAAACAGACATTTTGATCCTGCAAACAACATTTAGGTTTTTAATACCTTCCTTTTATTAGCGTAACCGAAGACTACCAAAGATAATGCAGACTTACTATTGCATGTAGTACTGACGCGCATACATTTGTTGCCACCAGATCATCTGTAAGGGACTGAATGCAGGATACACAGAAAATCCAGCAGGAACACCTTGGCCTGGAAATTGGTTGCCTATATTGCTAGAAAAGGATTTAAAGAAAAAGATTCCATTCTAAATTGCCACATGTATAAAATGCACCAATATTAAAAAACAATTAAAGTAGCATTTTTCCTCTCATTTGTCCCCCTACAATAATGCACTGGAACAATACTGAAACATGTAGTGAGATCATCCAACCCATTCCAAAAAAGCACTACATTTGCTTATTAATTTCTTGTATGAAATGTTATTTCTACAGAAAGAGGATTTATGTTTTAGTACTTAGAGACTTGTCTACTAACTGCATCTCTGGGACAAAAGCATGTTGAAAATTTTTCAAAATTGTGTATAATTGCAAAAATTCTTCCATACATTTCCTTTTACGTTCAGAGGTCACCCTTAAAGGTGCTGCAGGAGCTGTAAAGGGAAAACTTCCTAGCTTCTGTAACTTTCTTCTAGAAGCAATACCTGAAACACCACTGTGATCAAAGACATGAAGAAATGAACACCAGGAAAGACAACAAACTTATCTTTCAGATATAGCTTCTGAAGACTGCAACTAAGAACGCTGTAAATAATTTACTTCCCCCCCCCTCCCCCTCAGTATTTGAGCATAAGTGATTCTCCTTCCTGTGGGCTTTCAACTCTGGTTCACATGCAAGAGATATAAAGCTCCTATACATAAGTTTTAGGTTTGTTTTTGTCTGCTTTTAAACTTAGCCTCTCTTACCTCCTAGAGCATATAGCATGTTTTGGCAAGATTTCCAACTCTTTCCCCAAAGATTTTGATGTAGTGAACTGTAGTATACCAGGACATCTTTCAGGACAGCATGAGAGTATAAAGCATGAAGAAAAGTTTATTCAGACTGCAGGCAGCAAAAGCTGTGACTGCTGTAATTTGTACTGCAGACTACACCTGTTCCCTAAGTAAGGCACTCCCTGCAAAGATATCACCAAAAGATTTCATTAGTCTACCAGGCATTCAGATATACAAGACATGCCCAGAAAGAAAGATGGGAGGAAGACATTAAAATCTTTTTTCCATGTTACACGAGTAAATATTTCACTGTAATTCTGGACAAGCGCCTGCCATGCAACTTCACAACCTCTGCTAAAACTGTTTATGTTTGTATTTAGTCATAACCTGTTTTGACAACAGTTTGGGGTGACAAAAAAAAAAAAAAAAAAAAAGTAAAGGCTACTTTCCTGATACCACATACAAACTGAGATAATTGTAGGCAATACTCTAGGTTTCTTTCAAAAATTGCAAGGGTGAACCGGCAGCCCTGCTGATGCTACTTATTTATGCATAATTAACATGTTGGAACAGCAAAGATGTCAAGCTGCTATTGAAAAACATCAATCCCGTTTTTATCTTCGTGGCTGCAAGCTTTAAGAATGTGTTTTTCTATCCCCTGAACTGGCAAACACTTTGAGAACTAAGACTCCTCCAACATCCATAAAACACTGACCCTCATAAAACATCTGACCCTCAAAATATAGATGATTCAAATATTCTACATGGATGTCATTAAGTACTACATTGTGACAAATCGCTGAGCAATGTCTCAATTTCAAGCAGGTAGAGTATCACATGGGGACATGAACAGGCAGGACCACTCGCTGTTGAACTACACCTATTTCTCCAGCTCAGTCACCAATAAGCAGTGCTACCCAACTTGCCTGAGTTCTGCAGGAATTCACCAATTCTTTTTCTCACCAGTTACAGATTTTAGGCTTGTTCTTTAAAACTGCTAAGTTGAGCTCAACAAAAGCTGAGAGGCCTTTAGGCTAATAGCTGTCCCTCACAGATATGTCTTTTAGAAATACTACAGGATTTAAGCCTCTACTTCTTTCTTCCAAACTCTTTCAAAAGCTGCTTTCTTGATGTCTTAAAGCTTAATAGTAGATTAAGAAACCAGTCAACCAAGTCAAACCACAGAAGACTTCAGTTATGCCATGTTCCTTTATTTCCCATTCAAATATTTGGGTTTGGGTTTTGGGGGGTTTTGGGTTGGTTTTTTTTGTTTTGTTGTTGTTGTTGTTGTTTTTGTTTTGGGTTTTTTTTTCCCATTTTTTCCAGTGGCTTTTCTAGGAGATGTGACTGAGAAGCAAGACTTAACTTTTCAAGATCTGACTCCATTAATGAGAAAAACTAGACATCAATATTCAAGAACTGGCTTCTGGCTTAGAATGCCAACTAGCACAGCAGTATTTTGTTTGCTCATCAAAAACCAGAATGAGGCAGATGTCAATTATACAGCTATTACAGCTGCCAAGGTATTAAGCTAGCTTACGAAATTCAGGAACAACTCTAAACACAGTGTAACGTATTTCAGCGAGAAGAACCTCTCCAAAGGAAGAGGCTCTTCTCAAAGCAAGCCAACTTGCTGAGAAAAAAGGAAAGAAGCATGTGTTTTCTCCTCATCTTTTTCCAAAAGGAGGAGAAAGAGGCAGGAAGCAGAGTATTTCAAAAGAATGGCAGCAACAGCAGAAGAGCAGAGAAGCAAATTGGATAGGCAAAGGCATTCCAAGATTGGAGAACAGAGCACAGCAGACTACAGAAGAACAATTAGGTAAGTCAGGAAAACAGTTTTTAAGGTTCAAATGCTAGAGGTAGCTTCAGAATATTCTGAAAAGAAAGAGACATGCTACTCCTTAAATGGCTAGAAAGCTCAGAATTACTTCTTTCGGTCTATGGAAGACACCTAATATAAGCTAACTGGGATTTGATTTGAGGTAAGTTCACACGAGTTAGTGTCATCATGAAGATAATGCTCACCACTAATGGGAAAATAAGACTTTTTTTTCACACTTAAAAGCTCAATCTCTGTCATCCGCATGACTGACAATAACTGCATTTGTTTAATGACCTTGACCCACAAAGACTTCTCATTTAGTGTTCATCTCATGAGCCTGGGATATCAACTTCAAGTGATATTTCAATATCCTCCGCTATGTTTTTGCTACTTTAAAAAAAAAAGAAGTGAACAAAGGCTACTGATGAAGCAAGGTATTTATGTGCTAGAACATGCTGCATGCTGTCAGTATGTTGCTTTCAAACATTATTATGTACACAATACAAAAGCATTTCATTAGATGGGCTACCCTCTCGACAAATAATCTCACTGCCTTGATGTTTCCTGTTTGTTTACTGCTTTGAAGTAGTCTCCAATCTGAAATGCAAGCCATTTCAGGATTGAGCCCATCTGTTCTGTTTGTACCTGCATAGCACAGCAGGGCCCTGATCCACAACTAAATCCACAGAAGCAGACAATGCTGTGCTTGCTCTCCACAGCAAAAGACTAACTTGGTAGATACATCAAGTACTTGCCCAGTCCCACCTCAAATCTAGATTTTTGGAAAACAACATTTACAAAAGCTCAAAAGCAACAGAGAGTTTTAAATTGCTCTCTCTAGTATTTTAACCATCTGAATTAGCTGTTTTCCCAAAGGGTATTCAACTCACACACTGAAGCTCTGTGCCAGGAACTGAAAAACCATCAAAACCATAATTTGATCACCTAACATTCATGTTACTTATTTGCACAAATTACTTTACTAATGGAAGTGTTACAAAACGCTCAAGAAAACTGACCCTCGCATACATTTTCAAACATCTGGAGAGCCTTCCCCAGCAGCGGAGCTTATAGTTCATCATGCAGATAGAATAAGTGTGTTTGGTCACGAAACAGTAAGAAAAATGCACAAGGCAACACAAATTTCAGCTACGAATCTTCATTGTTCCTAACAAGACTCAGTCTAGGTCTAAATTACATTAAAGTTAGATTTCATTCCCCCAAATTATGTTTAAGAGAGCAGCTAAAAAAACAGAAGGCATTTCTTATTGCTGGAATACAAGTAGCAGTGCCCTGAAGCAAAAAGATGCATCCAAGAAGATTATTGAAAGCATTAAAAAAGATTTTTCAAGAAGACACCTGACTACAGCAGGCACTGGCATAGACTATTTGGAATTGAGCAGAGCCAGTGCCCAGCAGCCTGCAAAGATCTGCCTTAAGTTCTGACAACGTTCCATTAAATTACTTTTACAAAAAAGGCCTAAGATTATTTAGGGTTCATTTATTTTGGCTTTTCTGTTCAGATCAGGATTGCACTTCTGAAGCAAGTCTCCAGTCACTTCCTCTTACTACAGCTTTGTTTGCATCACAGAATGCTCTTGGATCACCATCTGGATTCCTTTTGGATTACACTAAATTGAAAGCCGTGATTTAGGTACACTGCTAATGCACCTTAGTCACAAATAGGCACCTATTCCAGGTGTCCAAACTAGACCTAGTCCAAATAAGATAGAAAACCCTAAAATATGTGCAGTAATGATGTCAGGTTCTCAGCACTTTAAGACTACAGATCCACTCCTCTCAATCCACATTACTTGCCAATACAGACATAACTTGTATTCTTCTTTATTTAAGTTACTTTTTCTTTCAAACACAGTAATGTCTTCCAAACTGACGCTTCCTACTGTATTTAACTGAATTATTTCAGCTAAGAGATCAAACAATGGTTCTGTTACCTTTTTGAAGTCCATAGCCTATTATCAGTTCATCATGTATACTGACAAAAAACTCACTCTCGGAGTATGTGTACGCAAAAAAATTGATTAGAAGAACATTAAAAATTCTTACAGATTAGTAATCTACACACCACACAATAAATTGGTTTTGGAAGTAATTTACATTACACTGAACAGTAGTCTTGACAGTCAACCTAGTGTCACCGAGCTTCATCACTGTATCAGGTTTGTGTGGCAAGGTTTTGGTAGCAGGGGGGTACAGGGGTGGCTTCTGTGAGAAGCTGCTAGAAGCTTCCCCCATGTCCAATAGAGCCAATGCCAGCCAGCTGCAAGACGGACCCACCACTGGCCAAGGCCAAGCCCATCAGTGACAGCACTAGTGCCTCTGGGATAACAGATTTAAGAAGGGGAAAAATGTTGCTGCACAACAGAAACTGCAGCCAGAGAGAGGAGTGAGAACATGTGAGAGTACCAACCCTGCAGACACCCAGGTCAGTGAAGAAGGAGGGGGAGGAGATGCTCCAGGCGCCGGAGCAGAGATTCCCCTGCAGCCCGTAGTGAAGACTATTGTGAGGCAGGCTGTCCCCCTGCAGCCCAGAGAGGTCCACGGTGGAGCAGATATCCACCTGCAGCCTGTGGAGGACCCCACGCCAGAGCAGGTGGATGCCCAAAGGAGGCTGTGGCCCTGTGGGAAGCCTGTGCTGGAGCAGGCTCCTGGCAGGACCTGTGGATCCATGGAGAGAGGAACCCATGCTGGAGCAGGTTTTCTGGCAGGACTTGTGACCCTGGGGGGGGACCCACGCTGGAGCAGTTCACGAAGAACTGCAGCCCGTGGGAGGGACCCCATGCTGGAGCAGGGGAAGAGTGGGGAGTCCTCCCCCTGAGGAGGAACGAGAGGCAGAGACAACATATGATGAGCTGACCTCAACCCCCATTTCCCATCCCCCTGTGTTGCTGGGGCCGGGGGGAGGAGGTAGAGAACTGGGGAGTGAAGTCCTGCCCAGGAAGAAGGAAGCGGGGGGTGGGGGGGAAAGGTGTTTTAAGATTTGGTGTGATTTCCGATTACCCCACTTCGATTTGATTGGTAATAAATTAATTTTCCCTAAGTTGAGTCTGTTTTGCCCATGATGGTAATTGGCAAGCGATCTCTCCCTGTCCTTATCTCAACCCATGAGCCTTTTGTTGTATCTTCTCTCCCCTGTCCAGCTGAGGCAGGGAGTGATAGAGCAGCTTTGGTGGGCACCTGGTGTCCAGCCAGGGTCAACACACCACAGTCACAAAGGCAAGTGTAACCACTTCAGTGAAGATGCATGTGGTCAGAATAACATAAGTGCTTCACCCATTGCAAAGACAATTTCTTTCAGGCAGACAGTACATTTCAGATAAAAAATAAAAAGGACTTGAAGGAATTCAGGATGAAAGCTAGTAAGACTAGTAAAGTCTAGGTTAACTCTAACAAGACAGCATGCAAATTGAACTGAAACTAAATAAATTTTCAGCAGTTCTTGACATATCTTTTCTTTCCAGTGACAGAAACTATGAACCTGCTAACAGTAACAATTGGTTTTTTGCTTCAACATTCTCCAAAGAATATCTCTAGAATCTATACAGTACTGGTAGAACGCCTTGTCAGAAAGAAATCTTGAAAGTGTTCCCTGAGGAAGTGACAGCTATCATCTCAGAATGCACTATCCTCCCATTTTCCCCTTGGAAAAAATAAAAAAAAGTTAAAGAAGCTGCAAGGGTCACGTGGGTTAAAAAAGCTGCTTTTTAAGCGCAAAAAATTTGACAGAATTTTGAAAGTTATGTAATAACAGATCAGATCTAGAAATGTACACTGGTTACATTTCATTGATGTGTATAAAAACACTTAAAGATTCTGTTGTAGATACACAAGCACTTTACATAGATTCAAAACAGCTGCATATCATTTCTACAGTTGCATCCAAAATGGAGAAGTGAAGAGTTACATCTCTTATGTGTCAGAAACTAAGAACCATCATATTCTGATAAAATTCAGTGTTGATGATTACAATCAACGACTAGAAAAAGCAACCAGAAGCAATAATTTTATCGTTACATTACTGACTACATCCACTAGATAAATATTACAGCTGCACTTATCAACAGAAAGTTGAAGGCAGAAAGCATGAAGAAAAAATAAAAAACAGCCTGAAGGGGAACACCAAGAACACTTACTCTTTGATTGACGCCTGGCTAAAAGCATCAATGTTCATATGAAAAGTGTTTCTAATGTGGCTTATTGCCTCAAGATGAAGTAGCCAAATAATTCTGCAGACTGTGAACAAACATAATTGTAACCAAACATTTAAAGTACTTTAAAGAGTATCAAAGAGCTGAGGAATGCTTCAATCTCACTTACCCTTGCATTAAATAGGGGAACTGGTGGCTTGGTATGGGATTGCTTTGTGCTTGTGGAAGATTACGATGCCTCACTCCATCTGCACTAGTGTTCAAAGATGTAGATGAAGCTTCTTGGTTTGTGGGTGAGGCAGCAGTTGATCCAGAACGGTCTAAATTCTTAAAAATAAATAAAATTGATGTTGGGGATCTTTCTGCCAGTTACAAGATTTACTACCGTGTCTTAAAAAACTATTTGCTTTAACATTTTGTCACAAGTTTTATTGAGAATATAAGCACCAGGCAAGTCTTCTGGGGTTTTAACGGTCCTGGCAAGCCTTTAGTAAAAACAGAAATTCAAAATTACACTCAGGTGCACATATAAAAAAAGTAAAGTTTTCAGAAAGACTCAACACTTGATGGGTCCCAGAGAAAACAACGAGTCACTGGGAATCAAAGTTTCAAAAAGATGAACCAAAGTAAAGCTTAATCGAAAGAATATTTAGCAGCAACAAAAATTCTAGTGGCTATCATTAACAAAAGTAACTACAACCTCAGGATACCACTTTGTATTTGGAGACAACAGTGCCTGCAGTAGCTTAAAATACCATTCCCCTATCCCTGTCTTCAATTTCCCCTTCAACTCATCACCCTCTTTGCTGTGCCAGCTGCCCAATCCAAATTGCTGTGCTCACTGCTGGGAGAGGGTAGAGGGTGGGAACAGGGAAGTAGCTAGGAACTACTCAGGCTCCCAGAAACACACCTAAAACTAGTATGCGAGACCTTCAATGCTTTCCAAGATCCACACTTAACCCTGGAAGCAGGAAAACAGATGGCTCTCCTCCATTATTTGTCACACTAACAAAACTGCAATTTGGCCACTGAGATGCATTATTTTCGTTTTAATAAATCCCCAAATCCTGTTGCTAAGCATTACTGTAATGTTTACTCAGTAGAAAATCCTCTTCAACTCTGACAACTCGGGAAGTGAGGAGGTGCAATTACTTAAGACATCCATATCACATTTGCCCTACAAAGGAAAACAAGAAAAATTTACCACTAGACAGTGGGGGGAAAATGAAAATAAAAAACAAATGGAAGAACAAAGGCCATTCAGGCTTTGGGTTTAGGTCGTTTCCTTCAAAGTATTATGAACTTAACACTGTGCATACTGACTGCTTTAAGCAGTCATTAATACGGGCATTTAAATGCATTTACAGCTAATCTACATAGCAATAAAACAATCACAAAGGAGGCCTCCTGTGTCCTGCTTGCAAACGAGATATAAATACAGCTTTTGAAAAAACAATGTAACCACTGCCAACTCTCTACTTAAAACTGCTTAAAAATTGCTTGAACTGCTTGTGTTTCTGACTGTCATATAGCAGTCTGAAACAGTACCCTATCAAACTGAATAATGAAGACAAGACAGCTTATTACTGGAAGGGTATTTTCCATATGCTCATAATCAACACACCACAGATGAAAAGTACCTACAATGGTACTGTATAAATTCCTTTCTGACTAACCTTCAAGGGTCACTGAGTGATACTGCCAACTCTGGAAAAAGCCAAGAGAATTACTGTAATGATGACCAAGTCAGCAACAGAATGATTAACTGCACTTTCTGTTAGAGTACAACCAAAGAACATCATCATTTTTGGAGGGTGTGAAGAGTAGAAGGCTCTAAAAACCCTAAACAAAAGTGTTCTGTGAACAGCTTAACTAATAAAACATTAAGAACACTATCTACTTCTCACTGTCTTACAGACACTGTGACTACCTTGAAGCTACCACATAAGTACTGGCCAATCCCTGTCAAGCATAACGCCCTCTGGCCAAGCTCCACCTGTCTATCTTACAACAAGGGCACTAATTTGACTGGTCTCTCTTCAGCAGTACAAATTTTCACAAAATAAAGCAGAACTTAGTTTTTTTTTTAAAAAAAAAAAAAAATCTGAATACACTCCTCAATTTCTGCCAAAGATACAGGGATATAGAGAGAAAGGAAAATGTACATTTTAATAAAGCATTAAAAAGAAAGAATAGCTTAGAAAAAGTGGTGCTTCATCATCTAATAAACACATTACAATTTGAAAAAAGGTCATCTTTGTTTAAAGTGCCACCCTTAAATAATCAAGTCTAACTGTACAAATTCATATAGCATGCTCTACTTTCACCACACTATTTTACAGTCAAATTTTAAAAATTAAAAGATAAATTCCTGAAAAGCTTCCTCAGTGTAGAAGAAATTTATGTCCTGTGTATGGGGAAAAAAAAAGGAAAAACTCACTGAGCTACTGCTGAAGGCTGAAGCTCCATGACCTTCTCTACTGGTGCTGGGTTTTGGAGAACTTGGGGGTGTCCGGGAAGTACATACCAGGTGAACCATATGATATTCATCTTGCTAAAAATAAAAGGCATTGAAGAGCTAAAGCAGTAATATCTGACAAATTTACAAGCAAAAACTGTCTTTAAGAATCCACTTTCAAAGTTGCATTTGCCATAAGTAAAGAAACATTATACAAAACTGAGCGACCATAAAGCAAAACTTGAGCCTAGCACAAGAAAAGCCTACCGTTTCACAACTAATGTTTTCTTAGCAGCTGTCCACAATAACCTATTGAACATTCACTTACCCCCAGTTTTCCCTAGAACTGCAGTAAAGCAGAACCAATGGAAGACCACACAATGAAACACAAGGAAACAGATCACAAGTTTTATTTTGAAAAAAATATCAAACCATTTGCAGGGCTCAATTTCCCTAAAGTTAAGAATACTTACCTCTGCACTGAGGTCTAATGAAGACTGTTATTCAATAAAGACATCAGGGTAAACAGAAAATGTAGGCACTGGAATTCCACAAGCCGGCCAAGATAAGAAAAATGTACCAGCCATTGCCTCCACCTAACTCCAGTCCAAGCTTGGCTCAAGCCTAACGTGCAGATGCCAACTGAAGAGCCCCTGCAGATATTCCACACTCAGGGAATGCTACACAAAATGCTAAATGGGACTTGAGTATTCCTAAATGGTTGAAAGTGAGGAAGCGAATGAGTGGCACCACTTGAAGCCACGTCAGCATGCAAGTAATAAGCCCACACCAATTCTTCATGGATATGCTCTCCCCACAACATGGATGCTGTAACTTCAGTCTGAAGCTATTTCACTGTACCAAATGAAAACACCCCATTATATCAGCATGCCTGAAGCTTATATGGTTCTAGCAACAAGAACAGCTATGACTGTATATTTAAACTGCACAGCTTCCTCAGTAACGAAATTTTAAACAAGAAAAGCAGCAAAAAACCCCTCTGTCCTATTCTGAACTCAAAGTGGTACAGTCAAGCTGCAGTTTTTAATGAGATGACATATAGAAATACTGAGTTTGGAGGTTTTTTGAAACTATTAAAAAAAATGTTAAAACACATTTACTCATTTTTAAGTTTTAATCTTTAGGAATAAAGAAAATTGGGTAACTGCTTTTACACACCATTGTGCATTACTGCTAGCATAGCCTATCCATATACACATTCATTTAAACTCCTCTGCATGTATCAGTTTCTAGCCCCAAGCACAGCCTCACATTAAGTATAATTTCTTACCAGTCAGTGATAGTAAGCAATGATCAGAGAGCATTGAACACAGGTGATCAGCATTCGGACCACATCAAAAGCCTTTAACCTAACTAGTTACCTTCATTCTAGATGAGAATTTATGTCACTAAAAGGCAAAGGAAGCTATACATACTACTTGTAAGCTTACAGCATACAGCTTTATTCATTGTAAGAGTTTATTGTAATATATTTCTATTTATACATTATGTGTTAGACATCACTATGCTTGAAGACTGCCACAACTTCCAGCCTCAAAGAATTTTCTATCAGCGAAATGACACTGCTCAGTGTCAAAGAGCAAGTATCATAAAGCTAAATTGAAAGATTTAGTAAATCCTTAGATAACATTAGGAATTTATAGCTAATCAAGTAGGAAAAATACGGCAGATAATGAGATTGAACTTAAGAGTAATCATACCTTCTTTCCAAAAGCTCTTTAAGGCTTTAGCACAAAAAAAAACTTTCTTGCAACACAAATTTTTAACTTTGTGCTTAAGACTGATGAGTATGTTTCTAAATTCATTAAATTTTTTTAACTAAACCCAAGACCTATAGCTACTGAAATGCCTTTAAAGTCAAATATAGCCCCTGGACAGTGAAGGAAAACATTAGGCAAAGTTTCTTCTCTAGCACATAAGCAAGGTTTGAAATCATCAGCTGACTGAATTTAAGGGATTCGGACTTCATTTTGTCCTTAACATGCAAAACTAAGCTTTGAGATAAGTTAAAAGTTCATAAAAATGCTTATATAAGTGGTACAGGACATATACTGGTTGGCAGTAGTCCAGCTCCAGTTTTCTAGTAAACCTATACATAGTAAATTTCAATCATTTTTTGGTAAGCAGTTAAATCCAATTTAATAAGATCTATTTCAGAATGAAGATTATAAAGTAACAACAGTGTTAGTCTGCTCAAGCAATACTCAAGCTTCCTCTGCATCGGTTTCTCCACACTTAATACTGAAGTTCAGTTGCCTGTTTTTACTGAAGCATTATTCTCCTTTAGAGACTTTCCTCCATACTAAAAATGAAGATGTAACCCACCCACTCTTGCAGTCTGTACATTGATTTTTACCTCAATACATTACAAAAGAAGTATCACTACCAACACCCAGGTACTGTATTACAGAGTTTACCTATTTCATAGGATTAAAACCTGTATAATTCTTTAATGACATAAAGTATTTTCCAAATATAGCTACTGATGAATCCTGATCTGTTTACAAGGAGTTTAAAGACTACTCAACATAATGCATTATGTTTTCTGTTACAACCAAAACTGAAACAAAGCTCTTAATAATCTGCCCTAAATATCATCTTATTTTATGTTTTTAAGAACTTTACCAACTTAATAAACTCCTTATTACTTGGTAGCATCAATCCAAACTATTTGAACCAATTTGAGAACCAAATGCATGTATTTCAAGATTTCCTACATGAGCTGTCATGTGTATTCAGGATTTGGAATTAATTTAAATGTTGACTGACGAATCCAAAGCTAGATAATTAAAATTATTTTTTCCAACATGAACCAGAATAAAAAAAAAAAAAAAAAAAAAAAAGAAAGAAAAACTGCAAGAA
>JAVJGG010000009.1:13690418-13704012 GCA_035590195.1 Aviceda cuculoides | reverse complement strand
GGGTCATCTCCTGACTCTTGAAATGTCTAAAACAGGTACCTGATTTGAGAGTTGAGACTTCTTACACAGTCATTAGACTATCCAAGAGAAAAATTGGAGCGTATAAGATACTACATCTCTAGGTTCTTAGGCACAGAACATACATTGTATGATTAATCTGTGCTGATACCCGTTTATAAAGTTGGAATATATAAAAATTTCAAGTTATTGCTAGTAAAATAGCTTCTCTATTTCTTGATTTTATTTTATTTATTTATTTTCTGATAGGACAGTGATTGTACAGTCTAAAAACTCTGGATCACCTTTTTCTTTCGTTCCTCTGCACAAACCAGCTGGGCTCAGCCTAGGTGCTGTAACACCAAGTAAAGCCATAGCAGTTACAAGCTGGGTTATAACTAACAAGTTCAGACTCTTTTGCTATTTATACTAATAGTTGGGGTCATGTGAAATTACTGACCTGCATGTGGCATGACAACCAGAAAGAACTTGAGAATCTGTAAACTCAGACACATCAGTTTTCTCCCGAGAATTTTAAAAAGTCTGCCTTACCATGAAATGATGACAAGGATTCCCACATTCCTTCTTCAGAACAAATGGCTTTGAGAAAATTGGTATTTCAGCCCCTGCCAGGATTTTCTGTTCTAAATCACAGAATTTACATTTCATTTAATGATCCAGAAAACTTGATGTACAAGGAGGAAGGAATGGGTTTGTGCTGTTTGTGTTCTATTCAGTTGTATAGATGAAGCCAGTGAGATTTATTCCTTAAGAAAACTAAGGGAAAGGTCATGTTCACATGGGTTGTCTCACTCTGGAGGTGTTTATCATCTCTTCGGTACTAGAAATTTTGCTAACTCCCAACAGTACTATAGAAATTTCCATAATGGAAAAATGGCTCTGGAATTCTTTTTGTTGCCATATTAGCAACACTGACAAACAGGTTTGACTACATGTCTTTCAACAAGAGGTATACAATTTGTCAGTCCTGATATTTCTGTAAGCAAGCAAGCTGAAATGCATATATATTTAAATATAATAATGAGCTTCTCAGTTGTTTGTCAGGACTTATACGCTGATGTTTTCTATATGTACCAGTTGATTCTCCCCCTAACCTTTGAGTCCATTATCCAATTTCCATCAAACTTCAGAAGGGTTAGCAGTCTCAGATATAACAGTACTCAAGTTTTCAAGAACTAAGGGGTTATTAAGAGAGAGAGAGAGAGACCTTACAAGTGTGCTGATAAGAAAGCTAATAAGCTTTCTCTTTTCTAGCCACCAGAGAATTCAAATGGAGCAGGCTGAGAGGGAAATACAGAACTACTCGCTTTCGCTTGCAGATCAACTGTAAAGAACGTGACAGTTTAAGGCCCCACTAGTCTGCAATAGGTGGCTGGTGGATGGACTGCAACATGGAAGTGGACTTCTAATGGATTCAGCTGGGCTATGCAGTTTCAACAGTTGACTTCTGGAATAAAGTCCTGCAAGACCAATATCTGCTTTCTAACAGGGGCATGAGGTTAGTTTTATTGACAAATCCTGAAAACACTTACAACTGGGTGCAATGTAACTAGCAGTGGTAGTCCAGTTGGTGACACTTGTCTAAGGAATAACTTCTTAAAATGGTTAAATGAAAATGTGATTCAGCTGCAAATATTTTTGCCCTGATTATAGCTTCAAGACTGAAGAGGAGTAGCAGTTACCCATAAATTTATGCTCTTAATGTGAGGTGCTTCAAAAGAGACCTACAGGTAAGAGAATTTCTTGGTGTCTTATTGTTTCAAGGAAAATCAAACAGTAAATAATCTGGTTCAACAGCTGCAGGGAAAGAAAAATTTTAGGTGAGCAGTAGCTTTCTAGGGCAGGACTTTAACAGACCCTTCTTTATCCTGTAAAACAGCAGTATAAAAGAACTAGACTGCTGTGTTACACGGTCTCAGATCAGATCTCTGATTTGATCTCAGACATGGACTATGGTTGTATAGAATGGCTTTTTGCTTACAGATTTAGCATGGAGTTTTATTTGGAAATTTTTTTGTGTGCTATTAATTCTTCCTAAGCATGGGTTCAAATTAGACCTATTTTTTCAATAATTTCTCATCCATTTTAAACATTATGAAAATTATCAAAACCATTGTTAAAACATCTATAAATTGTTTTGTTGCAGAATGCTACAGAAACACTATTTCAAAACTTTAATTTAAAACAAATTGCTAAAATGGCCATGGGAAATCTCGCAAAACCAAGTACCATCATGATTTTTTCTTAGAAGAGCATTTGTCTTTGTAAAAAAGACTATTTCCATGTAGCAAATTCCTTGTCTTTTTAAATGTCAGATGATTCTAAGACACTACCAAGAAAAGTTGGACAAATTATCATTGCTACAAAGGAAGACCTCTTTCACAGGGCAGTGAATAAAAGAAAATCTACTGATATAATCGGTTTTTAATTTTCAAAAAGCCTTTGACCTTACTGCCCACAAGAGGCTACTAAGGAGATCAGTGCTGTGATCCAACTTCTGCTTTCCTCTGAGGCATTCTTTATTCATGTGATGCCCCATTAACATTAAGGGACCTAGCAGTCTGCCCACATGAAAGAAATTGCAGTCAGTTCCTACACAGAGACTGATAGGGTAATATATGACAAAGTGACACTGAGACCTGAAATAGTATTCCTTGCTCTAAATGTTTCCTTGTTTCCTGTTACTTGCTTTACTTTCTTTTGAGGTTATAAGCCCTTGGAGCAGAGACCATTCTCCACAGTGCTTACCTGTAGACTGAGCAACTTAGCCCATTGTGCTTTACAGACATGTATGAAATAAGGTAGGGGCGTAACTGTCTGCAGAATTGGGGCTTATTTGTGCATTACATCCTGCCACAGTCTGTGCTGCCCCAGAGTTCCTGGTCCCATAACCATAGAAATTGTAAGTCCTAAAGGATCTCTCATAATTTGAGTACAAAGTGATATTTAATTAAACTAAGAGGACACAAAGTTAAAATCAATGCAACCCTTCTCCTTAGCTCTTTTTACAATAGCGTATAGTTAGTCCATGGAACTTGCTATCTCAAAATACTGCCAAACCCCAGTGTTGGGGGCAGTGTCAGGAAGGATTTGTGTAGGGAAGGGCACAGCTTACAGGGGGAATGTAGTAGCTTCTCCCCCATCTAAGAACTGCCCAAGTGCAGTCTGAAAAGATGCCTGTTTCATTCTCTATAATATACAAACTAAGTTGAGGCATTGCCTATAACGGTATCATCCCTTCCACCTCCAGGAAGCAGTGATGAACTCATCTGGATCAATGGCAATGTAAAATTTACTGTCATTGGAAAGATTACTCCTTCCTATAGTCTAAATTTTTCTCTGACTGTGTTCACGATTAAAAACTTAGGAAATAAAACAAGCGACTTGATGGTAGTCAGAATTTTTCATGCTCAAAGGAAAAGTGCTTCTGAAACCTGACAGGTTGCTGACTTACTTACATTATATGGACTCTGCCAGATATTTTAAAAGTGTTTTGTCTTATCTTGCGTAAAGTTTGTGCCAGTGTCTCTAATTTCAGCTCAGGACAACACAGGCATAAATGCAGATACAGGCATCTCCTGTCATATACTCAGATAACTGGCACCTGTGCAGTAAGCATGACATGCTCCAGATACCTCAGATTTATATTCACTTGAAGTGCAGTTGATCTGTGTATGTGTGCTGGCCAGTTATCAGGACAGCCATCATTTGATCTGCATTATTGCATATCCAGTCAGGTTGATAGCTATCCAGATATCCCAGACATGAAGCCAAATTCCTGTTTTTCTGTTTGAACAAAATTTAGGGAGTGAGAGCAAGAAAGGACACGGATGGAAAGAATTAAGATATGTAAGTGAATATCCAGCTTTTTATTACAGAAAGGATTGCTCTTCCACTAACCATTACAGTGCTGTTTGTCTCAGAGTGCCTCTCCAGCTGCTGGGACATGGCATGAGGAAATAGCAAGGGGAGAGCAGAGCAGCACTTCTAGTTCCAAGTCTTTTTTCGCCCAGCACCACTGCCTTCTTCCAGTGGCATGTGAGGCACAAGTGGGGTTATGGCAGAAGTGTCTGGGTAGGAATAGGATAGGGGGACTGCAGTGATGAAAGTGCTTGGAATTAGCAAGGCAGCTTCTCCTTGCTTGCAACTCCGGTGTAGCCGTTGCCTCCTGGCAGTATCCCTCCCAGCACTGCCCCCAGCATTTCTTTCTCCCCTGCTGCCATAAGCCCTGTGTGTCAATGCTACACAGGTTGAAAATAGCCACATAAATAATTCACAACTTGTTGGGAGTGCATGCAAGGCCAAGAATGTGCCTTCACGAGGGGGGAGAAGAAAAACTTTAAAAACTGCCAGTCTAATGATTATGAATTGTCTAATCTTTTCTCAGCCTCTGCTTTACAGCTTTACATATATGGCTTATTATTACTTATAACAGAAATGACCAAATGCTTGCTAAGTATTATCCAGTCCATAGAAAAGAAACCATCACTCTACAGAAGAATCTATCATTTTTGAAGTTCCAATTTTACAGGTTTGCAAATGTCCCTGCACATGGCTGGAGACTTACAGACTCTAACTAATAACTTTACACATGAGCAGTCCCAGGAAACTCAATGCGTCCACTCATGTGCATAAGTGTTTACAGAAACAAGATCCAGTTGTTCTGGAAATCCATATATTTTGTATATTTATAATTTGTTCTGTCTGAGCCATTGTCTCATGTCTGTTGTGATGAAACTCTCATTTATTTTTAAGTGGAAACAATCTGGTTTAGGTTTGCTCCCAAATCCTTCCAAATGTTTTGTTTCCAAATGCTTCTCTATGCTTGTTTGTCTTTCTAGGTGTCATCCTGACATCTGTACTCTGGAAAATACAACTTTCTCAGCCTGAAACGCTGTTCTTGTAGCTATAAGATTTTATAATAGCATGATATTTATCTCTGTCCATTAAATAGCACACTGTTAAAGTTTTTACAAGTTCTTGAATATCATAGGAGAGTCTTGAGTCTCAGTTTAAAGTCCCAAATGCTTGTTGCTCATATGTGTGGAGCTTTACACCATGTTCTGAAAATCTATAGTAACATCTCATTCACAATAACAAGATACAATAAAATAACCTAGGAGTTGTATTTTGCCTGTAGTTCTTGATGCCTTGGCTTTTGGTTGTTCTAAAAATTGCAAAGGGAGATTTCAGCCTATATGTTATGTAAGCAATAGAGATTAAACATAGTTAAAATTTAATTCAAGCCATGCTGAAGTGGTTGAAGGAGGAAGAAAGGCCCAATTTCCTCATAGTGACACTTCAAAGAGAAGTCTTAGTCATGTCAATCTGGATGCTCCAGTTCCAGCAAGGGTAGGAATCATACATGTGTATGTAATCAGTCTTCTGCCTACAGAGTGTTCAGGGCTTTCACAGCAGCACTGCAGGTTACACAGCTCCTCCTAAACCTAAGGAGGATTGTGGGACTTCATTCACCATTTGTGAAAACCATGTTCTGTAAGCTGTCGTGAGGCTCATTGTGCAGAGTCAGTTGCTCTGGTTAGTCTTGATCCCTACAGTCATTTCATAACAATGTAAGACTGTCTTTGTATTTACACATAGTCTGCTGCCTCACCATGTTGTCCTGAGTGCCTTTTGGACTGCTCAGCCAGCTACTTGTGCACCAAGTATGCCATGTATTTTTTTCAGTTTGCTGACACAGACATTGTTCTTGATGAGCCTTATATGATTATTAACCAACACTTCATTTTCCTTTAAGGATTACAAAACCCATTTGGTAAAAGGGAGCTTCCTGGCATCCATCCAGAATCTACATGTTACTGTAATACAAACTGTCTTTAAAAGCAGTATTTCATCCACTTTCATCCATTTCCATTTTCACATCTTTCATTGTAGTTGTATGCACTTGAAATGATCTTCCTTAGTTTGTTTCAATGAGAGTCTGTGGCAAGACATTAACTGCCTGCAAGATTCCATGGACATGTGAGCCCTCAAGTCAACATAATACACAGGGTATTGCACGTCAGGCTCCATTTTCAAACACCTGCATCATCACACAACCTCTGAACAGCTCTTAAACACAGTTAAATATCCTGAATAATTTCTGAGTCAAAGACTCCCATCCCCTTATTTTGGCAGGTTGCTTCGTCAATATTGTGTTGGTGTCCAGAGTGTTTCTCTGACTTCTACAAAGTGATCAGTGTTCAGGAAACGCCAGCCTGAGGTGTCAAAAGGGGAACAGGACAGCCACAGACATCAGGGAGTCTTGTCACATTCTTTGGTGGAAATGTATTGTGATTATGATTTTCTCTTGGCCTTAGACAGCAACGGAGATGTGGGAATGGAGCCCTTGCACGTCAACTGCAAGATGTGATGCAATCTTACACTTGGGAAAATACATGGCACATGCTTAGGAGTGCTTATACACAGAGCTACCTAGCCAGATGTCAAAGCAATGAGTAATAAGGAGAGTCAGCAAGTTACTAATCAGCTATTAATTGTGTGCTTCAGTAATCAGCTTCTGCTGAAAACCAGTTTTCTATGGGCCGCAATTTGAGGGTGGAAATAGCAAGTTAAATGACAAGCACATAAACATGCTGTGCTTAACCTTGTCAGTCAGTAGATGGCTGTATTGCTTCTAGCCATCTTCAGGGAAGAAAATTGCATTTCCATGGCCAAGAAAGAGAGCACCCTTCCCCAGGGATATAAGGAGCCACTGACACTGCATGCAGACCTTTGCACTTTGTTGTTTTAAAATGGTTCAATTTGCAGACAATATTGTTCCTCTATTTATTTTTATGTAATTATTTGTTAGTTGCACAAAATCTTTTTAATGCTCTGGTTGAGCAGTCCATCTGTTGCTGTTTTATACAACTTAGCTGAAGTAATTATCTGCTCTTGGCATCACCTTAATTTCACAGCAACAGGTTGCAAAATTACAAATAAGCCACTATGAAGGAATTGGGTATTTCAACTGTTTAAAAGTGGGCTGTGAGCTTCTTCAGCTGTGTTGTGGGCTCAGATCTGGTCTATATTCATTGTCACTGTCCTGATTCCTTCTCATTCTCACCTGGTGGCCTAGCAATCGTATGTGTGAATGATTTACTCTCAGTTTAAAACACACCCCAAAAGTACAATTGCTTCATTGATCAGCCCCAGCAATGAGAATAAGCACAGCGTTTGCGCTGCTCTTTCCTTCCAAAGAAATAGTCACACCAAATTGGAATTGTAGGAGACTGCCAGGGCATCAGGAGGAAGCTTGCAGTGTTAGGCTCTCTCTATTCTGTAGATAAAAAACCAAAGTTTCAGTTACCCAGAAAATCTATTAATGAGTTTTCTCATGCATTAAATGACCACACAAAACCCTCTTCCCCTCTGCCCTAAAACCACAAGCCAGTGTGGTGCCAGAAGAACTCAGAAGTGGAGGAATTTGCAATGGGCACAAGGAGATTGTGTTGGCTGCAATGGAAAGAAATGAAAAAAGAGACAAGTTTGTTCTTTGGCAGTTCTGAGCAAATACATGAAAATAAGGAGCAGATGTAAAAAGCTCAGGAAAAAAAAAAGTAAACAATTTTAGACGCAGGTGGATTCATGTTCAGAAAGTGGTGGTGATATTGTCTGAGTTCTTGGAGCGCTGTCACAGCACAAGGAAAGGTGCCCGTAGGCAGGATCTGCAGTCCTCTGAAAGCACTGGGAATGTTTTTAAGTGTTTCAATAGCCCATAGAGCAATGGAGCTGCCAAATGTCATGCATTTCACTCAGGCTAATGGGGACCTTCTCACGCTGGTCTGGCTCTCAGCTGAGTTCTCAGGCTCTCAGGCTGGCAGTACAAAAATGGGGCAGGCTTTTGGCTTGTAGTCCTGTCTTGGGGCTGCTAGGGGCCCCTGTGGCTCTATTCCTGAGGCACGTAATCATGTCCTGTTTGTAACTGGATTATGCCCCTAAGTAGTGGACCTGACCCAGGCCATGGGAACCAGGATACAGGTTCCCAAGCTGACACATCTGTAGCCAGTTGCGGCAGGATCCCTTCAATATTTTGCTCCACAGGTAAAGTAGCATCTATCTGTAGAAAGTCCAAGAGTCAGAGCATCCACTGCTTTCCTCACCTAGCAATGTCTTACCCATCCAGCATCCTTCTGCCACTGAAATCACCTGGGTCCAATGTCTCTCTGCTTCCCTACCAATGGTACTGTTAGCCTTGGTGACCATCTCTCCCCATCAATCCCCTTGCTGCTTCCCAGCAGCAGCCATCCAGTAGTCCTCTCCAGCATTGCACTACCCCGCACGTCTGCTCTGCCACAGCTTAGAGTACTGTGTGTTGCTCGCTAGTCTAGAAACTGTTAGCAAGCATTTGTAAAATTGCATACAGGGAGTAGGGCACCTTTTGGATGCGCTGTTTCAGTTCCAGTCTGGGCCAATATAATAAGGAGAATAATAATAAAATCAAAGAAACAGTAGTAGCTGTTTCAGCTCATGGAAAATGCTTACAGTCAAGGAATGACTGCACAGCATGTGGAAATGAACAACAAAGGTCTGGAACATGATATGATTTATTTTGCTGTAGGTTTCATACTGGATAGCAAAAACCAGCAAACATTGAAATAGCAGGAGAATTTACCTAGAAAATGCTGCCTTAGAGAGCTATGAGAACATGGAATGTTAAAAATTCACACTCAGTGAGGGGTCAAAAGACATATTTAACCTTTCTTGGACTGTACACATATGAAAAACTTGTGTTAGATGGTTACAAGCTTTAAAGAAAACTGACCTGTTTTGCTCTTTAAAATATTCTGAGACTTCCACGAAGACTTATCTGATGCCACCTATATATAATGACCTAGATTTTAAGAACAGTTAGGAAGCAGACGTCTGGAAACCTGCTGTGAATTTTAACATTTTCCCTACAAAGATTGAGTGTAAACTTGCAGTTTAATTTCACTTACAAAGGACTAAAATACTTTTAGGACTTCTCAGTTATGTAATTAGGATCATCTTGTTTGGGAGATGACCATGAAGTGACAACAGAGCCATCCTTTCCCCGCCAGATTCCTGTCTTAAAGGATGCTCAGGTAAGTACAGGTCTGAAGTCATTACTATCTAATAACCATGTAGTTGTCTGTATGCCATATCTTAATATGCTTATTAGTAAATGGGTGTCAGTGTCACAAAATTCTCTGACACCATTAGTGCCTGCCAGCTGAGTTATCAGAGTGACTGACAAATGAAGTAGCAAAGAGAATGAATTGCTTTGCCAAGGTGAAACACTCAGAATAAAACAGATGTGATGATCAGGATGAAGCAGTTTAGGGGATGGCTTCCCCTTTCCTCGGATTGACAGGCTTCAGTCCGCAGGTTTGTCTTCCCAGTGATATTCCCTGGAACTCACTCAACCATCCAAAGCATGGACTATGTGAAGTGGCATTTTTAGAGTTCAGTAGGCAGGCTGCCAAAAGAATCTCCTCTAGTCCTATTTTAACACTAATTTCTATGAGTTGGGGAAAAAAAATTAAGCAGTTGTATAAAAGGGAATTGCTGGCAGAAAATACTGGGGGGGGAGGGGGGAACTGAAATGTCTCCTTTTGGATTTTAAATAGGAAAAATATCCCAGAGCCTCATAGGCTGAAGGATCCAAAGGTCAGTAGAAACAATAAGTCGTGAGCCTTAAAAAAATAAATAATCTAGGGGCAGGGGGGGGAAATTGTAAAAATAAGCAGAAGCAAGTTAAAGGGTAATTAGTGAGATAAATAATACTGAATTCTAAAAAAATATTTCAGCTGACAGCAAAGGGACAGAAATATGTTTTTAGTGGAAGCCAACCAAAGATAACTAAAAATTGGTCCATGGGAGCATAATTGACTTGATTGTCACAGCTATTTAAGTAAGAGTTTTGAGATTATGAAAACAGTTGTGTGATACTGCTGAAAGAGCTCATTAAAATAAAGCAGGCATTTCTGCAGGCTGCTAACAAGAGTTTCCTAGGAAAAGGTTTGATTAGAGTTTGTTCTTGAAAACATCTCTGCACAGCTTTTGGAGACCAGTGTACATGTGGAACGAGAGGAAAATAGAAATAACTGCACTTTTCTCCCATGATTTTATCAAAACCTTAGTGAATCACAGTCTCTTTATAAAATCAATGCTCATTCTAATCCCCTGCAAGTCTCACAAGTGCAATCCCTGTTTTACAAACAAGGATGACTCCAGACACAACAATTATGTCTTGAGAAATATCGAGCTAGATCATCTTTCACCAGGACAAATAAAGATCAGAAAAGATAAAATACTATAAGAGTATGTTATCCATTTTAGCAGATGTCAAGGAATAATCTGTGTTATAGTCATAATACTGAATGAAGTCAGGGCTAATCTTAAAGTGGTTATTGTTGTGCGGAATGATACAATAGCAGACGTGCTATGAATCGGAACATACCAGATGCTTGTTCAGATGAATCTTTGCAAAAATGAAGTCTAGCACAGTAAGTTTTACAGCTTCAGCTTCTCAGAAGAACATGCTTTTAACTACCATCCGTAAATATTAGGGGGTTACTCTTGCAACTCTTCTTATTTCCTGGCTGCAGTACCATTAGTATGAGATGATGTTCCTTGAGTCTTAAGTCCAGCATCAGAGGGCACTTCCACCTGTTTTGTGCTGGCCCCATGGCAGAACACACTGGTTTTGGATGAGGCAAGCATCAAGGGCATTTGAGTGGCAATTGGAAGGACCAGGTGGAAACCCCTGGCAAAGGAAGGCCTGCAGTGGACACAGAGCTTGAACAGCAGGCAAGCAAAAGCCAGAGATGGACAAAAGACCAATGCTGCCAGACCTGATGCTTTAACATCACCTGAGTAACATCCTGTAGTTTCCGCTTAATTGTTCTTTCTTACGACTGCGATAGAGAGAAGTTTTGCTAAAGCTTTGCATTCTGAGCTGCACTTTTGCAGTGGAGAATTTAAACCTCACAGAAGCCAAGATGGTACTGCTAGCAGCAGAATGGGTCTCGTACCTGATTTTTTTTAACTGCAAAAGGAACTAAACTTTTGTTAGTGTATATTGTAATTTCCAAAATTGACTAGTTATTGCCTATCATATATTCCAACTTTATTTAAGAATAACTCAGGTGGTAAAAACATACAGCCACTTAACCATCTCATAGCTTGCAAAGTTGTCTTCCGAACAATTTATAGTTCATGCCCTCCACAAACATGACAAAAGTCAATCCCCAGAAGTTAAACGAACCACATCCTCTGTGAATATACAAGCCCCCAGCCATCTGCAGAAGGCCTGAGAAAATAGAGCTAGTAGTATAACCCAGAAGGTCAATAAACAGATTCTTTCAGACCTGCACTATTTTGGAGTTGTAGATAAAAGCCACCATGTGAGCTTTCTGAAGCCATTGCTTCTCTGTCTATAGCTGCACATTCATAAACTGTCTAAAGACAATTCAGGGCTATGTAAAGTCTTCAGCCTTTCACACTTATTTGATATTTCCTAATTACAATTCCCCTCAGTGACAGGCCGATTGAAATTCCTATGATCCCTGTTGTAGTTGTTCTGCAGGCTTCCTTTATCTACATAAACATTTCCTGTTCTGCTTTCTCAGTCTCCCCCAGTGTCCTATAATGGCTTCCTATCATCTTTTTTTAACATTTCTTTCACTTGAGCCCAAATTGTTTTTCACTGGTGACAGCTCTGTCTGTGATATTTCTTGCTTTAGAAATATGTCACAGTTTCTCACCAAGTGAAGAGGTTTTCTGTGTGCTACTCAATGCTTTAGATAAAATGTATAGTGTAATGTTTAAAATTCTTGACTGCCTCTTAATTTGACCAGAGCTCGGGCACATCTGGTTCATTGTATTGTGATGGCAACACTCTCTTCTGCACACTCACAACATACAGAGGGTTCTTGTTGCACAAGAGATCCTCACAAAACTCAGATTAACTTTCTTTTACCACTACTTTTTCCTCCAAAAACTGCTATGCTGGTATTCCAACCCTGTTGCAGGAGCCATTCCACAGATACAAGTTCTACATCCTACCCTTTTGTAATCTAGTTATGCAATTCATTTTACAGCTGGGTAGGTTATTATTCATAGAACACCATAGGTGTGCTTTAGATACCATTTAGGTGCTGTAATTCTCTGCGACCTACACTTTACAGCTCTAATGGTTTACTATGGAGCTTGCAGTCTGACTGAGAAAGTTACAGGCCACACGGCCAAAAGCAAGGGAAAGGCTGAGGCCGTACAGCACCAGTAAGACAGTTAGTCAAGTCAAAGTCAAGCCAAAAGAGAAGGATCATAAGTCCAATCATAAGAAGGATGTGGAATAAGGGAGGCAGTGCATCCTGAGGAAGCTCTGGGAAACAAGCCTGAGTGACATTTTCTATCCTCACCCTCACTATCGTGCTCTGACCCAAAAATTTGCTTCCAGTGAATGCTTCATCCATGCACCTCTGCTCCTTCTCCCTACTGGCCTTAAATCATGTTAGTCACTTTTACAGCCTTTGCTTCTTATTATCTACCACCATTGACCCTGTCCTCCTTACTAGCTCCCCATGCCTCTTGTTTTTTCTGTGCCTTCTAATTTGGGTATCATAATCATGTGCAGTTAGTCGGCAGCACATTTTGCTGCCCATCACCTAAAGCTCACCTACACTACAGCCCAAGGGATTCATTCTCCCAGTAACACTTGAGGCTGCTTTGGGCTCTCTTTGGTGCTTTTCATTGCAAAAATGTACAAGCCTTGTCTTTTTCCCTTCCCTGAAAGCTTTTAATGAAATACTAGGTTGCAGCATGTAACTGCATCATTCTCTGCGATGGTGAGGGACTCCATCCTATACACCTCCAGGCGTCTCTGTTGGTGGGTCTCAGTTCTCAAGTAAGAGTGCTCATCATTAGCTTGTATGCATTTCCATTGTAAATGTCATTGTTGTGTATGGCAACCAAAAGACACAATTTTCTGCATCACTTGACTAAAACAAGGGCTGGTTTTACCTCAGATGGGAGAGAAAATGGGACATGGCCACTTTTTAGCACGGTGCATGTCACTTAAGAGGAACATGTTGTAAACGTGGTTTCACCTAGCTCTGAGGATTGTGTTGGTCCGTCCTCAGCTGAAATGTCTCTCCTATAGCTCTTGTCTTTGGAGGAATTAGTGGATATAATATAGTTAAAGTAGGAGATGAAAGACGTAATTTAGCAGGCAATACATCACTTCTTCTGTTGAAGGAAGGCTTAGAATAGAATGTAGAATAGACTATTTCAGTTGGAAGGGACCTACAATTATCATCTAGTCCAACTGCCTGACCACTTCAGGGCTGATCAAAAGTTCAAGCATGGTATTAAGGGCACTGTCCAAATAAATGCCTCTTCAACACCGACTGGCTTGGGGCATCGACCCCCTCTCCAGGAAGCCTCTTCCAGGGTTTGACCACCCTCTCGGTAAAGAATCGTTTCCTCATGTCAAGTACAAACCTCCCCTGACAGATGCAGCTTTGAACGATTCCCATGCGTCCTGGCACTGGGTACCAGGCAGAAGAGATCAGCACCTCCCTCTCCATGTCCCCTCCTCAGGAAGCTG
>JAVJGG010000009.1:13668318-13690318 GCA_035590195.1 Aviceda cuculoides | reverse complement strand
CGGAGGAAGGCCTTTGGGGTGCTGTCCCCGGCGGCTGTCCCTGGGCCCAGGGGGCTGTCCCTGCCCGTGGTGGCCATGCACTGGGCCCAGCTGCTGGGTGTCCCTGACGCCTCCTCTGCCACTCGGCTCCCAAGGACAAACCTTGTGCTGTTACTCTTCTGTCAGGCTGTGGCAGAAACCAACCCTGCAGCCCAGAGAACACCCCATTAGCCATCCCCTCTCTGTGCCAGAGCTAACAGCCGTGAGGCCACGCAGAGAGGAGGACCAGGGACGCAAGCCCTTTTCCAGGGGGATAATAGGGGATGGTTTCAGCAGTGGCAGCTTAGAGGAAATCCAAAGCGTAACTGGAGCCATAGGCTGGGATGGACGGTGCCAACAGACTGCCATGGAAATAACACAGGCTTTTAAAAACAAGTGAGTGGAGGTTACACTGGTGTGGTGGAAAGGTTGGTTATTTTCAGACCTAGAACATTTGGATCCATGCTCAAAGCCCAGCCAGGCAAATGACAACTCTTCCAAATGGCAAAAACTAGCCCATTGCTGTTACCTCCGTCACATCCCCTTCTCCTACTGAAAAGCAAGCTGCACAGCTCCTCTGTTAAACACGCCAACTGGCCCTGTTCATACAGGATACAAAACATGCTTCAGCTACGGGGTAAAACTTCCACAGCTCATTTGTGACTTTAATCTTTTTCAGAGGAGAGGGAGAGGGGCGTTCAGTTGGAAGGGACCTACGATGATAATCTAGTCCAATGGCCTGACCACTTCAGGGCTGATCAAAAGTTCAAGCATGGTATTAAGGGCACTGTCCAAATAAATGCCTCTTCACACTGACAGGCTTGGGGCATTGACCCCCTCTCCAGGAAGCCTCTTCCAGGGTTTGACCACCCTCTCGGTAAAGAAATGTTTCCTCATGTCAAGTACAAACCTCCCCTGATGGACACAGCTTTGCATGACTCCCATGCGTCCTGGCACTGGGTACCAGGCAGAAGAGATCAGCACCTCCCTCTCCATGTCCCCTCCTCAGGAAGCTGTTGAGAGCAGTGAGGTAGCCCCTCAGCCTCCTTCTCTCCAAACTAGACAAACCCCAAGTCCAAGTCCTCAGCCGCTCCTCAGAGGACATGCCTTCCAGCCCCTTCACCAGCTTTGTTGCCCTCCTCTGGAAGCGTTCGAGTACCTTCACATCCTTTTTAAACTGTGGGGCCCAGAACTGCAGATGATAGCCAAGGGGAGGCTGCACCAGTGCTAAATACAGCAGGATAATCACCTCTCTTGACCGGCGTGTTGTGCTGCGTTTGATGCACCCCAGGATGGGGTTTGCCCTCTTGGCTGCCAGGGCACACACTGCTGACTCCTGTTGAGCCTCTTGTCAACCAGCACCCCCAGACCCCTTTCTGCAGGGCTGCCCTCCAGCCACTCCTCTCCCAATTTAGAGATGTCCGGTGTTACTGTGTCCCAGGTGCAGAATTCAGCATTCGCTCCTGTTAAACGTCATGCCATTGATGATTGCCCAGTGCTCCAGTCTATCCAGATCCCTCTGCAAGACCTCTTGTCCCCCGAGAGAGTCAACAGCACCTCCCAGTTTAGTATCCTCAGCAAACCTACTAATGGTGCATTCAACTCCTGCCTCCAGAGCACTGATAAACGTATTGAGCAGAACTGGCCCTAGAATCGAGCCCTGAGGAACACCGCTGGTGACTGGTCGCCAGCCATATGGATCCCCATTCACTACAACCCTTTCAGCCCTGCCACCCAGTCAGTTAAAGCTTGAGTAAACAATATGCATCTTGCAATCTTTTTTTTTAAAAGCAAGCAATGATCTGCATTTTTTTCTTTTTTTTTTCTTTGCCAGATGAATTTCTGTAGCAAATGCGTGTTCTTCACACTCTGTTTCCTCAACTGATCTGAGTTTCATTTCAGTCATGACAATTACATCATCCCCTCTCAGCAAGTATCCTTGGAGTGGTAGGGAGGGAAATACAGTCATTAATGGGGTTGAACCCTATCCTGTGGAAAGCCGAACAGAGAAAGATCATTGTTCTGGTTTAAAGCAGCTACTGAATCTGGAGTCACTAAGCTGCAGAGAATTATGTTCTGACACGTTCCCATTTGCCTTTGCAGCTCAAGAGATGCATAACTGTATGGTGGACTAGTTTACACTTCTGAGCAGCTTTCTGGTCAGTTTAAAAGACAGAGCATTCCCATCTTGCATCTTAGAAATAAAGAGTCACAGGGATGATTGCCGCAGTCCTGAGAAGCAGGTTGGATTAAGATGGAAGGAATGTAAGATGGCTTCATGGGCATTCAAACACTGGTCAGAATTAAATATTACCTGAATGCTGATATTCTTGATACTCTCTCGTATATAATCTCTCCTTAGCAACTGATAGAAGGAGGGGAAAGTCGTGATTTCCTTAAAGTGCTGTACCATCTGTCAGCTCTCCTCATCTTTTCTTCAAACTTATTTTGAGTTAGCTTCTTTTCTCCTCCTGACATTCACTATTCCCAGGCTTGGCTATAGTTGGATGATTCTAATGTTCAGTACAGATTATGAGATACATATAACTGTTCATTTTAAAAATCTGAGGTATCTCATCAAGTGACATCCCATTGACGCAAATATTGACAACTAGCTTTCCACAAGGGGATGTGAAGCAAGGAAGATAACCAATATGACCCTCTCAGATATTTTTGCAGGGAGTGCAGACAGTTTTCATCTTTAGAATGACTCCAGTGATCCCTGACAGCTTCTGTGGAAAAGCAGCCAGACCTTAAGTTCATTTGTGTCAAAAGCTGCTGATAAACCTTACAGACTCTTATCAGAGATAAGAGGATCATATTGCACAATGGCTATAAACCATACTGAGAAAGGTTTGGATTCCTGTGAAAGGTGTTCATTACTTAATCTGGATTTTTTGTATTTTTTTGAACTCAAAAAATACAGTGATTATACAATGCAATAAATATGATTCTTTTATATTTAAATGTGATTCTTTCACTGAGTACATCTGGATTATGTCTGTGGGAAAAAATTATGCAGCTTTTAAAATCCTGTGTCTGTTTTAATAATTTTAGTTTTGCATATAGTTTTACTTTTTAATTTTCTTTTTGCTGTCAGTAGGACTTTATTTTAGGGTTTTAATTTTTGGACTACCCCTCTGTAGTCTCTCTCTTCAACAGAACACTAATGCTCAAGAGGTTAAAGTGACAAAAAAGGCATATCCTTGTACAATCAGAATACTAAACCCAGCTGAGCAAAGCAAAGCAGAGTGCAGATGCAGGACAGAAATGAACATGCAGCAAACTCAGAAGGGAAAGCATAAAGAAGTCAGTATGGCCAACAGTGAGAAACTAAACAAAAAACATTCAAAACACAGCCCACGAGGGAAGCAAACATGCATCAAATGCAATGAAAAAGGAAAAGTCAGGCTCAGGCCATCCCCATTCACTGGCAACACATGAAGAGAGTCAGCAAATGGAAACTGCACTGGTTTCTCTAAAAAGAAAGGCTTGATTTTTCAGAAGCACTTTTGAGGATGGAATTTTCTTCTTCCCATTAAGCAGCAGATTGCTTTGTAAAAGTAAATCTCTCCAAAAAGTCAAGGTGAATACCAGAATGTGGTTTAGTGTTTTGTCTTCTGGGGAAATGTTTACCGCCACTAACTGGGGGTAATTAAAAAGAAAGTGCTAGAAATTATCCATGGAACATAAAAATTTATCTTTTGCATTGTGTCGTGTACTGGCAGTAAAGCAGAAGTAACTTAACGTTGGTGGTTTGGGGCAAACACTGGAACAGGAAACATCAGGAACAGCTAACACATAATACATAATTCCCAGTATGTGGATGTTATACATGCACCTGGAGCAAAACGTGCATATGTATGCACGTGTGTATGTATGCGGCACACCGACTGCACCAACGCTGAGGCAAGAGGCAGAGAGACTGGAGAAGCAAACAGCCTAAGTGCTCTGAGCCCATGTTCACACATGTTAGACCTCTGTCCCAAGCCCACCCACACCGAGCCCTTTTTGTCCACTTTGCTAGTCTTGAAAAATCTGACGAAGAGCCCTGGCATGTGGGAAGAAAGCTAGTGGTTTGCTAAAGCTCTTAGGGGTCGATCTGCTTTTTAAATCCTTTGTTAAATGTGCTCGCGGTCCGGAATACATACTTTTCTATGTTTCACAAATTGAAATAAAAATAAATAGCTAAAAGGAGTTTGCTGGCAAATTTATATTATCTATGTGTTGTTATAATTCTGCTAGCAAACACAGAGTTATACAGAGGAGAGCAGCCAGGTCTCAGGGCTTAGAAGAACAAAAAAGCAGAAATAAGGGAGGAGGGAGCTACATCCTTTGCCACCAGCCCAGCATCTATTACTAAGGTTGTCATACAGAGGCAGCAGTGACATTTTCTGAGCTCAGGAAGATCGCTTGCATATCACATAGAACTAACAAAATTTTAAAAGATGTGTCAATTTAAAGGATAATGAATAAAGATATATGTGCCTTGTTCTATATTTCAGAAATGAGCAGATATTCAGAACAGGGAACTGAATAAACCTATCGCCTCACATCACTTTCCATTCTTCTTCCATAATTTTCACAGCCAAAATAGCTTAATGGGAAAGTGACACAGGTCATCAACATAGCAAAAAGCTGAATGTCAGATGGTGAGAAAAAATCAGCAGTGTCTGTAACATTATCAAGAGAATCAGAGGCTTGTGCTTCCCTGAAGCAAATGGTATATACAACCAGCTCTCACAGCATTTGAACTAGGGGGATGGCTGATGCAAACAAAGCAACGTGAAATTAAGTTCAAGTAAAGACCTATTGCCGAGGGGTGGAAGGGTTTAAGCACAACAGACGCCTCATCTTGACAACGTAAATTCTGCAAATACTCAAACAGAAAGGGGCAATTACTGCCTTATGTTCCAGTTCTAATCTTAAATTATAGGATAGTTTCCTAATGAGGGGGAACATTGCCAGAGACAGCTGTGGTGGATGGAAGGAAACACTGCTGTAATTACAGATCCTTGCACATCGGTGACAGAAGTTCCCAAACTCGAAGAGGAAACACCTTCATAATGTTTGTTTTTGCAGAATTGAATAGCATTCTCAATTTGCCATGGAATGGAAATGTTTGAGTATGTGAGCCCTTAAACCTAAAATGCAGCTACGTGGTGCATTTTAGGAGCTAGACTAAATTGGCAGAGGTGAACTAGTGTACTGGGATCGTAACTCAGACTGGGGGTACAATAATGATGGTCAACTAGAGAAATGCAAGATACAGCAGTAGCAATCAAGGGAGAGCAAACAAAGAAAGAAAACATGGATACAGGTCTTAGGCAAAACATCTAATGTGGCAAAGTCAAAACAAACTCATTCTCTTCTTTCCAGATTACTGCTAGCAGCAAGGGCATTGAATGTTTCATACACTTTCTTATTACAGAGACCATGTTACTGGAAAGACCAAGAAAACGATTCTTGATTTAACAGGAGTTTTTTGCCTTTGTGAGCTATACCGAGACAGTGGTTTACAACATGCAGTTCTACAGACTCCTAGGGTTCCATAGATGACTTCCAAGGGCTGCAGAAGAGGTAACTGAGGAACACACTGTTGTCTTGTTCCTATCCAAGGATCTGCATCTCTTCTGCAAAGTTTATAGGGATCTACAAGTGAAGAAAGCTCAAAACCACTGCTTTTACACTATTACTATGACATGAAAAGAAATTAATGGTATTTTTCCAATTAGTACTTCCAAGAATGACTCAGCTCCTAGTAGCATGATGCATAACTATATTTTCAGAGTAGCTCTGCTTCAGCCAGTATACAGAACAAGAGCTGGTCATGTAATGAGCAACTGTTCAATGGTTTGTGTTCTCATTGTTTAATGTGGCTTCAGATTTTACTGTGCTGTATTCTTTTATTTTGCTCTGAAGGAAGAATTGTTTGTTCCCTAAGGTAATTATTTACTGGCATTTAATGTCATAAAATCTGAGTACTTCACAAATTTTTTTTTTTTTTAAATAAAACTCCGAGATGAGTGGATGAAAAATTGGGGGAAAGATAAGTTAATTTTGGCATCCAATTTGAGATGTTAAAACTTGATCCTTCTAAGCACTTGACTTTTTTTTTTTTTTTTTTTTTGGTGTACATGAAAAACATAGCCCCCCATTGACTTCAGTTAAAGCTCAGCACTTTCTCGTGTCAGGCATCACATTGATCACTGGGGAAATGAGGAGCTTCCAGGTAACCATATGTGAAGTTTGCCTGGTGTGCAAGGAGTTCTGGAGCAGTGGGAGAGGGTCCAAGGCAGCATTTAAACCCCAGGGGCCATTTATCCGGACCACATCTTCTCGTTGCCTTCAGCTTTTAAGTACTGTACCTCTGACTGAGCCAGTACTCGCCTCTGCTCTGTAAACTTCCCACCCAGTCCTAATCTTCTTGCTCAGCAAGTCCTAGGCTCTAGCAAATCCACGATAAGCGGA
This sequence comes from Aviceda cuculoides, assembly GCA_035590195.1. NCBI lineage: Eukaryota > Metazoa > Chordata > Aves > Accipitriformes > Accipitridae > Aviceda > Aviceda cuculoides. Next base: position 13,683,829 of record JAVJGG010000009.1, on the reverse strand, counting down.
CTGCAGACATCAGCCCCACACACATCTCATTGCCGGGACCAGCGCCGTTATCCTCTCCCTGTCTTGGCATAGCTGTCCCCGCTGCCTTTCTCCCTTTCTCCTGTGCCACCTCAGCCAGGTTCAGCCCCAGGCTCTGCTCGGGGGTACTTCCCAGGTCCCCCAGCCCTGATGCTCCCTTCCCAGCTCCCTTCCAACTTCTGTCTTGCAGTTTGCTTCAGCGCCAATGTTCTCTCCCCATCTCTGCTGCAGGTTTAAACCTCTCACTCTTCCTTCTACCACCTCCAGGGCCAGATTCCACCCTTCTAAGGCTCCTTCTCCCCAGCAGCTTCTCCTTCGCCCCGTAATGCCAGCCAGGTGATGCTGGCTGGAAACTAGTCTGTGCTCCCAGCTCAGTTCAGATCTCAACATAAAGCATGACCTGCCACAGAGCCTTGTAACAACTGTACGGGGGAAAAAAGTATTTTAAATTTGTACTGGGGTGTGCTCAAGGCAGACAAAATCATCGGGGAGGTTAGCTGCTAAAATTGTAAAGGTTTGTGTTGAACATGTGTGAGCTACAAACTTTCAAAGGCCTCTCTCTGCCTGACCTAACTGCGGCTGAATTTGCTGAAGGAGTGTAAAAAGAGAGAGCCCTTTTGGCAAGACCGCTTCCTCCTTCCTTCCCCCACACCTCCTGACTGCAAAGGCCAAATCCTCACTCCAAACCCCTTTGACCTGAGCACAATCCACGTATCACTTTTATCCTGTATCTGAAAAGTACAGCCATGGGTACCTAGTGTAGGTGTTCCTAGTGTAGGTGTACCTGGTACAGCCAGATGGCTCTGAACAGCTCAATTCTAGGAGCTGAATTCAGAAGTTGTAACCAGCTGGAAACAGGGCTTTGTAATGAGATGTGCAGACAACTCTAATAATACCTGGAGCCACCAGCCTCACCTACAATAACTGATTTCATTTGGAGAAATCTATACAAAAACTGTTTTGGTGAAGCCTACAGTAAACAGGCTTTGGTTTTATTCTCCTCCTCCCTGTGTTAACTGTGACAGATACAGCCTGACATCATTGTAATCTGGGAACCAGATAGTTAGGAGAGGAATTGCAGCCACACCAGCACCTAGCTTTCATCTGACTTCTTTTTGCTCTTTGATCTCTTTAGCTGGCTAATTAAGAAGTGTGAATCAGCACCCTGCCAAAATAGGTTGTGCCTTTTTCTGTATCTGTGACCCTCAGAAAGAGCATCCGGTGTACTCACATTCAGTAAGAAATGTATTACTTGTGAGTCTTTCAGCTCTGTTCATTTAGGTGACCATATAAATGTGTGCTGTGTGCTACTATGGACCCTCCTCTTTCTGCATTTCCTATTTTAAGATGAATTGAGGGGGGAAAAAATATAAGCCTTGACATCACATTTTGCAAAGGAAGCAAATGCACTCCTCCCTAAAGTCTAAATGAATGGCCTTTTAAGGTGACTGCTGAATTAAATTCCTGAATGATGAAATCAACAGGCATGAAAAGGTTCTTATTTCCGAAAAAGAAAAAAGCTGCAGGGGGAAAAAAAACCCAACCACCAAACCAAAAAACACCCAGTAGTGTGATTGCAGGGCTGAGAGCTGAATAGGAGCTGTTTACACTGACTCAATAAAGATACTTTACTCAGCTTTGGTAGTAATGCAGCTTCACAGGCTGAAGGGAAACAGGGATATACATATTCTGAGCCTGCTAAGCTTCTCTAATGTAAGACATGTGCATTTAGTTGAAGTCCTGAAATACCTCGCTAAGAAGAAAGATGATTGAAACCCCAAGCATATCTTTCTGTTTATCATACATGACATATTTCTGACATACTTTAAGCAGTACTGTATGCATGTCTGTAAGGTATGTAGCTAAAACCCAGTTTCTGCAAAGACCTAAAATACCCTTAAGACAGAGTAAAAATAATCTCATTAGGGGAATGGGGCACGTCTGGACATTCTCAGGACAGAAGCGCTACCCAAGCACAGCCTGTTGCTCCCACCCTTGCAGGGGGAAATCACAGTGAATCAAACCACCATGAAACACAGAAATGAAACAATCTCCCTGTAATCTTGAAAAAAAGAGCCAGAGACCTCCATGAAAGCCATAAATTCCCTAGAGCTCAGGAGGTCACTAGTGGTTGATTAACACTACCTAAGCACTTTGCTATCATTTTTCACAGGGATATCGCAGAAAGATGAGAACACAATGGACATGAAATCTAGTTCCAGATTTTTTCCTCTCCTTATACCTGCTGCCCCAGTGTAACTCCAAAACCTGGGTCTCCACCAGACTTTCCTCCATAATGTTTTCTGTTGTTAGGACTTCCCTTGTGGCTGGATTGTCGATAGCAATATGAGCTTTAGGGCAGGAGAGGTACTGTTAGGCGTTGGTATTTTTTTTATTACTACATGAACCAGACTTGCTTTAAGTAAGGTTAGACCACACAGTGATAAAACACTGATGTCTTATCTTAACTGTTCTCAATGTTGCTACAGGCGATGGTGCTACACCAGAGATAACTGAATGTTAGAGGAGGGTGTCTATTTTAGACAAGCCTACCTCTGCAGAAAGGAAGGGAATGTGACACCTCTGTAGGGATTTAGTTTTAAGATAAATGAAGCAGAAGGCAGTGATTTTTCCTTTTTTGAATGTAATTCCTCCTACTATCACGGATCTACAGGTGGTAAATGAATTACTTGGACAGTTCAAACAGGGAATGAAGAGAGAGCTGAATGATGACTTGAAGACCTTCTGTAGGTTAGTCACTTCAGTGGACTAGAAGGACGTTAGGGCCAGATTATCACAGCAGGCAGGGGAACACTGCAGTCAAAGCTGCTTTCTGTGCCATAATCTGGAGCTAACCCTGAAGGATGTCTCAGCAGGGAATGTGACAGCACTACACTCTTTTAACTTCTCTGGTCTCTTTGCTCCTCTGCTAAAAGAATTCTGAGGTTTGGACCCTACATATATTTTATCCATAGCAACCACAACACTTCCCTCAGATTTGCTAAAACGCAAGTCTTTAATTTAGAACAGGGAAGACGGATCTTCACCCTGATACTCTACTTCTGAACTTGACTGAAGTTTAGAAGTCAGCATCTTTGTCAGCATCAGGGCTTCCTGATGGCCCTTCCCATCTTAAAGCCTCCAAACTCTGGCTTAGCAACCCATGACCTTTGCAAGCAATCACTGGGAAAGCGCTGAAGAAAAATTGTTGAGTGATGACTCACCCTACCACAGTTTGGTTGCTTTATCATTTTCTAATGCTGCTGATGGGAAGATATTTTCTATTGTGCGAGGCTTGTTTTCCTGCTCCATAGGAACAATGATCCATAAGGATTTCCTGAGGAGCGACTTCTCCTTAGAGTGTGTGAGATTTCTTGTCTCTTAGCTCCTGGAAGGCTAATTGAATTAAGCATCACTCAGTTATTTATTACCTTCCTGTTCCCTCTCACCTTTTCAACACCTACTTTAATGCAGACAGCGCCTCATAGGACACAGGCTCTGGGAAACAGGGTGTGACTAATGAAAAGCCGTCATAAATCAGCAGTGTAGGAGAAAACACATAGGACCGGGCTAGAGCAATCAGGGGCCGCATGTGGACCACAGTGTGGGGGATTGCACATGGAGGGGAGCAATGCTGCGGGTTCAGTCCTGGCTCTGCTGGCCTTCGGTGTGAACTCCAGCCTGGAACAGCCATAGCTGATGAGGAGGGTCACAGCAGAGGACTTCTTTCTCATCTGATCAGAAACAGCACTTGGGGATTCTTAAGAAAGCAAAGGCTCAACAGCAGTCAAGGTTTATCTGCTTGGGCAGAAGGCCCAAAGCCACTACATTCTTCTCTATTTACAGCTGTCCATGAGGACTCCTCTCCTCTGATGATCGCAGATTGTAATGTTTCATTGCAAGCACAGCTGGCTGGTTTGGGCAGCTTTCAGGCAGAGCTGCACCTGCTAGACTAGATGCTAAGAAAAAAGACATGTTCTGACAGATACAGGGAGATTGTCTAATCAGTGACAGATTGCACAGCCAAAAGAGTTTGTTAAGACCATCCTGTGTGACCTTCTGACTCCTGGCTGGGTGACAGAAAGTCTTTTAAGATGATACAAAACTTACAGAAATGGCTCTGATCTGATGGTGAGTATGGGTAAATATGTGTGGGCGCCTTGAGGTTGGCGGGGTAGCAGAGATGTCAGTCACACTGCATAGCTTGCTATTGTCCCTTTCTCTGCTCCCAGGAGGCTGGGAGAAGCAGCTGTATTGCAGAGATGCCAACCATTAGCAAAATACAGCAATTGTTTGATGAGTTTAATGCTCTTTATCTCCTAATTTATTTACGAGGGACCAGTTGTGTAATGCTTAGTGAATCCCAGCTTAGTGAGGAGAAAAGTCTTAAAAACACTCTTCCATTTGCTAATGTGTTATTTCTTAATAAACAAAAGTGTTATGTTTTAGAAAATTAAAGCTTTATTTAAAAACAACAGCAACAAAAACTGAGGGTGGGGAGGGAAGGGACAGACAGGCAAACTCCAGAATAGTGAAATATCTCCTCGGCTCACACTGAGAGAAGACAGCAGCAGGTACATGGGAAAGCAGGTCGGCCAGGTCTCATCTTCTTTTTCTAATTACTTGCCCCACCAAGGATGGGATGCCATTGCCCTGGGAGCGTATGGTCCTTGCCCCAAAGACTCACATGCTGAAGGGTGAATGGTTGCTTTGTGTAACCGTTTCTGAAGGAGTTCAATCTGACCTCCCATGCAAATGCAAGAAAGCTGCTGGCTTGGTATTTGCTAGCTCAGGTATTGCTATCTCCTTCATGTTTACATACAGGTATCTGTAATGGCCGGGACCCCACAGTGAGCACTGCCAACCTCTGTACCAAGAGGAATTAATTGCAGGATAGGGGCCTGCTGTGGAGCAGATGAGAGGGACCTAGAAAAGCACCAGAGGACAGACAGCATTAGATAAATGGTAGTGAGAAAGCCTGCATTAATAGCACTAATGTAGCTGTGTTTCCTGAAAAGAGAGCAAGAAATTCCCTAGTGTAGACATACTTCTTGTTGGCCAAAAAGCATTCCGAATTCCTCAATAATCAGGCAGGAAGTGGTAAAATCCATCAGACAAAATGACCAATATGTTATTTTTTCCAATATCAAAAATATATTTTAGGTCATAACTATTAGAGAAAAACATTTTGTGGCCAATCAGATTTATTTTTTCAGCCATACTAAATTTGTCGGTGATATACAGCAAATGGAATTTCTGCACACAAAAATGTATTTTAAGAATTTTGTTTCAGTCCAGACCAGTACTTTACCTTAGAGGTGCATTATGCATAAGCACTCGCTGCTCTTTCAAAAATTTACACAAATAGAAATTATGTTTTAGTATTTTCCCAGTCAAGCAGAATTATAATAACCATGGGGTTTGTGCTGCCCATAAAGAGCTGGAGTTTTTATAACAAACTGACACAAAACCTACAAGGTAATTTCTGGTTTAATTTTGTCACTTTGTATGATTACTTTTGTTTAGTTTCCTCCATGACTGAAGTCAAAGTGTTGACTCTGTATGATGACGAGTCTACAGTCTTGTACCTAGCTTGCTTTGTTGGCTGTTCTAAGAACCTCCTACCAAGATTTCCTGTTGTCTCCATTTTAGAGGAGGTCTGTCTTTTCTATGATGAGTGGAAATTAGTAAGACCCACCTGGTGCTGCTGCCTGAGTTCAGTCAGTAGAGTAACACTGTGATTCCTTCCAGTTTCTTTGCTTGTAGATAAAGAGGAAGGAGGATGCTAGCTTAATAACTTCTCCCCATTGTGCCCCAGAGGTTAGGCACCTTGCCATATACAGATGTTATCAAAAATGGAATCATTTTATAAATAAACTGTGGATTAACAGCAGTCTGGATAAATGTATGCTTTGGTTCAAGGCTGATGTATTCCATTCTTTGAGAACATTCTCTAAATAAACTGAATGTTTTCATTTTGTACTTTGTTATGATTTATCACATTGTGGTTTATTTAAGTCTTTCAATGCTCTCTCTTCCACTTGCTGAACTTTAGATATGGAATTAAAATATCCTTGACTGCACAGTCTTGCCTCTGTGTTCGAAGAAGAAGCCATGTAGCTATCACAATGGATTAAGATGTCCTACTTTAAAAACCTGTGTCACTTTTGCAACTGTGTGCATTTATGCAACAAGACATCAGTAACTAATGGGTCCATCTGAGACATTAAGTTGAATGGACACTTTTTTCATAGCTGTGGTAATTATGAATACCCTGAGAAAGGCTTCTTTGCCAATTGTAGCCCAAGAAAATCAAATACTGTTCTCTTGCAAAAAATGCTCTGCAAGTATTCAGCCATCTTATTCCATTACATGCCATCACAAAAAACCCCAGCCACTTATTTATTCATTGGAAGTTACATGTACATACAGTAGATCTTTTGAAGGTCCATAAATGCTGCTTTAGCCTGCTTTCTGTCAAAGGCATATCCTCAAGCTAAGAACCTTCTCCATTTACCTGCTATGGACAGCCCATAGCACTAATAGATCCATAATCATAAAAATTCGATGATCCCCAATTCTTTCATATAGAATTACAACTGACACCTTTGCTCTCTGGACTTAGCCACAACAGAGTTGTGGGGTGATCCACCCATCCACATGGAGAGGGTTTCTTTTGGGGGACATCTCCCAAAACATCAGGACCAAAGTCTCAAACGTGCCCAAACCAACTTTTTCTAGAACTAGGGTTTTCCAGGAAAGAATATTGATGGTGTTGAGGTATATTCACAATAAACACCTTCTGCTGTTACCAAACATATCAACTCCCATTTGGTATTTAGTTATGCCTTAAACCACTTATTTACTGTCTAGTCATGATTCATATAACTATATATTGCTGCCAAGTGAATTCCATTACCATGGGGATATTTGCAGACATTTTAAATAGTTGAGATAAATACAATAAACTAGAAAAACACCAAGAAATAGATTGATATAAAATGGGAGATCACTGGCTCACAAACTGGAATTAAACACATGGAATTTTTGGACCAACTAATCACCACAACAGCAACTGCATGAGCCACGGAATAATATGCTACAGGTAGAACAAATACTATGATTCTCTTTGCAATAAAAGTAGTCAAAACTCTTTTTAAAGAAGGATAACATAGGCAAATATTTGCTTTCTACACAACTGAACCCTCTTTCAGTAACATTCAATTCTTCAGCTAGGTATTTCAAAGAAATAGGAACACACAGCAACTAGCCTGTAACTGAGTGTCATGTCCAACAAGACTATTTCTATCGCAGGGTTTTTGATGAAGATGAGTAATATCTGAAAACAGGCATGGGCATTACAAATACTCACGTATTCATAAAACATGAAGTCATGCAACCAGGCATTCCATGTATAAAAAAGTGTGGGGTTATTTAGCCTATTATATAACAGAGGTGTTCCCATACACTCTGCAGAGCACACGATTAGCTATCAAAAAGTGCTATCAATGTATAACCAAACAGTACATGCTTCACATATATTCAACCACAGGTTTTAACCACAGTTTTCACAGAAAATTGAGCATTACATTAGACCGTTAGAAAAACAGAGAAGAAGAAATGTGGGCAAGGAGCTTAGGAACACCCTGGGTAGGAAGAGTCCACGCTGCTGGTTAGTTCAAAAAGGACATTTAATGACCCCATGATCCAGAAGTTGGAAAAAACCGTCGTTTCATAAAACATATCTATGATATTATGCAGATAACCCCAACCCTAATTTTTCTACACTAACACAGATAATGTATTTTGCTTGAAAATGTGTACACTGAAAGAACTGAGCCTGAAATTTGGCTCTGTAACAAGCACATAATTTCTTCAAAAACTCTCTAACACTCTAACTTTCTGTTAGTACAATAATACAAGAACTTTTCGTAACTGGAAGACCAAGGGTATGTCCTGGGTTATGCTAATGGATCTACTTTGAAACAAGCTCTTGAAATATTCTTGGCTTATATAGTGGATTTATCATCAGAAAGACCATTATCTTCCATTATGAATCCCAAACGTCTACATAACAGATTCTTTCAGAACTGTGCTCTACTTCTAGTATTGCTCAGTCATCATAGCAAAATCACTAAGTACTGTTCTCCTTATGTAAAACAGAATTTCAGCATGATGTAATTCAGAATAGAAATATGAAAAAGTAATCTGAATTAAGTTTCAGCATTTTCCTTGATCTACGTTTCAGTTTTTAATTTTTTCCGCATTAGGCACCTATAACTTAAATAACTGGATTGAAATCTAATGTGTTTTGGGTATTTCTATACTGTTACATTCATATTTTAGCTGCTTGTGGTTTTCTTAGAAAACATAGTTTTGAGGATTTTTTTTTATAATAGACAGATTTGACTGTAGGAGTTTGTATAACCCTTAAAACCAACCGCAAAATTCCCACTGTCATCAGTGGCAGTAGGCTTCAGTCAGTTCCATGTGTAAACAGACACCAGTCCTTACACATGGCTTAAGAAAAAATTGTTTTTGCTTTTTACTTATTGGTAAGTGTTTAATATCACCTTTTGTTGCAAGGGACAAGTGAGTAGCTCTATTGGACTAACTGGAGCTACATACATAGGTGTGTTCAGCTTAATGGCTGCCGCTAGATAAGCTATCACCAAAGTCCAAAAGACAGGTACAAATAAGCCATCCTCTGACAAAAGCGGGAGATAAAGCCAAGCAGTGAACTGTAAAGATTGTATTCATTGATTCTAGCCCAAGGGTTCCACAACTGTTTTTAGGCTGGAACCTAAAGATCAAAAGCACATTGAATATCTGAAATTGAGAAGTGCAATTGAATAGCTGAAAAGTGACTTTCAGGAAGTGTAGGGTGGATGTTTTGGTGCTGAGGCACCAATAAGTTTGTTCACACAAAGCAGCTGGTCACAAAACCAGGAAGTATAGTCTGACTACCTTGGGTGAGTTACATGTGTATGCATGGTAGACTAGACAGGTGTGGAAGTTCAAGTCCTCCTCTGTGAAGTGCTGCGCTCCTGATGGTTATGATAAGCAATCCATTTTGCTTAATTGACTCATTTAATTGTCAGGTGCAGCCTCAAAGGGTGGATCTGGGAGCTCAGTCAAGTGCAGGTCAGAAGAGTAAGTGCAGCAGTGGACTCAGGACCTGCCCACCCAGAGGGAGCAGGGTCCAGGCTGGTCTGACTTGTGGTACGAAGGGAGAGACTCATTGCTTTGGGATGAGTTTGGAGAGGACTCCGGATTGTAGGTAGCCCAGTAACCGTGTCAGAAGCTAGGGTCACATTTTCACAGGTAAAGGAAACAGAACAAAGTGACAAAGTCACTAAAAAGCCAGGAAGTAGCACAATCTGCAACACTTCGCTTCAGCTGTTCACATTTGTACCCAAGGCCTTGATGTCACATACTGCTACCTCAAGTCTAATGTCAAGTACTAGGCATACTATCGCTTTAGCGTTTGCAAGGGCAAAGCCCAATGCAATGTTCCCAGGGTGATGTAGGTGTCCTTTAATCAAAAGGGGACAACTGGAAAATACAAAGCCGGACTGCTGGGACTGCAGTAGCACAGGGTACACAGTACTTCTTTCCTATCAGTACTCGTCATTGACTTTACTTTGGAGAAACAATGTTCCGATATGAGTGAAGAGAATAAAGAGCTGACTGCTGTGTATACAGAATTAATCTGTTTTCATGCTGTAATATTTTACTATTATTTATTCTATAATATTTTATTTCTGGAATTAAAAAAAAAACCATCTAGCATTTACATTTTAAGCTCATGAATTCACTTTAAGAGAGATTATTTTTCTTTTGGAGGGCATAACTCTTTTCCTTAAATAAAAAAAAAAGTAATAAAATGCCACATTGCATCATGTGTTGAAGTACTTTTTTTCCTAATATGCAAAGTGTGACGGCAGTACCTTACACGATGCTAGGAAGCACTTGCTAATGTAAACAGGCAGTAAGCCCGACCTCCGAAGGCCCTGATCTTGCAGCGGCAGCAGTATGAGCAGGCCCTTTATGCCCACCGGGCTCTGCTCAGACACAATGGTTCATCGGTATATGTTTAACTGTCGCACTGGATATTATTACACATCTGGGTATATATAGAAAGCCTCTTAAGGATTTACCGAGACCTGCCCAACCCTAGTGGGGTTTACTTATTAACAAATAAACAAACGGAGAACTGGAATTACAAGACATGTGCTGCACACAATCGCCTTGCTCCTGGTCATCCGAGCAGTCGCTGCTGCTGCCTGCAAGTGGAGGGGTGGAAGGTCGAGTAGGCCCTTTGCTTAAGGCTCCAACTGCCTGCTGTAGGAAATATATCTTTCAATCTGTCAGCTCACCGGCTTGCATCTGCAAATTTTGTACAAACAACATATTAGATGGTGCGTTTTTCAAATAGTTTAACATTACTGGAAATCTGCTGTGTTTCCCAAGACACAAGTCCTTCACCAGGATGAAGGAAACTGCCATGAAGGTTGTCTCACCTCACTTAAGGAAGTAGTTGTTATTGGTATGAGTACATGACTAAGGGTTAGGCTGCCTTCCTCCTTCTACTGATCTATATTCCCCACTATACAACTATAACTGCACAAAGCAACCATTTTCTACTTTAAACAATAAGTGCATGTGTGTGCCTCTCACAAGAATCACATCATTGGGTCGTAATCTATCAAAGCCTCTTTCTTTAGATAATTGAAGTAATGGATGTATACCAGGACGATACAGTAAACACACTACAAACCAAGAGATGCTGTATTTTTCCCATAGCAATTGTTCAATAGAAGCCTGCGTTCATAATTTTACAGCATTTTATAAGCCTTTACTGATGAATATAGCTCTTTCTTATTGTTGCAGAGCATTTTTTAAACAGCAAATGGCGAGACTTAAAAGGGGGCCAAGAGGTATACATTTTATGATGCTTCATTTGCATATTAGTAGAATAATGTTGTAGGTGGCAGCCAAAGACAACAGCCATGATGGCAGCAGCAACAATAGTTAGGATACTTGGTTACTGTTCTGCTTGTGAGTTTGCAAGGGTTTTCTGTTTCATGACGGCCCTCCTCTGAATACAGAAAAGTGCCACAAATACAGGCCTGATTCTGGAAACCTTTATTCAGACAAGTGGCCCTACTGACTCAGTATGTCTCAAAATAGGAAAGGGTTGATGGACAAGACATCAGGGCCCAATGAGATGTGACACCAGATGCCTCATACTATTGTTAGCATTTGTATTACCATGGTGTTGGGCCATTTCTTGTGCTAGCCAACAAAGCAAAATGGCAGCATTTACTAAAAGATCATCCAATGTAAAGGGCAACAGATGACAAAGAGGCAACAAAGTACAAGGACAGGAGACACTTCTGGTCAGCATGACAAGCAGTGGTCAAAGAGTGGTCCAGATGCTGTTAGGCATTACTGGAAAGGTGAGATTTAAGGGTGGGTTTGAAGGAGGATACTGTGCTTATTATTTAGTGTTGAGCATCCTCAGCCTCCTATCTCGTAAGAGCTAGATTGTTTACAAGAATGGGAATTTAGGACTTCACCCAGTTGGTATAATGAAACTGGTTGTTTTGGCAAGAGGTTGCTTGGTATGCAAAGATCTGATACACTTGCACGGCAGCTCAAAAGCACGCTGCATACGTTGGACTGACTGAGCAAGTGCAATTCGGCCTGGAGATGCACCACGTGCCCTACAAACCCAGGAGGTATTGGAGTTGCCATGCAGAAGCAAGTCAACAGGGTACAAGTGCAGTAATTCCACCACATCCCATGCTGGAGCTAATGCCATGTGCAAATTCACCCAGTGAGTCACGTCTTCTTGCATTAAAAAACAATGAAAACAAAATAGTCTTTACATGTCTCACCGGCAAGAAGACACTGCAACTGGCTAGGCTGGTTGGGAACCAACCTGGCGGCAGCCCTAGTTAGCAGACTTGTAAATAAGGTGAGTGGGTTTTATTTCTGTATCTGAAGACAAGGACACAGATGGGTTCTGAGTTATGGCAGGTAACCTTCTATATTTAAGTTTGCAAAGCTTTTTATTAATTTCACAAAAAGTAGTCACAAAATTGTATTTTCTTTCAAAAGAATCAAATAAATAGAATCTGAAGAGTCTTGAAATGTACTTCTTGAGTTCAGTTTTTTAGTTTAGTGACAGATTTAGTGAAGTCTTTTCCCTTTGAAGGAAGAACAGCAGATTGCTACAGGAATGGAAAAGTTTGGATTTATTATATTGTACACAGAACACAGCATTCTTCAAACCTCAGGGACCCATTTGCATTTGCTTTATTTCTTCTCAAAATGAACACAATTTTGGAGAATCTTCCTAACCCTGTAAATTACCGTATGGAAAGAGACACCCTCCTGCTATTCACAACACCGAAAAATAGGACATTAACCTCACGTAAAACCCACTGGCTTGCATCTTGCTTCCGCATTAAGGCTGTGCCAGTTTTGCAGTAGATTTCAAAGCTGCAAGCTCACTTTTGTTTTTCCAATGATCAATCCACAAAGTAATGTCTTACTTAAAAGGAAATTACTTAAAAAGCATCATTCCCTTTTTGAAGATATCCCCATCAGTTACATACTATTTTGTCAACATTGCATATCTGAAAACAAAGGTAAATGTTTTTTGGGCAATTTGAAGCCGTTACTACAAGAGAGAAAACAAGTATGATTCATATTGTTTGTTTTCCCACAATGTATTTTTATGGGAGAGCTGCAGGGACCATATTTTGTATTCAGTGAACAACTTCTGTGGTGTAAAATGTCTCTTTTTGGTATTCAAATAACCACGAAAGCAATGTAGCTATATTTCAATGCCATGGACATTACCACCTAAACTAACCAGAATGAAAAAAAGGGTTATTTCTTACCTCATCCATTGTGACAGACACAGATTTATGAGATAACATTTGGCAGTCCTGTGACCAAAGATAATAAAAATCTCTTTCCCTTGGGCATCTGAGAACCACAGTATATTGTAACAATTCCAGTTCTTAAACAGCACTGAACCACATTGTGCAGGGCTGCATACCTTTCTGAAAAGATGATGCATTTTCCTTGTTGTCATAAGACATATTTGTTCATCGAACGCACCCAAAAAAAAGAAAATCAGATATTAGAAAAAGAAAGAATTGGATGGAAATGTGTGAAAACAGGGACAATCTTTTTGTCTTCATTGTTGCTCCTGTCTGCCTTGCTAGGACTTTACCTACAAAAACACTGCATTATTGAAAGTTCCTCCTTTGCTGCTGAAATGAAAATTGCTATTTTCATCCTTCTAGTACCAGGGCAAGCTCTTAAAATCTACTCTTAATAACAGCAGAAACAAGTTATATCATAGGCACAATAAATTTATATATTTTTCCCTGTTTGCCAAGTACCTTTCCCTACTAGGGAAGTGTACTGTGCCTTGTGTGAAAGAAAAGGCAAGGAACAGACCATACTCGGAAATCCCTAACACAAAATAAAGTATGTTAGGTTTCAAATCACACATCATAAATACAGGTCTCCGGTATTTCAGTTTGGGCATAAAATATCCCAGCATTTAAAAGGCTCCAAAGATACGTGTCCCAAACATAAAAAGGAAAGACAACGTTGAGAGCTGTACTGTAATAGGAAAGGCAAAAGTCATTTTTCTGCCTCTCTTGGAGTCCATCATTTTCCAGTGTCACTTCTTTACCTCAGCAGACGTTTACCCTGTCTCACAGCAGCGTTTCAGAGGAACCAGTTCAGGGTCTTGGGGACGGTAAGGCTTGGCAGTGTAATTCCCAGGGCATGGAAGCACCCCTTGGACCTTCTAGAAGGATTTTATCTGGCGCCTGCCAACTGCTGTATTCAAAAGCTTTTTTTTTTCTTTTAAATGAATTCTCATTCCTCTGGGGGGACTTGGGCACCAAATTACCACATGCCGATGGCAAGAAAGATCAGGCTTCGGGCCCATTTGCGACTCTGACAGTGGGAAAACGACAGCTTCGGCAGCGGCTGCCCGGCAGAGCCCACACCTCGCCGGAGAAGGCCAGTCAGAAAGCCGCCAGCGTCCTGCGGGCAGAAGGGCCCGGTCCCCTCGCCCCGCCGGGAGTGGACCGGCGTCTTGGCCGCGCGGGCCGGCAGCCGCGGCGGGGAGCGGCTCCCTGCATGAGGGGGCGGTTATGAACAGGACCCAAACACCTCGTTTGGGGGCGGGCACGCCGGAGGCGCGGCAGGGGGACAGCCCGGCGTCAAGACGCCGCGGCGGGCCCCGCTCAGCCGGGCGTAGAGGGGCAGGCAGAGGGACGGACGCCTGAGCGCCCGCCGCAGTGCTGCAGCCCGAGGGCTCCCCGGGGACAAGGGCGGCTGGCGGGCCCTCGTCTCAGCGCCCCCGGGCTAAAGGCGGCCCAGGGCCTGCCGCTGGGCCCCAGTCCCCCTGTCCTGCCGGCCTCTCGCACGCCGACTGTGTGAGAGGGCGGGCGGAGGGAGCGTAAGGCGCCGTAGCGTTCATTAGGCTCCGCAAGGCGCGTAGGACTAGCGATGTTGCGAGAATAGCCCTACAGAAAGGAGAGGGCGTTGTAGCCACCTCGCTCATCCCATCGAAGTCGGCGGCCATCTTTGTTTCGGTCAAAGCCCCGGCGGCCGCCGTGGGGCTTTCGCGCGTCTGAGCGTGCCCGGTTTCAAAATGGCCGCCGAGCGGTCTTTTTTTTCTCTGACACGCAGCTGGAGAAAATAACAGCCAGATCCCGGGCTGGGCTGGGCTGGGCTGGGCGAGGAGTGGCGGGGTCGGAGACGTGGGGACCGCAGCGAGCCCCACGCCGAGTGGAGGGGCCGAGCCGGAAGCCGCCGCCGCTGCGTGCTCGGGGAGGCGGGCAGGGAGCGGGCGTGTGAGGAGCGGGGCGGAGGCGGCGAAGGCGGAGGAGCAGCAGCAACAGCAGCAGCTGGCGGCGGCGGCGGGGGGAAGCGGAGCCGCGCCTTGCACAGCCCTGGCACGTCTCTTCCCAGCCTTGCACGCCCCCCTTGCACGCTTACAGCCCCCCCCTCGCACGGCTCGTCCCCGCCTGGCACGCCCCCTCGCACACTCGCACCCCCCCTTCCCAACCCCTCGCACACCACCTCGCGCGCCCCTTGCACACTCGCACACCCCTCACGCGCTCGCACCCCCCTTGCACCCCTCGCACCCCCTTGCACGCCCCCCACATACCCCTTGCACACTTACACCCCCCTTGCAAACCCTTCACAAGCCCCCTCACCCCCTCGCACACCCCCTCGCGCACTCACACCCCCCTCGCACGCCCCCTCACACACTCGAGCACCCCTCGCACACTTCCCCCCCTTGCGCACCCCTCGCACGCTCCCCGCCCCCCCTGGCACCGTGCGAGGCCCCGGGGCCGGGCAGGGTGCGAAGGTGGGGGCCCGGGGGGGGGTGGTGTGGGGGAGGCGGGGCGTGTGCACACGCGTGTGCCCCCCCCCCCCCGGGGCC
>JAVJGG010000009.1:13657082-13668218 GCA_035590195.1 Aviceda cuculoides | reverse complement strand
AGAACGGGACAGCGGGCACCTCCGAGAACTCCCATCCCGCTGGCGGGGACCGGCTGCCGGGCGGAACGGTGGCCCCGCCGCGGGGCCCCCAGTCCCTCTTACCTCCCCCCGCCTTCCTCCTCCTCAGATGCGGCTCCAGCCCCCCTCGCCGCCTTCCCCCCCCCCCCGCAGTCACTTCCTGCCTCGCCGAAATTGTATAATGCCTGCGCCGAGCCGGGGAGCCAGGCGGCGAAAATGCCGGAGATATTTCTTCTCCCTCGCTTTCTCCCCTTCCCCCCCACTCGGTCCCTCCTCCCCTTTTCTCCTTTTGCGCCCAAATTTGGGAGGGAGGAATTCGCTGCAGGAATTAAAGCAGCTTTCAAATATGTGGGAGAGGAGCGGGTGGGACTGAAATCACGGCGGCCGGGGGAGGAGGAGGAGGAAGAAGAAGAAGACGAAGAAGGAGGAGGAGGAGGGGGCGAGTGGGTGCGTGTGTGGCAGCGGGAGAGGGCCGAGGGCACCCTTCCCCGCCAGCCGCCTGCTCGCCTCCGTAGCTGTCTTTTTTTTTTTTTAATCCCTGAGGGCTTTTTCGGAGGGCTTTATGCTGTTCGGGTCTGGCTTTTATTTGGCGTGCGCGGGGCTGGTCGCCGCCTCCGCGGGGGGGGGCCGGTCCGTGCGTCCCCCCCTCCCCGCGCTGCCCCGGCCGGCTCTTGCTCCTGCAGCGGGGCCAGGTCCTCGGCCGGTCGTTCTCAAACCAAAACGGAAAAAAAAAAAAAAAAATAAAAATTGCAATTTACAAACAACTGCCCCGGAAATCTGTATGAAATGTTTTATGAGCAGTTTCTATGTGATCCCATCATTTAGCCAGCCAGTCCTGCAGAATAAATTGGAGGGTTGCTTAGTGTTTCAGGAGGGTGACTGGGAAAAGGCGTGATTAGGTACAAAGTTTTTTTTTAATGGGCAACTTAAGGAAAAGCAGCTAAGCCTATTTTAGCGTGAAGTTGACTTCACGCTGAACCAGTTATGTGCAAATGTAATTCTGTGAAAGACAACGTTCAAGAATCTTCTGCATGCCATTTGTGTGCCACCTCCTGCAGATGAAAAATCAGTGAACGGAAGACTGTCAGAAGTACACATTCACCAAATGCTTTTTCTTGGCTATTGGAGTCTCCCTCTGACTGACAGTGGCTTTAGGTTATGTTCAGTAAAATAAATGCTTCTGTATGTAGAAATACCTATCAACTGTCTTAATATCGGGACCAAAAAAAATGTCAGCTTGTGAGAGAATATGCAGGCTCAGCTCCCATGAAAGTTAGATGGACCACTGCTGTATATCTCGGCTAAAAGGTAGACCATACCTTCTTGTGCAAGATTTTGTTGTAGTAGTAGCTTTTCAGTGCTAAGTGATAACTTAGTTTCTGACCAGAACTTCCACCGAGATATCAAACTAATATTATTGTAAAGTATTTCTCCTTTGTAATTCTGTCTACATATATTTTAAAGTTTTTGCCTGCTGAAGTGTTAGGAAATTGGGGAAGATGTGTTTTTGTGTAGCGTTTAACATCTTTCACTTGATACCTGCTTAGTTTGTAATGTTTTTGTCTTGTTTGCTCTGTGAGATTACTAGCATCTTTGGTTGGTGACTTGTGAACATAAGAGCATTATTTTGTCCTGGATTTGGATGACTACATTTTTTTAAGCTGACAGGTGAATAACAAAAAGCAATGAACATAAATTTTACTTAGAAGAGCAGGTTTCAAAAAACCATTGCTTTAGAGGTCAATTACTGCCTTGTCGGTGTTGAAACCTGAATTGAAATGGAAGAACATCACTTACCTGTCCTGCATTTGCTACTATGGAAGAAGAAAGGGTTGCTACTTAGTCATTCTGAAATTGAAGCAAACGCACCCAGGACTGTGCATATCGGTCTGTGTGCCGATACTAACTCACAGCATTTCCTTCAGTTTACCCACAAGGACAAGCGACTAGTCTCAGTTAAAATGGTGCTTCAGAAGTATACTCAGTGTCACAAACAAATGCATGTTTGTGTATATATGGATAAAAACTTGGTTGTTTATCTTATGCAGGAATAAAGGATTAGATTTGTCTTTGTAAGCTAAAATACAATAGATTTTGCTTTCTTTTTGTATAAAAGTGTCTAAACATGCACAGTAGAACCATCTTATTTTTTTCTCTAACTGGCTGGCAACTTAGTGGTCTTTCATTACTCTCTTCTGTGGGTCAAGCTCATACTTCTTTATTTTCTTCGGTTCTAGTAGCTCAATGCTGCTGTGGTGGTGTTTTTAATACTATCTTAAAATACCCATTAAGGCAACTAATGGTTATAAAGTACAATGGCTACAGATTCAACACCTCATTTTAAATGCAAAGTCAGTGAAGAAGAATTTGACTCGGAGAAGGTGTAGGAGAGAGGTTTCTACTCAGAACTGTAGTGACATACATTTTTAGCTTTAATTTATTGCCAGACTATTCACTTAACCTGTCTAGACCAGAGATGCTTATGTATGAGCGACGTTGTTTTCTGTAAGTTGGTGCTCTAGCTCCTGAAATAAGCTAGTTAATTGCAAATGTGTTCTCTGTAATTAGAATGGCATTTAGTCACCATTTAAGTAGTTTAGTTAAGTCTCGTTTAAATTAGTAATTCATATTTGGGGTAGCGTGAAACTGTAGGCAGTCACAAACTATTCCCTAGGAGAGTTTGAATGTCTTGAACTGATGTTTATAGATAGATTTCTTACTGGGGTGGGGATGGTGGCATAGGTGAAGACATTTCTCAACTACAAGGGCTAGAATCTCAGTTCATGGAAACCAGTGACTTCCTGCTCACCTTGCCAGGGTGAGTTTCATGTATGTCAAGGATGAGTCAAACTGGACTTTTTTCCAGCCTGGTTTGATGGTTGCATCGTGATAGCTCTGTAAAGTCATCGCGTAGCTCTTTTCTATTTGTGGTCAGTGTTTTGGGGGTTTTTTTTGTTGCTGTTGTTCGTTTTTTTCCAGAGGAAAGAATCAAATCAATATTTACTTACATAACTTATAGTTTTGCCTTCTGCTTTAGTTTAATGCAGCTGCCCTGCAAAACCAGGTATTTTCTGCACTGCATGAGCATGGCTGTGTAAGTTATGACATGCTTCGTGTTACATTAAAAATCGAAAAGTAACTAGTAGGCTTATAAGAGCTTCAGAAGACAATATGTATCCACTTTCCTTTTGACAGAGTTTGAGCTAGAGATATGTAAAATACACGCCTGACTAAACCTTGTTCTGATGTACATCCTGGACTTCCTTCCCACAAAAGCCACTTAATCTTGCTTCTGCTTTTTGTGCATCAGTGCTGTTCCATGCTTCTAAATGTGTCTTGCAGAAACCTGCCAGTCGTGGACCAACTTCGGTGTCTGGACTGGCAGTGCTGCCGCACAGAGCAGTGCACTGCCCGGTAGCCCTTCTTAAAGCCACTTATGGGGAATCTCTTCTTCAGCAGCTCTGGCTCTGTATCTTGTTTTCAGATGGCTCTTTGTGTGGCCATTTTCATGCCAGATTTCTATCATTTAACACAATGATAGTTCAGAATGCATTTACGAATAATTTTGGAAGTAGTGTTACAGAACAATAACACTATGGGTGTTACATTCAGAAGCACTTAAGCAACTAAAATAAAATAAATAGTTCTGAATTCTAAAATAGAACTGAATTATTTCTTAGTAGCACAGAAGATTTAGAAACTTTTTTTTGGTCAACATTGAAAATCACATCTCAAGATGTAGCTTTTTTAATTGCTTTTTTCCCCCATTTTACATTTAATGGTTGTGTGCTTTTTGTTTGTTTTTTTTAACCTGAGTAGTAAAAATGTTAGGACTTTGAAGCAGGGGGAGGCTTGATTAAAACACTAGGGAGATTTCTCCCTCCTTTGACCCCCTGTAGCTTAGGGGGATCAATATTAAGATACAGCACCTAGTTTCGGTGTCAGCATTTTTTTAAATAGAGCTTTTTAAATGGAAAGATTGCATCATACTCACAAAAGATGTGAGACCTGAAGGAAAAAAAAAAGATTGACTTTAGACTTGTCTTTCATTTGACCACAAAAAAGTCCAAGGGGTGACAGTGGTCTTAGAAGCATGCTTTCAAAGGAGACAATATCACATACTAAGCTTTTTTCCAGTCATTTGGGGTAAAGCATGACAGGAACAATGACCAGAAAAAGAGAAATGCAGACTAGATATGCAAGGCATGCTCTTCAATGTTGTTGGTGAGTGTTGAGCTACAAAGTAGCAGTTTATCAAATTCCAATCAAAATAGTCTTCTTATATGTAGAAATCAGTCTAACAGTAATGTTATTACAAAGAGACCTTTCAGAAAGGCAGCTGAAGTCATTGATGGCAGAATTTCTGGTGTGACAGTTGCCTGAAAAAGCATTGTAGATCATTGCAGTTGATGCTGAGAAAAATGTAAGATGGCATGAATGTTGGTACTGGTGCCAGTGGTTATCACTGTATTATAGGCAGGCAGATTATTAGAAGAATAATGTGGGAAATATCACCTCTTTTTATATCTCGTACATTAAAAGACCATTCATGTAATGGTTCAAGTTGGACTTCAAATAAAATGAAACTTGACCTAGTGAGGTGGTCAAAATTGCCAAGAATGCTTATGTTAATGTTAACATAAAGCTTAAATCAAACCTTGTCCAGTGTTGGCCAGTTGGAGTGTTTTAATCTCATGTATGTGTAATTCTTTCACAGTTTGCAGGAGATTTTAATATGCCCAAACAGTATTTTTAGTATTTTCAAACAGTATCCTCTGCTTTCCTTTTTGTTCTTTTCTTAAGAACCTTATCATGTGATTTCATAGCTTATGCTGGTATATATAGCTGGACTGCAGCTGAAAAAGAGTCTTGAATGTGTGTTTTTCTCTTGTCCTTTGTGTTACCTCTAATGTTCATATACTGGTGTGATTAGATGAGCTTGCTGATGTAATGGAAAGTTAATCTTATGGTAGAGTAGTTTTCAGCTGGATATGTGAGCTGATCTGGCTTGTTCCCTAGCTGTACACTTACCAGAATTGATAGGAGGGAAGCCTAAGCTCATCTGCAGTTGCTGGGTGAATCTGTTGGCGAGCTGCTTGAAAGGAGGCAATTCTGCTGCTCTCCCCACCCTTGCAGCGGTGCCTCTTTGACCCAACAGTGAGTCAGTTCATAGAGCTCAACTCACAGGAACTGCCTGTTTTTTCTTCCTCAAGATTATTTTTCTTTCTATCAATTGAGCTCCCTGAACCTTTCATATAATGGGATCACAGAAGTGTTAGCATGAAAAAAGAAATGCAAGCATGCTCTAGGCGAGACATGGAACTTCAGCCTACCATTTTGGCAGTAGGCAAGTAGCTGTGATCTTGGTTTAGTGCCTGTTTTAGGCTAGCGTAACATGGCACTGCTGCAAAGAGAAGCGAGTTTGATTTTCTGTTCCCACCCAAACACTGAATCTTAACGTACGCTGAAAGTTGTGGTAGTATGCCCAAGGCAGCAGAGATACGTGGTAGCTGATCTAGTTGTACAACTTGTTTATTTCCACTCTACCAGTGGTTAAGATGGGGAAAGAGGAAAACCGTATGCTGTTGGAGAAATTAATGCTAGTGGTTAAGAAGGTAGTATTCTCCCCTCGGTGCTGAGCTGGTGACTTAGCTGAGGATGAACACAAGTGGGCAAAGTTTAATGGCTCTTGTTTCAGCTGCTATCCTTTACTCCTTGAGCATTGAATAGGTGAGGTGACTTGCCTTTTTTTATCTGCTGTTGCATCATTACCTGTGATGTTTGTGGTAATACTAATACTAGCATTTGGACTTTCTTGAGTGATGTGCAAAACTAAAGCCCTGATTAATGATGGCTGAAGAAATCTGGCAGTGCAGAGGGTCTTATAGTCCTTACCAGATGCTAACTGTGATGATATCTTCAGTAAGTTGAGATACCAGTTTTAGCTGACTTCTTGTCAAAAACAAAGCAGTTGTGAAGCATTGAAAGCTGTTGTTGGAGAAATGTAATTTTTCTGGAAGCTTTCTGACAGCAGACATTTTTCTGGCTGTGCAATCTTACCAAGACTCACTGTAGCTTTTCAAAACGAGAATGCAAAACTCGGAGTATATGACTCAAAATCTGAGTTCCAGATGCTGGCTTAAATGTAGTTGAATGCTTTCAAGTTTGGGACAGTGACAATTTCCAAAGTAGAATGAAGCAAAGAAACCCATCTTCTTATTTCCACCGCCCTTTCCACCTCCTTTTCTGGACACAAACACTTCCTAGTCGTAGCTAGTAAAGGTATACAACAAACCAAGAGATTCAAGATTAAATGAGTTTCCTCCTGGGACGCTTTGCCAGATGGTGGGAAATCAAGGTCTGAATAATCTCTTGATGATGGGTAAAGGGGAGCCATCCTGTTCCCTTCCTCTGTGTTCTTTATTTTTTTTAGCACTTAGTTGAGGGAGAACTTACAGAGGAGAACTGCTTACAGAATGCTGCAGTATTAGTTACTGAAGCTCGTGGTCATCTCCTACTGTTCTGCTGTGCCAAGTATTGACCTTCAGTGCTCTTATTTACAATTCTGTGGGCATCTGAAAACCTGGAAGTTTTCAGAGCAGTGCAAGGAACCTGCAGTTTAAGTGACAGGCTAAAGAAATGGGGAACAAGACCTTAGAGACTGGGGCAGAAACTAGAGGATATGGTTGTTCAGTCTTTTTTCAGATGTTGTAAAGTTGTGGATTGTGAATAAAAGGAATCTCCTCCTTTTTAATCAGTTAAAGGAAAAATGTCTTAATGTTACAGGTTCAAAACAATACTGAAGGCTAGATGCTTGAAAGGAGGAGAAGGGTAGGGGTAATGAGCCCCCATCTGATAAAAATTTGGCAAGGAAAGCTGGAATTTCAGCAGGGAGTTTTTTCCTTACCAGCAGTTTCAAGTTTAATTAGCAAGTTAATTTTTGAGCTGGTTGGTGTTTGTTCCTTTTTAGGTGTTTAACAGGGCCTCTGTAAAAGATCTGCAAGATTTGTCGTGTTCTGAATCCTTAAACAGCTGAACTTTAAAGCACGTGAGCTCAAAATTGCATCAGTACTCAGTATTTTATGCAGACCAAGTTAAGTTATTTGAGTGTTAATACCTTAGTAATGAAGGGACACTGAAATATTTTTTTGTCCAAATGTATGCAAGAGTTGGTTTTGGAGAAGACTTTGAAAGCGGTTAAGACACAGCTTCTACAAAGAAATGTTCAATGTATGGCCTCTAACCTAGTTGCTCGATGAATTTCACTTGGCCCTAGCTTTATGTGTCTGGCTTCTTGCCTAGCAATATGCCTGCAAGGCACCCTATATACCCTTAGGTAAAGGTGACTCTCTTTCTCTATGTTCAATTCTTTGTTGCTGTGGGTAGCAACAACTATCCTGGGTTTCCTGTTCTTTTGAATTGTGTTTCTGGCTCTGAATCTTGACCATCAAGTTCTCTGGTGTGGCAGAAAGGTATGGAGAGGTTTTAACTCCCGTGCTAAAATTTAGCAGGGCTGATCATGCAGGATAGCTGCTCTGCTGGTATACATGTTGGACCATGTAATGCATGCTTTTCACAGCTAGCCTTGTTACTAATGCAAAAGACAAAAGTACTTGGGAAGTTGAGAAACCAACAGTTTGGGTGCTGTTGATCAATGGGATGGTTTGCTATTGAGCGATGGCTTCAGTCCTCACAGTGTTTAGTTTTGTCATCCAAGGCAATTAGACCACTGGTGTCTGGATGCTCTCAAATGGGTTGCCTTCCTCTTTGAAAAATGTAGGCAGTAAATGCCAAGTTAAAAATAAATTCCTTGACATGGAATAAATGAAATCAGAACTCAGGGTTTCTAACTGCCGGCTTATACTACAGATGAGTGGTAATTATACCAATTGTATATTGTAATGGTCTTAATATTAAACCCAGATGATGCCTTTCTTTATCGGTATGGACCATTCTTTGTATCAGTTGCCATTGCAACCCGCAGGGAAACAATCTTAAGCTTTACTTACTGTCTTCCTTACACAGTAATTATAAGGAGAGTTATCTTTCTGTGGTATCTCTCTAGCTTAAAAATAAAGACAATTAAAAACAATGTAGCCAGCCAGCTGTGTTTCAAAACATCTAAGTTAAACACATGCAGAGGTTTTTATTAGTTGGCCTAATTCTTTAAAATAGCACTTGTGTCTCTTTAATCTTCTTGGTCTCATTAGAGTCCTTTATGTTATAGATACAAAACTCCTCAGACAGTGTGGAAATAGTTAAAAAGTAAAATCCTCTAAGTGATTTGATAATATTGTTAAGGACCTCTCCTGGTAGCGTTTGATGGACCTTGTAGTAGAAGTATTGAAACACAAAAATAAACATGATTTCAGGGTATCCTGAAAATTCAGTTTATAATTAAAAGTATAACTTCTGTCTTTTGGTGTCATTAAAATATGCTGTCATGGGGGGAAATGAATGCTGTGGAAAAATACCTAACCTGCTTCAAGTGATTAAAAATACAGTAATTTAACTTTGAACTACCTCTGTGCTTTTTTTTCATAAAAATGTGTATTAAATGATTAGTTGGTAACAGCTTGTAAATGATAGTCTCAAGACATATTTTATTTTTTCCAAAGAAATTGCTTGTCTGAGACAAAAGGATCAGTGCTTTCAGAAGTACTTGGGTTTCACTGTTCTGAGGTGCTAGTTTGCTATAGCACAAAAATACAATAAAACTTAAAAGGCAAGTGAGCAGGACACGTCTCTTAAAATTTTAGCTCAAAATGTCTTTCTTGGTGAAACCTACAAGGCTTCTGAAGGCTTCTATAAGTCAGATCTTGAGGTGTTCAGCATAGAAACTAGTATAGGAAAGAGAGAA
The DNA here is from genome assembly GCA_035590195.1 of Aviceda cuculoides. Classification (NCBI taxonomy): domain Eukaryota; kingdom Metazoa; phylum Chordata; class Aves; order Accipitriformes; family Accipitridae; genus Aviceda; species Aviceda cuculoides. The sequence goes on along the minus strand of JAVJGG010000009.1, from coordinate 13,659,340 downwards.
AACAGATGGCTTCCATATGGGAATGAGTTGCATCCACCGTTCAGAAGTGTATGGTGAAAGCCCTTCACTCAATTTAAATGAGAATTCCTAATATTAACAGAAGCACCAGAGATTAAATACTCTAATTTCTATCATGATTTTAAGGAGAACACACTTCACTTAGAGCGTGTTGAACGTACATGAGTATTTCTGCATGAGTGATTCACCTCTCATTAGCATTTCTGCACCTATGTGTTAAAGAAATTTTACTAGATCTGATAATAGCCCTTTAGGCTAGAAATGTAATAATACTATTTCTTGTATTGCCATCCTTACAGCTGCTTGACGAGGAGAATGGGGTACACTACTGGGGAGGTCACTTCTGTCGGTATTCAAGGCATAGAACAGAAGGCAGTGCAGAGTGCACACCTGCAAATGCCTTTTTCAGAGACCCTTGGTTGAAATACTGCCAGTTGGATTGCAGGAATCTACTCTTCCTGAAAAATTAACTCCTGTGCTTGGGCAGATGCAAGATGCCCTTACTGTTGCTGTTGCTTCACCCAGAGACTTGGGGTGGGAGAGGGAGGGAATCAGTTGGTTTTTTGTTTGTGGGGTTTTTTTTCCTTTTTTTTTTTTTTTTTTTTAAATGGATCTAAACCTATAAGCTGTAATTTACCACCACCTGCTAAGTCTTTGTGTTAACTGACCAATCTGCATGCAAATTTTGAAGGAAAATACAATGTTAATGTGAACCTGAAGGAACTGAAAAATGTTTAACAGTAACTTAGATTTTGCAAAGGAACTAAATGATACATTACAGCATGATACTGTAATGGGTCTTAACACTTCTTATGCTTTGTTGCTTCTTTCTACTATGTTTCCAGTGCTAAGTAAGACTCTTGAAATGGTCTCCAGGTTGAGGCACTAACTTACTTTGCAGAGAATTTGTTTCCTTAAAAATGGCTTAAAAAAAGTAGTGTGAGAGAAAACGACATGAAAGTTCCCACCAGTTTGTTTTTTTGTTTGTTTGTTTGTTTTTTCCTTTTAATTCTTCTTAAATCTTTTCTTTACATCTCTTTGGGAAACTTCCACAAACTAGACAGACAAGAGACATGTTAAGTATGAAGTGGAGTACAGATACTTTTTTATTTTGTTTGGCTTTTTTTTTTCTTTTTTTTTTTTTTTTTTCCTTTCCCTTGGAGGTTTTGTATCCAGGAATCTTGCTTTTTTCAAAATATCATTCCTTTGCATCTTTCATCTTTAACCCCTGGTTCAGTACTTGTATGGGAATAAGCATTCAATGATAGCAAAACTGAGGAGGAGTTAGGAAGGAAGGTTAAAAGTGGTGATAGACATACCAAGTGATGTGTGGTTGATGCTTCATCTGCTGCTGTTCCTGACACTAGTTCCCCAGCTGCTGTTTTGGTGACCTCTTTCTGTAAGCTTTCTTATCTCCTGTGCCATTTCTTGCTGTAGTTATTTTGACCCCTACTTTATGGAGTGGAAGATAATCAGTCACTTTATTGTCAAATTTGATTTCGAGTTGGTCATTTCAGTTAGGTGCAAGTTGCTATGTGATGGTGGTGCGCGTGCTGCTTTCTGCAGGCAGACCAAGGCTTTTTTTAAAGCCAGAATAAAGGAGAAATGTACAAAAAGAACAAGAAGCTTTAAAACTGTATTCTTGTACTTTGAAATTGTCTTTAAAATGCACAAAAAAAGGCTTACTTCAAGGAATTAGTTGTCTAGCTAATTCTAGTGAAGGATGAACTGTTACATAGAAACTGTCAATATGTGTGGCTGACCTGAATGTTTTGTGGAGTCATCATGGGTAGAACTTTTAATATTGTATATTTTAGTTATACATATTTGTAGTTCGATAACTCCGCCCCCCGCCCTTTCTTTCCTGTCCTCATCTATCTATAATTAGTTTTGTTTTTTTAAATAGTTAACTGAGTTCATTTTCCTGTAGTTGTCTGCTTTCTTGCACTTCTTCGGCTGCTGTAAGAACTGCAGCACTAACTGTTTGCTACAGCTGCTGCAGTCTGTGCACAGTTTGCTCAGGCATGCCCTTGTATGCTGCCTCTGAAGGCTGGCAAATGTCTTTTTTAACAGGCAAGTTAAGGTTTACTTGTGTGCTTGCTACCTCCCCTTTCTTTTTCTTCAGAGTTTTCTGCTTTGCTTCTGGACATGCTGCCTGTAGCTCAACAGATGGACTGTGCTGTCTGTTCTTCCTGATCCTTACAGTGCAGAATCCTTCTTGTAAAACCCTTTTGCTCTTA
>JAVJGG010000009.1:13613762-13645411 GCA_035590195.1 Aviceda cuculoides | reverse complement strand
AGTATCTGAGTATGTGTTTAGCCTTTGGTGTGACCTTCATACTTGGCTTCATAGGATCAGCGAAGTATCACTTGCTGAGTATTCGTTGCCTAATTTTGCCATTATTTTAGAGATCTCTAGGCTCTACTACCATACAAATATAGCTTAAATTAAAACATGCTTTCTTTTAAACCTACTTGAGGGGAAAAAAGAAAGCGAATTTTGATCTTTCCAGTCAGTTGTTAGCTTCCCTGGGCTGTATTGTTGCATTGTGGTTATGGAGCTTTTCCTTGTGTATACAGTCAGGGGTGTATGCTGGCATACATATCTTAGAAAGAAAAAGCGTATCATGGGAAAGAACTAGCAAAGCCTTTTTTATTTATTGAATGTGTCCTGTCTCCTTTTCCCCTGTAACTTCACTTCTTCAGAATACCTCAATTCCCCTAATTCTCTCATCCTTTGAAAACTGTCCCATATTCCATGCTATGACCTTGGCTGCAGCCCATTTTGAGCTACTTACTTACATGGCAGTGGACTGTCTATCTAGTACTGCTGTGTCAGTGGGCTAGGGTCAGATTAGATAGCAGTCCTTCAGTTCCCAGGCTACTCTTTCAGTAAAGAATAGTAGTAGTCTAGGTTCAGCTGTTTTGTAGCAGATGTGGCTCCCTTAGGAAACTAGATTTAAAAAAAAAAAAAAAAAAAATTAAGTTGCAGGTATTCCGTTGACAGGATTATGAGGTTTCAGTGAAGTACAGAAATAAGTTCTTTTCAGGACTTCTGTAACCTTAAAATAATTTACTGCCTTTCATGTACTGGTTCTGTGGATGTGTGTTCCAGTGATGCTGTCTACAGAGTATTAAAACTGATACCTTAATACTTACATGTACCTGATGGGAATGCCAAAGCAAAATATGTTGAATTTAGGGGAATTGGCAGAGATAGAAATGAAAGTAGTAGAGAACTGGTGGAACTCAAAGTGGATCTGGGGTATTCCTAGAGATGACACATTCCTCTGGAGTAATCTCTATTGATGGAGTAATGCCTCACCAATACTATATCTCTCCTTTTTGTGATAAGAAGTTGATAAAGTTTTTTGAGAAGGCAGAACAGAAAAACTCTGAAGATCTTTCTGTGGAAAAGAAGTGAGTATCTCTTCAAGATGTGAAAGGTCAGTAAACTAACAGTGAGTTTACTGGCCTGCAATGCATAATTTTCCACTGAGTTACTTTCAGGTGAGAGCTTGAAGTATAGATTCATGTGACTACTTGGCCTAAATTAGAAAATCCCCTCTCACACTTCTTTGTTGGTTGTATGAGTGGTTTTTTTCAGGGTTGGTGGTTTTTTTTTCCCCTCTTTCTTTTGTAATGCAATGAAATAGAGTTTGCAGTGTGCTTGTTCTTGCCTCTTTTGTGGTATTTTCCTGTGCCTTTTTCTAGCATTGGGGGAAGAAACCTGCACAAAGTCTAAAACCTGATGAAGGAAGAGAAACTTTTTACAGTGTATTATTGTCGAAACTTAGTGTTGGAGAAAGTCAGTTATTCTACCTATTTGAGCTTATCTAGAAACCATAGCTCTTCAAATGCTCTCACAAGTTGCTCATAGTGTAGCGTTTTTTAATCGGTATATAAAATTTTTTTTAATCTTAATTTTTGTTAAGCTTGTTTTAAACATTTCCTTCGCTGTGTTTTAGCTTAGACTTGTACTGAAGGATGCTTAAAGGCTCTAATGGGCAGAACTGAATCTGGTATTTAAAATGATTGCTCTTCCAATTCTCAATTTTCATTGTTTGCAACTGTAACATTAATTGGGATTGTAGTGCTTACTGGACAAATTTTAAAGAGCATTTGGGTTTTTATTTTCTTTATTAACTGTATGGATGCAAAGCTTCTTGAGTAGATTATATGAAAGCCAACTTCAATATGGTATCTCTTACTGGATGCTTGCTGTCATACGAGTCTTGAGTTCTGACAACTAACCTGAAGTACCAAGTATTATTATATTAAAATATTGCTTTCAAGAATTAAGGGAAGGCTTTGTAAAGCTTTAGTCGTTGTATTTAAACTAATCTAAACTGAACTGCTTCTTGTGTTGGCAGCATTATGGTCAGAGCCTAATTTCTATTTCAAAATTCTTTGTTTCCTGGCAAAGGTTTTTGAGGGAAGAGACTTCTACCTAAGCGTGTGTATGTGAATCCATAATTTGGCAAAAATCTGCCTGTAACCTAATTGGCTTTTATTTCTTTAAACAAGTGATGATTCTTTTGGAAACATTTTCTTTTTTTCTATTTCATATATCATTTCCTTGTCAGTCTCGTAACAAATTATATAAATTCTTTTACTTCAATCTGTATTTAAAACTGGCTCCCTAATAGATGAATTCAGGGAATTTCATGAAAACCATCTGATGAGATACAATTCTCTGCATTATGTAGGTCTCATCTTCCCTGTATTTTTTTAAGCTTTGCAGAGTTTTTCAGTACTTACTTACATCATTAATCCTGTTGCGGTATTAGCTGTCTTCAGGCCAGTTGTAACTTTTGCTGTGTTTCTAACTACATAAATAGGTGGTTTTTCTTATACTAGCTTACCAGTTTTTATTTTATTTTTCAATAAAAATGCCATTGCTTATTTTACACATCTGAATATGTGCACGCATGCACACAAACACACAGTTACTCTATTGGTATTTCATACATTACAGTATGTTGGTTCATGATGTTGAGATCAGCCTTTGAACCTGGTCCTTGTTCCTGTTGGCGACAGGCTTGTAGGTTGCAATTTAACTGAAATGAATGAATCTGGGTTTTTTTGATGTTAAAGTAAGAATAATTAATCACTGCATAATGTTCTTGTTATGCTTTTGTAGATGCTCAGATGTAATGGTGTTTAATGTAATGTGTGAACTTAAACAGATCTTAGAGAAGGTACCTAACTAGTGGATGCGTTTTACTTCTTAAATTGGTTATCAGGAAGCCAACACTTAATTTTGATTCTACCCTCAAAAGTCAACAGATGTCCTGAGCTGCATTGGTAAGGTGTGAGCTAAAAGTTGCATGTGTTGTAAGCAATGACCTGTTTGAAGTCACACTACTACCGTTTCCAGTTCCTTAGGTCTGGATAATCAGGTGCCAGTTTACTGCAGGCCTGGTTTTGGGACCATCTTTGCTACAAGCCTGGGTCGAGGTTCAAAGTAGAAGGCAGTTTTTTTGTATAGATAAATATGCTGTGTGAGTTGAAAACTGCTTCTTTCTTCCTGTTGGCCGAAAATGTTAGGCTTGCCTGCTGTATCAAGAAATACTGACAATTGCATGAATGAATAGGTTAATACTGTAACCAAAGTGATATTCTTGGATGGAGTATTTGTGGTCTAAATATCCAATTGTAGTTAAGCCACTGTGACCCATTAAATGTGACTCTTCTGATTCAATATGCTTGTTTTCCCTCTGGCTGATTTTGCAACTGTCAGTTCAGATCTTCAGTGTGAAACCATTTGAAGCTGTTAAATTTTGTTCCTTTTCCCAGTGTTTTTCTGTATGTAGTATGGCTATTGCATGCAACTGTTCCATTCTGATTTTCGGATGTTTTTCTGTTGAGCTTCTGAGCACATTTACTGACAAATTAGAGATTATACCATACTCTTGTCTATAATTTCTTTTATTGAAGAGAATGAACATCATCTAAGAATAATTTTTTCTCACTTCCATTCTGGTGGTGTAGTCTGGTGTTTTTTCTAGTCATTTACCATAATATAATACTTAAGGCAGAATATTTAGACTTATTAGTGGTTGGCGGTGAGAAAGGCTGCTGAAGCTGACTGTTTAATCAAATTAGTTTTTCTGTTTGAGTTCTTGTCAGCCTTTACTTCCATCCCAATTTTTCACTGTAGGTAGTTTTGCTATGCATACCAAGAGCATAAATGTAAGAACTCCTACACTCTATGTTGGAATGGTGCTAAGTTTCTGTCAGTGTCAATGTAAGCTGTATTAAGTGTGTAATGATGCTATTCAATGTAGTTCCTTCCCTCTATTAAGCTTGAAGTGAAAGTTTTTTGGAGGGTCCTGACTTCCTAATTTCACAAGTAGTTCTGGCTTTATATCACTGAAGTTTTTTATTTCCGTCACTGATGAGGCTTTAAGCCAGAAATTATGCTGATATCTTATAACTGAAACTACAAGTGTGTCAAAGCTAATGCAAAGTGCATCATTCTGATACTTCTGTTCACGAAACTTCTGCTGTGAAGGCTAAATGAATGTTTTTCGTAGGGCAGACACTTCTCCAGAAGGGCAGAAATGGTCTGTGATTTAAGAGAATTAAACTCTTGGCCTTGGACAAAATGAGCAGCAGTGCAACGGAAGGACATAAATGAATGCGAGACACATAAGGACAGCAAGTGTCAGTTTTAAAAGCATCTGGCTCTGGTAGTTTACTGCTTGGGATGTGTGAAATGGTACTGCTTTCTATGTAAGGTGGCAGCTTGCTAATTTGAAAAGAATCTGAAGCACTCCCAGGTGACATTTCTTAACTGCAAACAACAGTGCTTTTTAAAATAGAAATTTTGCAGTCCGAAGTAATTATATGTGAAGTTTTGAATTTATGGGCTAATCCTGAATCTTGGGTCCATTTTCTATTGCTAAGTCAGTTCAAAAATAGTAATTCAGTGGTCTGAAAGCAGTTGTTGGATATCTGTGGAGCACTTTGCAGTACAGGCTAACAAGCTTTGTGTTAAAATGAAGAACTGTGAAACAAACCACTGCTGAAAAATGTAGTTATCTGGTAAGAAGTTGGTGACACTTCATAAGCTTGAATGGCATGGTGCACAAAGAGAATTCATTGTGCACTTGCATTGATTATTATGACTGCCTTGATCCACATTGCATATGTCTTTTATCTTTCAAGATAGAAATGCTATGCTTTGTATTCAAAAGCATGGTAGGGAGCCATGTGTTTTAGAAGCAAGGGACATTGATCTTCAGTTTGTTCCAGTGTTTTGGAACTTGCTGTCCTTGATCTATTCTCATTTAAGACCTGTATTTTTTGACCTTAAATGTTACTTGCCAGTGATATAACAAAATGTTATGTTCCACTGTGATGGAATTGCCCATTATCAAGGCTCTGGTTGTTGCCAGTCAGACCAACAGTTCACTAAATTAAAGGATTTTGAACTATTGCACCAAATGTAGTTGAATTTGTATTCTTTTAGAGTAATCTGATTTTTGTTACAAATGGGGTAATCTCAGGAATATTCTGAAATTGTCTCATGAAAGATCTGAATAGTTCACCTGTGATACAATATTCTGGTAAAGAGCTTTCATCTAGTTGAGCTTTCATGTTTAAGTATCTCCTCAAACCCTACGATGTAAATCTATAAAACATTTACTTGTATCTGTATTAAACTGTGATCCATTAATTTGCCTTCATATCTACATGATTTTTTCTGATGAGGAGCTACTGTTAAATTTTCTATCCCACACTGCAGAGTTAAAAGGGAGCTGTAGGTTTTCTGAGAGTAAACTTTTTTGTTTGTCTTGAAAGTCAGCAGTTCTCTTTTACCATCTGTTCTTCCTTGGTTTAAGGTATGAGAAAGTTTACTGACAGTTTCTGGTTATTTCTGCTTCACTGTTTTCCTTATTAACTATTTATATCTGCCATTGATGAAGAGGATTTGGTTTGCTTTCTTTTTTTCACCCCCAGAAAATGCTTTACATGTCAAGTGGCAAAGTCTGTCGAAGGGGCCTTTGAGCAATTGATGTAATACCCTGAAGTAAAATACAATTGTCTTCATGTAGGATAGCATAAGTAAGTAACAGAAGGAGCTCTTTAAAACAAGCTTGACTCTGAACGTCAGTTTTCTCTTGGGTCTTGGATAATGTGTGATGGTGTTTTGCTTAATGACCTGTGGAGGAGTTAGCAACATAAAATAGTATTAAAGTTTAATTGTAATTATTTTTAGGGGGATTTCCCTTCTGAACTTACACTTTCTGCTCACCAGAATTCTAATCTTGTATCTCCAGACTTCTGGCAAAAGACTCAGGGAATGTAGAAAGCTTTGAGATGGTTGCACAGGTTTGTGGCTAACCATTCTTCTGTGCTCCCAGCAACAGAACCGAAGTTGTGAAAAGAAATTATATCATCTCTTTGTAGACTTTTAGGTTATGGCACTCCTTGGTCTGAAAATGCCAAAGGTAGCCTTGTTAGTGCGAGTCTTCTGATGCAGAAAGAATTAGCATTAAATAAAGTTCCAACCACCTTGTTTCCATGTACTCTGAAGCCTGTGTGATGGGACTAGTGCAGGGGTTAGCCTGAGCAGGATGAGTGAAGCCCCTTGTCCCGCATGCCAGGTGTTCCACAGCACTGCCATTTGTGGCCTGTTGATTAACTTCAGAGAAACTCTAGTCAAGTCAGTCCTTCAAGAGCATGATCTTGCCTGCTACACCAAATCCCCTCCTGTATGTAGATGACCTCATCAATAAAAATAGCATTTTACATTCACTTTTCTGTAAAGCTCTGCTGGAATTTTTCCATTTTTGTTCTTTTATGGTCTAGGGTGCTTGCAATACATAAAATTTTTATTTGATTGGTTATTTCAAGGCTGTATTTTGTGTCCTACTTCTTCCTGAGTAACTGAGGCTAAAAACCTAAACCAATTACCACTGCAGGGAAATGTCTTCTATCAGTGATTTTGCAAAATCAATACCACCTTGTCCTACAACACAGGTAGAGCTTAATTCAATAATGCATGTTACTTATTAACTTTGCTCAATAGACTAACACAGTCTAGTGGTTGGAAAAACTAAATCCATGTACTTTTCTTCCAAGGAAATAAATACTGTGTTTCTGAAATATAGTTCTTGCTCTGTACATTTTGGTCTTTTTACCTGCTCTTGAACTGTTTAATAGTGAGGTCACTGTATGATCAAACATTTTTAGTGACCGAATGCAAAGAAATGAGTTAAGACTTGGATGATTGGGCCAGATTTTAGCCTTAAGTATTCCTTGAATTGGAACAATTTGGCTTGAATTATCAAAGCTATTTCAGTCTATACAATAAGTAAAAGGGTTGGATTTTTATATGCTTGTTAGTGGTTTGAACTGAGGGCACTGTCTAAATTTTTATTTAACTGAATTTATCTGCTTTGGTCGATTTATGTCAAATGGCAAGCATTCAGATAATTGAGTAAAATAAAACTGACTCGAAGTGTTTTATGAGCTTTGCAGATACTTGGACTGTTTGAGGTTCTCAAAAACAGCTTCTGCTTTAAGTAACAAAAACATTTATTGTACAACTAATTGCAAAACATCTTTATTACACCTGTCTAATTAGAAAGAAATTGAGGCCTGCAAGTTCAAAACATTAAATCTATTACAGCAACTCTGTAATCAACAGACAAACTTATAGGCAGTGTATATATATATATACATATCTTCTTGTCCCTCAGTTTTGGCACTCTTCTGAAATTTTCTGTCCGTCTGGTTTTTTGCTAAAAAAGAAACTCAGTTTCTTAGAAGTAATTTGCTTCTGGGGCACAGCGTAGAATACTGTAATTGTATTTTCTAATGCCTGTTAAATTATGTTGAGTGGCTGACTGAGACCAGGTATGGATACAGACAGCAGCATAAGTAGAAAATACAGGATATCAGAAGGAGGATCAACATAATGACAGTAGCTGAAATCATTACATGGTACTAATTTGGAGAAAGCAGGTATCTGCTTTTGTCCTGTCAAAATTGGGTATTGGATATTGGGTTAGATAAAATAAGCTAGGTCCCATTTTGAAGTCACAGTTGATGACAGTTTATGAGTATTTCAGGAAGGTGCTGGTATGGAGCATTTGGTCAGACTGAAGGTTCAGTACATAGCTTTTATTGAAAAGGCTTGTTGAATTCTTTTAAAGTGTTAGTGAGCAATTGTCTGACTTTATGTTCATGCTGAAAGAGCAGTTGTGTTTCAGGCTAGATTTTTTTTTTTTTATTTTTCCTTGTACTTGGGGTCACACTTTATACTGGAGTTTTCTGAAAGGTCTTTTGTATGTTACCTATGGCTACGTAATATCTGGGGAAGCAATGTAGGTTTTAAGTGGAAGAAGGTGAGGAAAAAGCAAAATCCTGAGTTTGTGCACAATGATGATTCATTTTTCTGTATGGATTAGATGCTAGATAGGAGTCTTTACCATTCAGCTTTCTCATTTTACCATTTAGGTGGTTTCATTTTCCCTCAAAAAAAGGCTGAAGTACAAAAATGCTTTTATACCATTTCAATAAGTAGAGTTCAGGAAGTTAGAAGACATTGACAGTTTGAAAGGACTTGGAAATCTTTATGAATCTAATACCCTTTAGAATTTTTCTCTGGTTAAATTTGTGTCCTGACATGCTTTGCAATTGCTAATCAGGTGAAGTTAGGCCATTTTCAGTTTCCTATTAGCCAGATACTATGAATATTTTATTAAAAAGTATGTTTTTAACCAAAGATTAAATAGGGTTGCCTCAGATAGAAACTAGCATTTGATTAAATTGCATATAATGACAGTTTTTATTTGAAGGACACTAATTTGAATATGCAAAGTGTGAAGACCTTTGTTGATGTATGTCTTTTTTAATAAACTGTAAAAAGATCATACAGTTAAGTAAACCCGTAGTTGATTATCTTATTCCTTTAGCCTTTTCAAACTGATATGTTATTGCATCATTTTTTTGTGCCATTGGAAAGCAGGACAAGAAAGGCTTCTAGTAAGTAAGATGAGCTGATGGCAGATGCAAAGAATTTTTTCTGCTTATTCAAATAAGGTTATGTTTGTCAACATTGTGTATTTACCAGTTTTCTTAACTGACTGCTGCTGTCAGCTTAAAAAAAAAAAGTAAAATCAATTTCATGAATGTTGAATATGATTAATATTTAAATAAATAGTTAATTGCAATGAAATAATAGTTTAAAAAGCCCATCAGCCATGCTTCACTAAGGTTATTGTGTCCTTTACTTGTTTGCATGTTTCTAAGTGGTGTAATATAGATATATCTTTCTAAGGTTAGGTTATCCTCTACTTGCCAAATGCAAAAATAAGCACTAAGGTCAGGGCCCTAGCTTCAGTAAAGATTCATCTTTACTGACTGCATTTTGTGGTTTTGGGGAGGCATTTTATAACTTGTTCTATGTGCTGTTCATATTCATGCTTTATGGAATGCTCTGTCTTGAGAAGTCGCCCTCTCTCCCCAGTTAAGTGGTTAAAGGTTTAATTTGCATTTTCATCCATATCCTTGGTTGTAAAACTTTCAATTCTGCAGAACCACCTTCCCTATCCAATCAATAACAAAGTGGTGGGATTTTTTTTGTTTTTCTTTTTTTCTGGTTGGTTTTTTGTGGGTTTTTAATAAGGAGGAGAAAGCTGCTTTCTAATTGTCTAGCTACTGAGAAGTAGACCTTTGCAGGTATATTAGAAGAGTCAGTACTTCCTAGAAAAAGCATCACATCTTAAAAGCTGGGGTTTTTTTCTTCAAGTAGACACATTTTTCTAACACCACCCATTGTCAACATACTTTAGAGGAAGCTTGAGGCTGACACTTACTGGATAAGTATTTGAGAGCCTTTAGCACTTTTAACTCTACAGAAAAGATAAAAGATTAACTTTGGTACAGTTAGAAATATTGTGATTGTGGTATCTTTGGGAGGTGGATGTATATGTGAAATTTAGGTTGGCAGTAATTGCTCTGTATTTCCTCTCTTGAGAATTTCCCCATTAAGTGTCTCTCTTTTTAAAATACCTGTGTTTCACGTAAGATATTTCTGGTGCATATACTAGTACTGACAGTACTGTCTGAGTGACATGAACACCTCAATAAATATTACCTATTTATTATGAAGAGGCATAGATGTGCAGCTTCTCTTACTTGTAATGAAAGGCAGTTTCAATTTGCTGTGTAAGATTCCACCCTGCCCCGCCCCCCCCCTTTCTGGCTTTTTATGTAAAGCCTCTTCAAGCTGAAGTTTTATGATAGGTTTTGTTACATATAGAACAAAAGGATTTAAAAAAACTCAGCTGGGTTTTTTTGATAAGTGAGAAGCTTTTAAATGAGGTGTATTTTTTATACAAACAAACAACCAAAAAACCAGGAGAAATAAGCAACTAAGAAATTCTAATTTTCCGGCTAAGAAGACTAAGATAACTAAAAAGACTATTTTTGTTTCTGTAGATAATCACATATGACTTTAGTTAAATTGTGCCTTGATCATGTTTGTGCTTCTGAGAATGGAAGATCAAGGGCCATATCTTACATGCCTTTCTACCCGTTTTGTTGAAGCTGCTGTGTCATAGTAGTACTGTTGGGTATGTTTAGCATCCTTTCATGTCCAGTAAATTGTAGAGATTTTGTTTCTGATGTTTCTGGCTGCAGCTTTTTTCGTTGATGTACTTTGGACCCTTTCTGAAAGGCTTTTTATTACTTGCTGTTCAAAAACATCTTTAGCTCTTTCCACATATTCAAACAAAGTGACTGCATGTGTCGAAACATACGTACAGCTTCAGTTACCTGCTTCTAGAAGCAAGCTAAAGCTGTGGTTCTTGAAGCTAATCTAGGAGCAAGTGAGGACTTGATATGCTGGGTGTGAAGGTGGGAGAGTGAAGGTGAAAACAGAAGACGAAGGAAACTTCTTGTATGGCTGTTTAGTATCAAGATGTAAATTTTGATTTGCAGAAATAATTAGTTATTGAATTTCCATGGATAAAAAGCTGGAAAAATACGACTGGGACTTATATTCCTGCTGTGTGCTGCCCTGTCAGTTTGAATCCCACGATTCAGATTTGGCACTGGGTGCTGCTGAAGAAGTGGAAACTGTGTGGATGGCTGGTGATAAGGTAGGCAGGGACAGCAGAGAGCTGTGGTTCTTGGAGAAGTTTACTTGGTCAGATCTGCTAACAGAGGTGAATTTCTGTTCAGCCTCTTGCAATATGCCACAAGAGGTTGTTGGACAGTACCCCACTACCCACAAGGATTTCTCTTACCTCAAACCTGCAGAATACCACAGATTTTTGTGATCTGTCTTTGAGGTGACTGAAGTCCTTGCAAATTAGGATAAGAGGACATACTGGAATCATGCAGTTGAGTAAGGTAGAGGTGGTGTACAGTGTTTCCCTGAAAGGTTAGAATAAATGAGTTGCCACTTAACACAGTTTGTTACAAAGATCTGTTAGGGAAGGCTTCTTGTCTGGCTGTCTGAGTCAGGCAGGTTACCATGCCTTGGACATTGTGCATAGACACTCTGTTCAGAATGAGTGCAATTGCCGATATTCTACTTAGGCTTTTGGAATTGGTCTGAATATTGTATCATGCGGCCTTTTTATAAGCATAAATTCTTTTCCATATTTCTTTCATCAGAAGCTTTCCTGCCGTTTTTGTTACATGTGAGCTCATTGGGTGTTTCCTCTTGAAGGCTTAAATGTGTTTTGGTCCTGCCCTTTCTGTCGTCAAAGTATCACTAAATACATTTGGCAGTCCTCTGGGTAAGTCTTTTTTTCCCGACTTACATGATTCATGTCAAAGAAAGATAGGCATCTTAAAGGTTAAGTGCAGAATTAGGTCTTGCACAGATGTGGCAGTTCATTTGTTCATGGTCTGAATCATGTTATGGATCTATTGACTACTGCCATTCTGAAGGGTTGTCTCTCTTTTTGCTTTGTAGCTTGGTGAGAAGCTGGGTCAGTTTATTGGCTTCAAAGAAGGGTGTTTGGCATGACACTTCAATCTGAAGTCTCCATCTAAAACTATAGATCATAACAAATCAGCTCCATCCAGAACAGCAGAACATACTGGTTTTCAGAGTCCAGTATGGCTGTAAAGAATGCAAAAGAATACACGGAAGCTATTCCGAAGCTCTTTGCCTTCTTCAGCTATTTTGAGACATTTCATTTCACTCTAAGCTAGTTGCAGAGACCTTCAGTATAGGAATATGGATTTTATATTTTTTTCATAAATAAAACCTGGATATGGAAATTACGGTTCTGTGTTTTGTCTGGTTTTTGGTAAGAGTCTTGCAAGGTAGTGAAGAAAACTCTGAATACTTTATATTTAAAAAAAAAAAAATTCCCAACAAAGTGTAAGTTTTGCTAAAATGCAGTAACATTTTACCTTTTTTATTAGTGTATATAAGTTGTTGTGTAATGCTGTTTTTGAAAGCTGGTGTGGGTTTTTCAGTGGGGGTTTTTTGTTTGTTTGTTTTTGTTTTTTTTTTTTTTACCATGTCTATATTCCCTGTTGGCCATATTTGAGTTTATGCATAGTGACTATGACTTGTACTATGTTGATAATTTAACTAATCAAGCCTTTCGAAACTACTCTAGCTTGCCTTTCAGAACAGGCTTCTTAGCAGGCTTAGAACCAAGACACTAATTAGTAGTTAGCCTTGGTCATAAATCAAAACTAAGCACTGTTTGTGTATGCTATGAACAGGCTGAATTAATGGAGCTTTCTGTCTTGTTCCATGGATGTTTTTCTTGGCACTTTTTGTTTGAGGGTGTATGAAATGTAGTAGTTTAATGTTGATCCTTCTCAGTTAAATGCACTGAAGTTCTAAAATAGTATTTTTATGTATGCTTTGGGTCCAGTAGTGCTTTTGGAAAGGAATGAAAAAGATAAGGACAACTTTAAAGCTGCAGTGGTGTGAGTTTTTTGGTTTTGTTTTTCAGTAATACTGGTTTATTTAGTTTTACATAAAGCTTGTATGTGAAAAGGTTCTTAAATATGTTGGGTTTTATGAAGTCTTACGAGATCCAGTGCATAGTAACACATTCCAGGTAGGAGTATGTTTGCTATGTACTGTGCCGTGCCATCCTATGTTTTCAGAACTGTGAAGACAGAGATTGCATTAAGTTTCCCCCCACTATGATCCAAAGGTGCTCAATTCATTTTCTTGTCAGACATTCATATATACTTGCCAAATTACTACTCAAAATAGTCTAACCATATTCTGCAGCTTGTTGCTGCCTGGGTCAGTGGACTAATGTTAGATTTGTAAATAAAATGTATTCACTGGGTTATGAAATCTCTGAGAGTAGGAGTGTGGTTGCAAAAATTGCATGGTTTTACATAGTCTATTTCAGGTTTGTTTTCTTGGGCAGGATTCCCAAATAGAAGGTTGAGAACTAATTTCTAGTCCCTGTTTGATAGTGGAGTCAACTGGTTGCTCCTGATAATTATATTCCACTTCCAAGATACCAGCATTATTATAATTTTCAGCTTTGACTCTGGAAGGGGGAGCATCTTTGCTATTCTGTGCGAATCCTGCTGCCTTGGTTGGCAAACCACCACAGTGTTTTGGTGGGGTTGGTGGAAGTGGCTCTTGAGGCAGTGGGGTCTGCTTTAGGTAGTCTGAGGGAATGAGGACTAGAAAGTACTGCTCTGTTATAGAGGAAACAACGCTTCTGCGCTTGAAGGGAGAGGGCATAAACAGGCCAACACCAAGGCTCTGGATAAGAAAGCTGGAGTCCAAAAGCATTAATACAGATGTATATGAAATATAAGGAAAAAACTGGTTTGGGTGTGTTCTTCTCTTGGTTGAATAAAAGCTTACTTCCTCACTCCCATCCCTGGGTGTGGGAAGACAGAACCTTAACTTTTGAGGAAAAGGAAAGTTTGTTTCCTTTCTGGATTGAATGTAAATTATACCCCTATAATTGGATAGTTTACTTAGGAGAAAGCTTTTAGATAACTAAGGCCAGCAATGATCATGTGAAAGAGCCCCTTGAGACTGGGGAAGTATTCTGTATTCAGATTTTAAATTTGGTGCTTTTATAGCCTAACTCGGGATTGCAGACTTCTGTGTAAAGTATCAGTGCTGTTTTTTCCCCATACCTTTGGTGTGGCACCAGAACACTTGTTCTTCCTTATGGATGGAAGACTAAGTGATCATGCTGCCTGTTGTCAGTTCCCTTTTACTCCACCACTTCTCAGTAGATGACACTGGGGCATCTTGAAGAATTTCAAAAGGTGCCAAAGACTAGAAATGTCATGTAACTATATAGATGTTGGTTTTGCAAAATTTTTATAGGATCGTTGTACTTTCTCTCCCTGGGGGTCAATATAAATAAGCTTTTTCTGTTCTATAGTTGGTGTTAGTTGGCTGATTAGTTAGCAGAAGTTATTACTGGCAAAACAGCATGCTAGATGGTTGCATCTACAAGGGAGTTTTAGCTCTGATCGTAATTCCATTTTTGAAGTGAATCACCCAGTTGTTACCATTTACTGGGCATTCATTCACATCGTGGGGCAGTCTGGCAGAATGCAAACTTGGTATCTTTCAGAAAAAATACTAAATCAGAAGATTCTGCCTAGGATTACATCTAGTAGATTCCATTTGCTAGTTAGCATTCAGTCCGTCTGCCTTGAGGCTTATGCCAAGGATGCTTTTCAGGAAGACAAGAAGAGAGGGAAGAGGGCTGAAAGAGGAACCTGCACTAACTGCCTGGTGGGAAGTGATGGCCACTGCTATCTAGAAAACCAAACTTGATTCTGCCAGTTATGGAACAACTTGTACAATAATAATGCATAAAATTTGTAAACATTTTTGTAAGTATATACTTGCAATTAAGCCTGTATTAACCATTTACAAATTAAGACAATTTTTCTGAGCTTAGCTGTTGTTCCAGTAAAAGTGTAAATGTGGCCTTAGGTGTGGTTAAGTCTTAATTAGTTCTCGTAGTACAACTTCTTATGCAAATTTTGC
The DNA here is from genome assembly GCA_035590195.1 of Aviceda cuculoides. Taxonomy (NCBI): domain Eukaryota; kingdom Metazoa; phylum Chordata; class Aves; order Accipitriformes; family Accipitridae; genus Aviceda; species Aviceda cuculoides. Next base: position 13,630,726 of record JAVJGG010000009.1, on the reverse strand, counting down.
AGTGTCTGGCTTTTCTTGTATGTAGGAAGTAGTTCATATTAGTTCATATTTTCTGTGAAATGATGCTCATTTCTTTAAAAGGAGAAGCAGCAGCAAGGTGTCTAGTAGCAAGTTTTAGAAGGTTTTTTTTTTGTGTAGAAACTCTGAGAATCCGTAAAAGCACGTCATATTTAACATGCAGGCTGTAAGCTGGAACTTAAACATTGCAAGTTAAATTGAATTAGCCACAGCAGTTCTGACTGCTTTTTACAGGTAGATTGCCTTGTCAATTGCTGCAAATTTGTCAGTGGTATAAGCTTCAGGCTTGTTCATCTTAATTCTGTAAATGTCGAGGTGTGTAGCACTTGAGGATCTGCAGTGGGCTTGCTGTGTTTGCTTTTCTTAATGAGGAAATTAGCAGATAGTTCTGTTTCCTCTTTGGATGATGGCTTTTTAATGATCTCCCCCCCACCCCCCCGTTACCATTTGTGACATTTGAAGATGGTCAGACATGTAGAAGCACACAGGAATGTAGGTATAGTATGTCTGTAGTAGACTTGAGGGGCTTCCAAATGTTTGCTGAGTAAAGGCCAATAGTTGTAATGATTTCTAAGATCAGGAAATTGATCCTAACAGCAAAAAGAAACCAGTGAAATCTCTTTAAAATCTAGTTGATAATAAAGATGTAACCAATGTTTTTGTGCTTCTGTACAAATGCTGTGAAATCAAGATAGCTTTGAGCAAATCTGACCTAATCTGAAATAACAAACTTAATGCTAGAGAGTATCTTGCATCTGCTATCAGAGGCACTATAGCTGAAATGACCTTTATTTCTTAGTGTGCTGCAGACATTACTGTTGTCCAGTCCCTTTAAAGATCTTAATGTAGCTCTTTATGGGCTATTTATATTTAAATAAATATATGAAAATTAAAAAAAAAAAAAATAAATCTATACTTTGGGACTGGAAGAAGCTATCCAGGTCAGTTTATCTGGTCTCCCTCACTCATGGTAACTAGCCCTTTTAATCATTGCAATGAAACCTTTCAAATTAAGAAATGCCGTGCCTCCAGCCCCAAAACCAAACAACCCCAACCTCGGCATATGCATTTTGCTGAAATACATTCAGTAGGCCTGGTACAAGGACTTCAGAAGTGACTGGTTGAAATACTTCATTTTTAAAGAAGTGTTCAACGTAAATCTTTGTTGAATATGTTTTAAATGATTCCTTTCAGAATCATGGCTAGGTATGTTTTAGGAAACATGCTAACTTTGTCTAGTCCTTCAGGGTTGTTTTAAGTAGCAGAAAAGACACAGCTCATTGTCATGATCAGGAGAGGGGAAGCCCTTAAATCTAAGAAGAGACGAGTATGCATCGCATATTCTTTTTGCAGGGAGTTAGAGGCAGGAGGATGCTCTTTTTCCAGTACTTAGGAAGTTAGCTAGTAGAGAAGGAAAAAGTACAACGTCCTCATAGAGATGGCAGTGCTGCCATCTCCAATTGAGGGGGTGGAGGATGTTGTGAAATGTACTCTGGTGGTAAAAGTAGTAAGTTTATGTCCAATTACAAATAAGTCTGTTGGTTATTTCAGTACCTGAATTATCTCTGGAGCAATTTAGGCCTATAATTCAAATGAAACATTATTAGAGATGAATGGGGAGAGAAAAAAAAAAAAAAAACAAAAACCCTTCATGGAAATTTGGAAGGAAAGATGATGTTTTGGAGGGTCATTCTGACACCCTCAATCTTTATTTTACAGTATAGATGAGTTTAGATCAAACTTTAAAAAGCAGTTAACCTGAAATGCATACTGTAAAGAGGAAGTTTGTTGTCATTGTTTATGGTGAGTTTATTTTTGGAAGGAATATTCTTGGGAGAGCAGAGGCTTATTGATGTACACTGTATCACAGCTTGGTGTAGCAGATATTTTTGCTGAAGTCTGAATCTTGCCTAAAACCATTTTCCACAGCTTTCTGATTGATTTTTCTGTAAGGCTATTTCACTCCAGCATAATTGGATGCTGGGGTGACTAGTACTGCTCTCCTGGTATGATACTTGATTTAGGACTCTGTCCTTTCTTTCTTTCTGATTAGTCTATGTGGCTTAAGTGTTTCATTGTTGAGAAGTTTTGTCCAGAAGCAGCGTAGGTTTGGGCTTCCTATGTCTTTTTGAAGACTTCATCTTCTCCAGTTCCCCTCATCGCAACCTCAGGTTTTCTGTTGATTCTGGAGAGTGTGTGTGTGTTTGCATGCTGGTTTACCTTCTGATGAGTATTGATGTTTGAGACGCCTTACAGTGCAACATTACTGAATCTACTGGCTTCATCCTTTTAATTCCCTACCTTTTAGGCTGCTTCATTTAGGCCTTCGTTTTTGTGATTCTGATTCGGCTGTTGTCTTCCCTTTACTTTTGAGAACAGAATTCCTGATAACGCTATGGATATTCACATGCAAAAACTTACCCTGTTTTTTTCATCATACTAATTTTCAACAATAACTGATGTTACTGGAACTCTAAAAGTTGTCTGTCCCCTCTCTCCACCTTTACAAGGATGTTGTACTACACAGTGACCTATTTTAGCTGTACCATTTGGAAACAGCTAGGAAGAATCCAGATTTGCATCTTCCTTTTCAAAAATATTAGAATCAATGGAAATTCCTTGGCAGTCATTGCCTTAGCCATGACTCTGTTTTGCAGTTCTTGACCTCATTTGGCTGCCCTCTTTTTTTTTCTTTTTTTTTTTTTTTTTCTCCATATCAATACCAGTGGATTTCTTTGACATGGCTCTTTTTCCACTGGCCAGTCTGATTGGCAAACTGTCTTTTTCTAGTCCTTCTCTGATCGTTTTAACATTGGTAGATCTGTAACGTGACCAGCATAAAGTTACCACTGGAAAATAACTAGAGCTTCTGTCTCCAATATTGCTGGTTTCTTTGAGAGGTTTCCCATTGGAACATGGCAAGGACGATTAGCGTCACAGATGTTAATGGATAAAACACTCTACAGAAAACAGCTTTTTTAACGTGGCACTGGAGTCAGTTAGACTTGTTTATTTCAAGGTTTGTGTTTTTTCTCGTTTTTTTTCTAGCTTTTCAGTAATCATACATCTTTAAAAACTGTAAAATTTATATGAGTATTTTCACTTCAGTATTGTGTGCTTGTCAGCTTTTTATCCTAAACCAGGTTATGGTGACTTTTAGGAAAATGAGACTTGAGTACTTTTTGTTGAGGGAGGAAGAAAAAAAAAAGGGGGGGGGGGGACGATGGGGACCAATCCAAAACAAAAACCACCACCCAAAAACTTGAAGGGTTTTCTTGATTAATGAAAAACAGAACAAAGTGAAGGGGAAAAAATTAAACTGTGCATTCCATATGTGGTCAGCCTCTTTTTGACTAGTTTTACTGTAGAGCTTTTTTTTTTTTTTAAACTGAGGGGGGTTTTTTTGGTTTTTTTTGGTTTTTTTTGGTGTGTGTTTTTTGTTTGTTTGTTTTTTACAGATTCTGGAATTCCCTTTTGACACTGTTTCTTAATATAGTGGACAACCTTTTGAACATGCTTGGATGGGAAAGTTTGGTTGATGTAGAGGGTGTCAGTTGTGTAAATAAGAATACGGAAATGATTCTCCATAATTTAAGTACTTGAAGAGACATACTGGCCTCAGTGGCATTTATGAAGTGTCGTTCTGGTTCGATTAGGAAAAACTGTAATCCAACAATAGCAGCTGTTCCTCTAGGCTGAAATTCAGATTTTAACCTGTGCTGCTGCTGAAAGAGCTAATAGCCCTAGGCCCAAATTGGATTAGTGTGCGAATCCAGCTGGAGAGTTTTCTAAGAGCTACAAGGAAGGTTAGTCTTCAGTCTGTTTGTAGCATGGCAAAAGGAGAATCTTGTGTCAGCGCAAAGAAGGGGTGGCATGGAGGCTGGGATTTAATTTTTTTTTTTTTTTTGGTGACAGTACTGGATGATATGACAGTGATTAGGCATTTGTTTCAGAAACTTGTCAAAATGAGCCTCAGTTGCATTAAAATAATGCTTGCTTTTGGCTAAAAATCTTCAGTATTGTAACTACTGACTATACTGTGGTGGTTGTAATGAAGGATCTATGTTTGTCTGAGGTATTTTTCCTCGAAGAAGTTTAAGACTTCCATAGTTGGAAGAACAGCTTATACTGTGGATACCTTCATACTAAAAATACTAAATGAAGCTATGCACAAGTCAGTCTTGTAGGATGCGATTGAAAAAAATTCCTAGGTAAACACTTAAAAATTGTATTTTGTGGATTCTGTATGTGTCTGAAATTCTTGAGAGCTCAGGGGAAGAGCACAACCTGTAGCACTGCTCGGCTGGAGTCATGCGTCAGATCAGCTGATGTTGTGTAACTAACACTTTGGCAACATGCTTTTGAGATGACACTTTTTTTGAAGTGCTGGTTGTTGCAGCTGCCCAATGTGATGTAGGATGAAGGCAAGTCTTTGTTCCTCATTTTAAAAAGAACAGCTTAAAGTTTTGTAAATGACACATCATTTAGCATACATACAGTCTTGTTTAGGATGTGTGTTTCAAATGAAACGTGTGGTATGGAAATCTTACTTGTATGTATTTTCAAATGACTCCGCAAGTTTTTATTAAATGGGGAGCTTTCACATGTGTTGAACTGTAAATAAATAACATGTTAATCAGATGTATCTTATTTGGACTTCCATGCATCACTGAAGCTTTTCATTTTTTTTGTAACATCTCACTAGTAGAATTACTATTTTAGTATGCACAAGTAGATGATATACCACTTCCAACAGCAAACTTGAATAGGAATCTGACAATTAGTCAAGCAAATTCTGAAACATGGCACATGAAGAGTGGGAAGCTTTTTGCTGTGGGAGAGCAACATGAGACTTTTTAAATTCAGATTTTGAAGTTCAGATAAAATGAAAATCTGTAGTACTGCAAAGGTGGTATCCTCATATTCTAATTTACAGAATGTAGAAATTACTAGAATATTTTATGTGCTGCTAGCCCTACAAAAGTAACTTTAAAATCCACAGAGGAACTCAGAGCCTTAGAGTAGCATAAATGTTGAAATAAGAGATGAGGTGACATTTTGTGATATTTTGTATTGAAAAGGCTAATTTAAAGCAATACCATTACACTGCAGTGGAGGAGAAATTGCAAGATTTCTTATTTTTTAGGTCTTGGAGGCATACACTGCTGACAAAAATGTGGAATATATACAATATAGCTAATTTAGAGGAAACTGACTATTGGCAAGTATTTATTCACCACTTTTCTGCTACATCAGTCCCAGGTATAGCAGAAACCAATAGCTGACAACTCAGCAGATGTTGAAAGAGAAAAGAGAATGTCAGATTTTCACTAATCTACCAAGTCAGGTTTTTGGTGTGGGTTTTTTGTGGTTTGTTTTTTTTGTTTTGTTTTGTTTTGTTTTTACATTTCATTTGACTGAATGATTTAAGAATTTATGTGAGAAAATATTTTAAGAATTATGTTTTGTATTTCTTTTGCCTAAATTCATTGTATATCATCCTCACCTTCTGCAAAGGACAAGCCTGTGACTGACCTGATTCTGTTTCCTTGACTCTGGGCTGTGTCCTCCCTAGCTGGCAGGAATTCCAGAAGGAGTCCTCGTCCACCTCCTGTGTCTGTCCTTCACGCTCATCTGCTGCAAAACATAGCAAGCACACTAGACAGGTCTTAGGATATCACCTTATCATAAGACCTAACCGTTTTCCTTTCAGCTTTGTAAATGTATGCTTCTGTTGTTGCTACAAAAGCGGCTCAGTTTTCCTTAAGTAATAGAAAACTAAATAGCGTTGACAGCAATTTGGAAGCAATGGCTTAGCACTTAAACAAAACAGTTCTTCTCACCATATTAAAAAGGGTGTAGTCTTGACAACACAAGCTTATTCCAACCTACCTCAGCCTTTGTTAGAGATAAAATACCCATTTTTATGACTACAGTGGAAGCTGTCTTATGGAAACAAAAGCATGTAACTGCTCCCAAGTAATTGAGGTATCAGATCTGTGTATTTTGCCAAGGTTGCTTTGAATTGGCAGCGGCGTATCCAGCAAAGCACATCTCTGCAATCCTTTTGCTACTTGTTTGACACTAGACCAAATATTGAAAAGCAGAATTATCCTAATCTGCAAATGGCATTGCCCTAACTTTTCATTCCTTATTGCCACAAAAATAATATCACTGGGGTAAATTTGCAGAATTCTGTCATGTTATCTGTCTCTTTCTCTTCCCACTTGTGCCAGTTAAGTGTCTTGTCCTAACATAGTTTCCCTTGTGCTGCCTGCAATAACAAGTACTTCCAAAGACATTAAGGAGAGAAGGCATCAAGAGACATGGTTTAAGATGTTGAAACAAATTTTGACTAGCACTAGAAATCTAGTTCAGTCCTTTGACAGATTTTTGTGGATTGGATTAATAGCAGAATGTCCCACCTGGGATATTTTGAGAGCACTCAACACTTACTTCCAGTAGTTTTTATTGTGTTTGTGCATAAATTTTTGAGGGAAGAGCTGATGCAGTGTTGAGTAAGCCAATCTAGGTGCTCTTTGTAGAGTTCTGTAGAGACTCATTAGTTTCCATGTAAAAAAAAAAGTTTTCTTTTTTGTCCTTTTGAAATTTTCTGTGATATTAATGCTTTAGATGTATCAGTTGAGTGGCTTTTTTGAGTAACATCCTGCCTAATGTGCTTCACCTTTCTCTCCTTTTGCTCGAATTGATCTGTAATACTTCTTGTTCTTAAGTACAATGCAAGTAATGCAAACTATACTGTCTTTAAGGTTTTGACCCTGTATCTGTACCAAGTATTTTAGTCTTAAAGATTAAGTAAACCCAATCACTCTTTTGTTATTTTCTCATCAGCATGTAGATAGCTGTGTGGGTTTTTTTTTCTGAAAGATCCTACTGTGACAAATTAATCTGTGATTAAATATACCTTTCCTTCTTGAGTCGGCAAATGTTAGAAAATATGTACTGGAAATGCTGTACAATTAGTTGTCAACGGTAATGTATAGATGACAAATTTCATGTTCCTATCATCTTTCTCACTTTTTTTAGTTCTGTTTTTAAATTAATGTAATTGTGGAATTTAATCAGTTAGATTTGTCACTGTATATGTCTACAGAGAGTAAGTCCAGCTCTGCAGCTTTCTCTAGACACATAATTCTTCCAGACTAAGCAGTGGTAGTCTCAGATATATGCTTTCTTAGCCTTAGAGACAATCCTTCTTTAGCATCTTTCACAACTGTTTTTGTTCCTCTTGCTTTCACTTTGAAGCAGTATGGGTTGTTTTTCTTCTCTTGTGAAGGCTCTTTATTTTGGTTTTTTTTAAAGCCTGTGAAAATTCAAGGTATATGCTGGTTATGACATTTAACCATAGAAGATTTGTTGTTCTGGAGCTCTATTGCTTCTGTCATTTCCAGTTGAATCCCTTAACCCAGTTATTTCACAGATAGCTAGTACGTTCAGATTTTCCACATATGTCAGTTTTGACAACTTCTTGTTGCTTGTAATGTCTCTGAAACTGCATTGCAGTATGGCCACAACTTGATCAGACATAGGAGTTTTCTTTTAACTAATACAGAAAACAAAGCAAGGTAAGCTTTGGCAAGCCTGGGCTGCATCTGCTAATTGCGTACTTCTAATTCCATGCAAGCTTGGATGCTGAAGCCCAGGTTGTCACATTTCAGCTGTTGTTGGTACTAGATATGGGTGGACCAATGCCATGGTTTTTTTTTTTCATCTGTAGTCATGTTGAAGAACTGAAAATGAAGAGAAACTTGTGATTTCAGTTCCTTGGTTTTACTAGACTAGAACTTTTTCTAAAATGCTGAAAGCTTGCTTCCTTTGCCTCATGTTTAATTAACATATCCTATTTTAAATGGCTAGTTTTCAGGCATGCTATTTATCAGGAGCAAAGCCTATATATGTAACTAGAGCAAATGTGACTTTCTTCATGAAGACATATATAGGCTTTGCTCCTGATAAATAGCAATAAAGTCTTTAACTTGTGAATTGTTGGTGGTTGTTGCAGAGAAGGGGTCTAGTTTTAAAAGCAGATTTTTACATTTACCCTCCCCTCTTTTTGGAAATTTTGCTCTAAGAAAGCTTATTAAATTGTCTTACTATATACTGAATGCTGAAATTTTGTTGCTGTTGATGCAGTTGGTGATAGGCAAAAGTGAATTTATTGCTGGTAGTCTTCCCTGTTACTCTGTTTTGCTAGGATCAGCTTTGTGGCTCTAACAGATGTTACTTCCATAATTTATGCTCCAAATTCAAGTTGTGAAATGATGGAGCTTTGGCTCTCTTTCCTTTATAAACATCTATGAAATAAAAAGTTGAACTTTTTGCACGATTTCACATAACGCTGTCCTACATGGAAATGTATATATGTGGGAGCAGCTGTGTAGCATGGTGCTGCTCCTACCCCTCCTCCTGATGGGTTTCATTTGGGTGTTCTTGTATGTTTATCCAAATGTCGGTTTGTATTTTGTACAGCGCTGAAGACAGGAACTAGCCTTTATGAAAGCTTCTAAAATCAGACTTAAAATTAAAAGCATATTATAGTCTCTGTTTTTGTGGTCATCTATAATGACATGGCAAAGCATCATTCCGCCTTGTGAGAGGATGGTTCCATCATACCATTTGGTGTAGTTGAGGCTCTTTGATTATTCATGTAGCTTCCCTTCTGTATAAAAGCAAAAAACTGTGTGTTACAGTGCCATCAAAGCCACTGCACACTTACATAAAGCTGCAGGTGCTGTGATGCACATCACAGCTGTGAATTGTACAAGGATGAAAGAAGATGAAATGCATTATTTTTTTATGTCTTCTGACAAGCTTTTTACCCCTCTGAGTCACCAGCATCAAACTGATGGGATTATATTTTAAGCAAAAACTGTCACAATAATTAGAATTTATAAAATGGAGAAAAGTCCATGAAAAAACTGGCTCACCTTCTAAAAATAGAATACGCTTTGATGTAAATGTTTTGTATATGTAAGTTGTGAAATACAACAATTTTCTGTTTAATTTGATCCCTTTGTAGTAACTCCTTGGGGCTATCAAATGCACTAAAAATCTCTGCCCTCTCACGTCAGAGAAGAAACATATTGTTGGATATCTTCATTCTGATAAATCAGTAAAGCAACTGCAGCTTATGTTTGTATCAAGTAACTCTAAATACAAACTTCTACTTAGAATGCAGTGGAAGCTTTGAAAAAAATTGTGCGATTTGTAGAAAATCCATTTACCCTGGCACATTAGATGTTAGTGGCTTGTCTCTAGTAAACTACAAGCCCCACTGGGACGTTACATTCTCTTGCCCACCAGACTTGTTAGCAGTTAATGCATCTTCTGAATCTGCACTTCCTACCGTTCTTGGTTAATAGATACAACAACAGAGACTGGGTCATCTTCTTGGTGACAATATAAGGCATACTTGTTTGAGCAGTTTAACTGAAGTCTTGGTTTATGATGCTGTGATCGCCAAAAGCGTTTTCCTTGCAGGTGGGTGGTTCCTAGACAGTCTTGTAGTCCCACCTGGAGCTTGGGAAAGCAGCTTGAAATTCTGAAGTACGGATAGCACGTGTGGTCACATCCCAGCATTGCAGTTGACTGTCACAGGGCCTGAGCATGAAATGCTGTTTGACTGGTAGATAGCTAAGTAGTTGTCAGCAAAGAATAGAAGAACTTACGGTGAATTCTGCAAGGGTAATTTCTTTCTCATTTAATGAAGAGGTAGGAAGTAAAGCATGCAAAGAACACACTGAGAATGTTCAATATTGGTTAGTGATCTTTATCACTTGATATGTTTAATGAACTCTCACGTGGGGTCATAAATCTAAGATTGTACATTATGCTTTTAAGTTCAGGGCTTGGATTTTAGAAAACAAGAACCTAAAATTACAGTAGAAAACCGATCCTGGATTTTCAGAGTGACGTCATAGCTGGAAGTTGTGGTGAGGTGCACTATCAGGAGGTATAATACATACATGAGAAACAGTAGTCTCCAACAGGAGTTGCATGTAAAGCTGGAAGTTGGGTTGGACTGGACTGCTTGTCCCTTTCTGTTGTAGGTATTTGAGTTAGAATGGCGGAGGCTGAAAAGTTGGAGGAGATTGGAAATATGCCACATTCTCAACGTGCCACAATAATGAATGGTGGAAAAAGCAGCATCATTAAGATTTAAGGATAAATATCCACTTCTATTACCATAGGGAGGAGATGCTTGCCATTTGAGCTTCTTTGTAGTAATAAAGTCATAACAAGAGCTCATGGATAGAAGTTGAACTGAAAAAAACCCATGTATTGAACACTCGCAATTTTAGCTGCAAGTAGATTTTCGAACTGATTATCACAGATTAGGATTTCTGGTTTGTTTACAGGGAGTGATTTGGAAATGAAAGCGAAAGATTTATGTAGCTCAGTTGAGAACAATCTGAACTACTTATTTTTCATTTCTGGAACACTGCTTTCCCCCCATTCCCATGGATTGCACTTCATTGTTCCAGTTTTTTAATTGTTAATCCTCTGTACTTATCTGCTTTAATATTATTCTGGAGACTATTTACTATTATTTGCAAACCATTCTGACTCCCCAAAAATGTGTTTGAGGTAGAAAAAGCTGAATGTGTTGGGTTGTGTTTCAAGGTTTTTGGGGGTGGTGGTTTTTTGGGGTTTGTTTTTTGTTGTTTGTGGGGGGTTTTTTTTGTTTTTGTTTGGTTTTTTTTGTTGGTTGGTTGGTTTTTGTTTTGGTTTTTTGTTTGAGGTTTGGTTTGTTTTTTGTTTTTTTTGTCTCCCTTCTCATGTTACAGCTAGTCTCATCTGTGTAGAGAAAAAGGGAATTACTTGGTCAGTGTTTTGTTCACAGAAGAAGAAATTTTCCTATCCAAGGTTAATTTTAAATGATGTGCCATGGGCCACCTGTATAAAGATGCTAATTGTCAACAGGAAATTGTTAATCCAAGTGTATAAGTAAAGTTCCAATATTTGTACAGCCATTTAGAAATTCATAGACTTGAGAAGAATTGGAACTTCTGCTAGTACTGTGAGGGCTGACAGAATATTCTGTCCTTTGCAAGACTGACATGAGTACATTAGTAAAAGTACATGCTTATTTCTACCAATGAGAGTGACCAGCTCCATATATTTGAATGTGACTATAGAGGAAAAATACCTTGAGAAAATGCTGAAATTTTGAAACACTAATTTGCTGATAAACATGAAACACAAAATAATGAAGATGACCATATATTTATTAAGAAGAACTTAAAGCATATATAAAACATTTAGTGGGAGAGTAAGGGCAAGGTAAAAACAGTAGCTGGATACAAAAAATAATTACATTCTTGGATTCAGAATTACCCTGCAAAGTCAAAGTGTTTTTTTTCTTTTCTTTTTGAAACAAAATATTTTATGCTGAAAACAGAAGATATTTCTAAAAATTACTCCAAATTAAGAAGCTAGATCTAACTGCATCATGATGCATTAAGTGATTGGAAGTTATTACTACTGAAATGGTTCTGTTATGTTGCATCCTTATGCCACTTTATGTAACGGTGAAAGGGCAAAACCTCATCAGAAATGCTTGCTAAGAGTGGGAAGATGCATTTTATTTGGGGTGCTTTTTTGTTGTTGTTGTTTTTTGTTTGGGGTTTTTTTGTTAAGGCAGAGTAAATTCCTCTTGTTTTCCCTGTTCTCTTGTGTTTTGTTTGTCATAGTCACAGCCCATTGTATCCTTGGAAGCTGCATTCCCAGCCTTTCCAGTAGGGAATCCTTTCAGGTGAATTTGGATTGAGCAAGATTCTACATGGGGAGAACAGAAGTTTTGTTTGGGGTGGTTTGTTGTCGTTCCCTCCCCCCCTGCCCCTTACCATATTTCTAGTTAAGATTAGAGTATTTTAATGTGTCCAATAGGCTGCTAGAATTGTTCAAATACCCTTGGTTTCTGTAATTCTGCTTCCCCTGTAGTCAGCAGAGAAATGCCTGTTTGATTACAGTGGATGCAGCATGACTCCCCATAGTACAATATCAAATATTCCAGTTATGTGTTTTACCTACAGTTTCAGTGTAATTTATTTTATTTGATATTATAGCCTTTTACTACCGTCATAGGTGTTGACTGTTACATGGTCTAAGGCACAACTGCATCCAGGATTGGTGTATTGATGCTAACTCTTACATGTAATACTTAAGTCACTGGTAGCACTTAAGCAGTCTAAACTGTTGTAATCTGCACTGGCTGATTAAAGTTAGGTTAGTGTGGGTGGGGATATCTAGGAAGGTGGGCACCTTTGGGAACAAGGTGGTGCGTAAATATCCTTAGCATACTTATCTTTTCACTAATTTCATCTAAAAAGTGCCTTCCCATCTTTGCTGCTGTAACGTGGGGGGAACAAAACTCAAATCTATTCGGGCGTAATCAGGAACTACTTTGTATGGAGTACCACAGCTGCAGGAGCCATCTAGGGTGAGCTGCTGTTCTTCCATTGCATCCTGTAAAAGCTGAAAATCTTATTTCCATATGTTGAATTTCAAGGGCAACTTGACAAGCACTGTGATTTTTGGGAGAAGTGGTTGTTCTCAGTGTTTTCCACTTTAAGTGCTGTACATGTTAAGACCAGCAATAACCCTAATAGAAGGGAGAAGGGACAACCTTTTTTGTATATTGAAGTAGAATCTGGCATGCAAATCTTTCTTCAATAGTGCAGTAGAGCGCCTATTGCAAGATTATTGTCAACTTTAAAAAGTGATGATCACTGAAAGGATATGAGTTGTACATTGCAAAATTGGAGCCCTTCTCTTCAGGGGTTCAGTAGGGTGGATAAAAAAACTCTTCAGTTTAACTGGAATGATATGTGCACCTTGAGCAGAATAGTGAGATGGAGAAGGTTAAGCTTCAAACTGGCTGTAGCTATGAGGTTGGAAAGCTGTGCTTTTCAGAAGCTTCTTTCTATTGCAGACTTGTTAGGGAAGCCTCTCAGCTGTAGGTGGCCCTGCCCTAAAGATCTTGCAAGTGCAGAGCAGAAGACGTGTCCCCCTTAGAACCAGACACTTTACACTTTCAAGCGCTGTATTTACTACACAGTTCTGAAATGTCTAATGCGTCTCACCACAGAAAAAGGCAGAATCTGCAGTGGTAGTGATGAAATGCTTGTCGGCAGGCCTGTCCCTTCTGCTCACGTAATAGCTGTTTTGTTGGGGTTAGTGTTCCCAGCACTGCTAACTTGAGTATCTCCTTGTTCCTTGGCTGCCACAGCCCATCTTCCTGCCTGTAGCCAGACCCTGCTTGCAGCATGAGTTAGCTCATCAGTCGGACAGGGTGGGGTTTGAAGAACAAGCACTATTAATAATGTAGGCAGCCTGCAAGAGCTCTGGTTGCAATGTTTCATCAGCTGCTAATCCGTTTACAGTATAGCTAATCAGATTGCTCTGTTAGGTACTGCAGAGACTTTGAGCTACACCATTGTAATCGAGATGGCTGATGTGTATAAGCTAGTTTGTGTATGAAATGGAGCCAGCTATTAGAGTGCAGACAAGGTCTTGTCTGCCGCAGTTCATAACTACTTTCTGTTTTGTAACTCTCAGTTACTTGCATTAACACAGGATGTTTATCTGAAGACTAGTTGGGAAGCTTTCTGATTTTTGTCTTTAAAGCAACCGGTATTTGGGGATGGGGAGGACTAATGATTAGGTTTTTTCTTTTCAGAGTGTGGGTGTAGTGCAGCTCATTCTCCTCCCTCAGTGAAAGTATGTCACCAGTGGTTTGCACGCACATTTGTCAGCTTAAGAGCAAATTTCTGTGTGACTGTTTCTGTTTAGGTCAATATACTAACAGCACTGCATATGAAAACTTAAACAGAAAGCATCATTTCCACATACTTTTTTCTTTGGTTCTCATGCTAATGTGAATTGCTGTGTCGAAGTAGTTTCTTTACAGTAGAAAACTAAGCAGAAGACTTGTCTTTTTTAATGCTGTGATAACTAGTTGATGTGAAATTCTTGCTTCTGTCTCTGTAGAGCTGTAAATGGGAGGTAATCTTTGCTGTGGGAATTGTAACTGTACTGCCATGACAATCCAAGCAAATAGTGTCTCCAGATTCTTTAGCAAGACTGACTTATTGTTGCTCATGAACAAATTACCAAAAATACCAAACAAAATCCAATCCTCCTTCCCTGCCCCAACAATAACAAAATTCCTAGGCAAACCACATAGTTCTGAAACTTCATTTTAACTCTTGTGGCTTTAGTAGTTAAACCAAACTAATCTCAATCTCTGTTGTTTTCCCCCCCACCCCCTGACAATAAGACTCTCAAATAATACTTGAAATAAAGGAGATAACTTAGTCTGTTTTGGCATTATGATAGGAAGTCATACCAGGAAGACAGCTTGTTTATAAAATTTAATGTGAGGTAATATCATCTTTGTGTGTTGTAGTGGGAGCAATGGAGAAGTACTAAATGCATTCAGTACTTAATGTGATCAGAAAAACGAATGTCTATAGAATCCAACAGTGACAGATTTGCAGGGTTTTCCTTGAAATGGGAGAAGTTGGTAGATGCTCAAAGCCTTAGAGCGCAGTGCATGTTTGCCAGTACTATGTTTTAAGAGTATTTGAAATGTAGATCTAAATGTTTATACTTGGTATGCTACTTCCAGTTTTACTGAAACTGTTCTGTTTTCTTCCAGGTGAATCTGGACTGGGAAAATCAACATTAATCAACTCATTATTCTTGACAGAATTGTATTCCCCAGAGTATCCAGGTCCTTCACACAGAATTAAAAAGACTGTACAGGTATGTCTGGGGGAAAAAACCTGCAGCTTGATCAATGTAACTTGCAATTTAGTAATGTAAGGCGATACAGTTGTCACATAAGCATCTGTATTTCAAGTAAGCTTAACCAAGATGTGAACCACTAAGAAATACTCAGTCTTTCAGTGTGCCTTAGCTATACAAAACTTCCAGGTTCTGAAACTTTTAGCCTGTTGAAGTGTAGGAGCCCTGAAGTGAAGTACTTAGTGTGCTGCCTGTACTTCAGAAACCTCATATGGGTACAGTCTTGTTTGGTCATGGAATGTTTTATTATCAATTAAAATATTGAGTATATCCGTAGAAATATGTATATGTACACTAAAACACTTGACTGTTTAAGGCAAGCTTTTAGAAGCTGTGTATTTGTCCTAAGTGTAAGGACCCAAGGTATAAAAGTATCCACCAGTCTTCTGCAGCCTCTATCCTTTGTGGTACATTTTTTACCTATTATAAGTTGTTGCTCTGAAACATATCAGGGACTAGGGTGAACCTGGCTGCCTTTGAGCACTAGACTTACATAGGCAAGAAGGTGGTACTGCAGGTACATGATACAACTAAAATATTTAGTCAAAGACTAGAAAACTGAAGTTGATCCATTTGTTTTGTGTCATAATTTGCTGCTGATCAGTTCTGTTTTCTCTCAAGAGGAGGAGCATGCTTTTTGTATTATAAAAAGGTTATTAAAAAAGCCCCCCAACTTAGTATTAAGAAATAATTAAATAATGTTGTGGGTAGTTTAGGAAATCATTGCGTTTCAGTGGGGTATCTTCTGCTTCCACAGCTGAGCAACTGAATAAGGATGCGTGAGCTCTGTTCCTCTCTCTTGACATGTGTCAGATGCTTGTTTAAGATTTTGGTGAAGATAGCTTGTGATAATCTAACCTCATCCAGATGAGGGCTGGGGGTGCTCACTGTTGCTGCTGTTGTGCAGGAGAGTTCCTTCAGCTGCAAAATGACAGTTTCAATCACTTCAGCCACAGCAGAGGTGGTCTGTGCAATTACAGAGTTGTCATAAAGTGATTAAGCCTTGTGTTGAGTTAGGAGGGTATGCAAGGTGCTAAACAGAAGCTGTAAATTGAATGCTTTTTTTATTCAAAGGAGTTGAATAACTATGCTCCAGTGCTATGATCCACTGACCTTACTGTTTTGTGGGGCTTTTGGTTTGTTTTTGTTTGGGGTTTTGGGTAAGGCTTTTTTTAATCCAGTCTCAGAACACTGAATAATTACCACAGGGCCAGGAAAAAGTTAGTTATGCTCATACTAGGAAGGTTAAATGACATTGTCAGCTCAACATCAAAGCCTTGAATACTAATAAAGAATGCATTTGTTGCAGAATATCAACTTTTTAATTTGGAAGAAAGCTTTTGAACATCCTGAGTTTGATTAACAATATGTTTATTTTTTTCTAAGCTTTGGTCATGTCTGTTAGGCTATTTTATCAGTTTAATGTAAAACCGTAGTGACTCTGACAAAATGGACTTAAAAGCTTCTTAGCAGGGGTATTTGACCATTATTTGAATTAGAAGGGTTGAATTTGTACCTGTTTCAGAGATGTTAAGCGGGATGGAAAAGGTGTGCAACTAGTTAAGCTCTGGTATAATATACTTATTAATGAAATAATTGGTGACTGTTGGAAAACTAAGTAGAAGGGTAATTTTTATTGGGAGAGAGATGTGATTTGATTACTGTTAATTACACATGGGTTTAGCAGAAGCTAAACTAATTCAGGTTGTGTTCATTGGATTATAGTTTAAATAATGGGGGGTAATATTCCCTGTCATTGGAAGTTTTTTGTTTCGTTGTTTGGGTTTTGGGTTTTTTTTTTTTTGTTTTTAATTGGGAAAAATCATAGGAGGAATTTACACACAAACTAATGAAAAATGTAACAAGACATCTTTCAAAGATAACTCAGTCCCACCCTGGCTAAAGGTGGATCAGTATAAGAAAAGTTAAACAGTGTGTAGAGCTTCTGGAATCTGAGTTAAGTGCTTTTGTCTGGTAGGTGGCAAGATTAGATGAACTGTTCATCCTGAATTTTGAGCTCTTCAGAGGTGGTTTGGTTTTTATTCATTTACTGGTTGAAGAAGAAACCCCGTACTTTTCAGGAAGTTTCACTTTTTTTCTTCTCTCTTTTTTTT
>JAVJGG010000009.1:13588985-13613752 GCA_035590195.1 Aviceda cuculoides | reverse complement strand
AAGCTTAAAAAAAAGAGGGGGAGGGGGCGGGCCTTGAACAGAGCCCTGGCTGAAAAGCCATTTCATTTTTCCTACTTCCACTGCGTGGGCTAAAGCCTGAGAGCAGCTGAGAGCTAGCCAAAACTATTTTCAGTAGTGAATTTTGGGGTCTGTCATAACTTAGCAAATAATATGATTGGAAATAAATATATTTAAAGACAGACTTCCCCCTTAGAAACTATTGCTTACTTTATCTAATGAGGTTTTTTTTTGTTTTAGTATAACAGTAGTGCAACATTGTATTGCTTTCAGTTACTTCTTGTGATGAATGAAAACTCAGTAAGCATAGCATTTTAAGACGGAAACAAACTGTCTTATTTCAGTGTCAATGTCTAAGTGAGGATAAAATTGTTTCCCCCTACAACCTTGAAAATTGTGTGTGCTAGCAACTGTGTATGATATGGAGGTGATTCCAGTCAAATATTAAATCAAAGAATTAACAGTGGGAGCTGCTATTTGGATACATGGAATCTGTAGTCTTTGCCAGTGTAAACCTTTCTAAGTTAAGGATGTCAAGAGTTTTGTAGGGTAGAGATGAGGCAGATAACCAGAGTATCCTAAAATCTTGGTGATAATAATCACCTGCTCTTATATGGTGTTAATAACTTAATGGTGAGGAATTATATGGGAGTGTCTCACATAAATACAAACTGTGACTTGGGCTTGAAAACAATTGCAGTTTGAAGTTGTTTTGTGAGGTGGGTCCTTTGTATTAATTTTGTGGAAAACACAGAAAAACAGTTAAAAGTGATTTGATGTCAGATAAATTCAAAGAAAGCTTCTTCAGAAATGATGGGGCATGAAATGTTTTATCTGATCATTATTTGACTATCTTAAATGGAGTATGGTAAAGGCTTGTTTAATCCATTAAAAGTAGTCAAGCTGTAACAAGCATCATGTCATGAATGCTGTGTAGCAACTGCCAAGGAGACGTGTGTGACCCAGTTGACTGGAGTGCATGGGAAAATGGCCATTTGGAGAAGACTTTTATTAAAAAGTTTTAAATTCCAAGACTTGAACTAATGTTTTCCATGAATCCCTTGGGAATACTTGTAAATCAGATGATGGGATGCAGTTGGATGCTTAACTATGAATGACACTAGTTTACAGTGATTTTCTGGATCTTTTCCAGACGCTGCTACTTTCTGTGCCTTTGACCATGTATGGACACATCCATTTAGGTTAGAAAAATGCAGCTTTACAGAGGCTTTATGGCAGGTTCTTCACCTACTGTCTCTTACCAGTACTCTCTACTGCTTACAATATATGGTGGATATGGTCTGATTGTCCACAACACAAGCATAGGACATTTAATTTGATCAACTAATGTTTCTTGTTCTGTAGGTTTCTGAAAACCCTGCTCTGATAGCAAGATACCTACATGAATTTATGAAAAGTAAGAATAAATTTAAATCCTCACCACCCAGTAAGATACTAGCATTGTCTGCTGAGATTCAGTTACTGCAGGCCATTTGTCAGAAGGCAACTTCATGATTTCAGCCACACTTATATTTTACAAGCATAAAGAATTGGGAAGAATGTTTGGTGTGGCATTTCTGAGGATCTCCTGACCTTCCTTTTCCTTTGTTATAAACACACATTCAAGATAATGTTTTATTAATTGCTTCTTTTGTAAAAGCATTCCACTGTGAGTGCTTAATATTTTAATGGTTCTTGCTGGGAATTTTTGTGCTGGAGAATAAAGCTGATACCTTGTAGTACTTGGCAAGAGTACAGCTCTTAACATTATCATTTCTAGTTTTTTGAAAGTGTTAGGGGTTTCTTTTACTTGCAGAGAGCTTGGTTATAGGAGGGCTTTGTGGTTACTATACTATATGCAAGATAGCAAAAAGAATGTGAGGAATCAGAAGTTAATCTCCTGTGTGCTAAAGGTTGTGAGTAGTAAACTCTTGGCCAAGTTGACTGTGTGGCTGGGGATTACTGTCTTGAGTTCTGGCAGCAATTGTGTACAATAAAATTTCTCTATAGGACTCTTGAGGGGAAAAAATACATTCACCACAATTAAAACGTAAGTTTTTAAAACACTGCATGTATTCCTAGGTTCTCATGGCTTTGGACTGGACAGTTTCGGAGGGCAAGGAGTTGTACAGTTAGTGAAAGGGTAACTTGGTGGTGTCTTAGGCTGGTGTGTGTACCTTGGGGAGATGATTTGTTTTTTTTTTTTTTTGTTTTACTGTTTTTTTGTAAAACCACCTACACTTGCAGTAAAGCCAGCTTAAGTAGGAGATTGAATTGGGTGGCCTCGAAGTCTACC
The DNA here is from genome assembly GCA_035590195.1 of Aviceda cuculoides. Taxonomy (NCBI): domain Eukaryota; kingdom Metazoa; phylum Chordata; class Aves; order Accipitriformes; family Accipitridae; genus Aviceda; species Aviceda cuculoides. The sequence goes on along the minus strand of JAVJGG010000009.1, from coordinate 13,611,438 downwards.
CCAGCCTGGATTCTTCTGTGACTAGCATCCAGGTAGCCCAGTGTTGGGGACTCTTGTTTTATGAAGCTGCCCTACTTATATTATTTTGTCTTTTTGTTAAGTGAGGAACCAGCTCATGATGATTGCATGCTGTAGACAGACATATTGTAACTGAGTTAATTTTTTGAGACCTAGCAGTGAAAGGGATTGATCTGGTTCAGATAGGATCCCTACTGATGAGTAGATAAAATTAATATCCTGCATACTCAGAGGTTAAATATAGATCTTTCTTTGCAATTAGTTACTGTTTTCTGTGTTTCCGCATATTCTCTTCTGAATGAGAATCGGTGTTTTGCTTGTGCAAGAGGTATTTAGTTTGACTTTCTGCAGAGTATTAATTTATCTTGTAGATTTACATTGCATCACATAACCAGTGATTGCAAAGCATTTACAACAATGTTCAGGTGTGGCTGTGAGAGAGTCTGTTTCACCTATATAACTAGGGATGTGCAAGAGCTTAAGCAGCATTGATAATGATGTCTCTCAAATCTTGAGCTGGTTGAGAGACCATCCAGATAGGATTTATTATCCAAGTTTCTGCTCTCACCGAAAGTTCGTTACTGAATGTTCTTGCAGGTGTTCACCTAGTTAAATATAACTTTCTTTTCTCTCCCCTATTAAGGGTTCAGGAGACTTAAGAAATGTTAAGCAATGAGCAGCAAAGGTGCATCAGTGTCTGCCAACTCGAGTGTGGCTCTGAATAAATGCTTTGCACAGTTGATTTATTGAATCCATGTCTAGAAAACAACATCACTAGTAATTTAATGGAAATTGTCTTAATAACAGGGGAAAAAACTATGATTAACTGTATGAGCAATTGGAAAGAGCCAACACGCTAACATGAGTTTTTAATTTCTTACTGTTGCGGATCAGACTGATATGACAGTGGTGTACAGCACTTTCTCAGGCAGATACGCCTGACGCTGGCATTATCAATAATTACTGAGATATTAGTAGAATGGAGGAGGTAGCAGTCCATTTGCTGTTTAGCCTAAATTTTCTGTCGTGACATGCTTAATCTGTTTGATGACAGCTGACTGAGCTGCGCTGCAGATGGGTGGTCACAACTTGAGGCACGCATTCCCACGCCCAGATCTTGCATCATGGCTTGTGCTGGTGCAGCTGCCTTCTGAGCCAGGTTTCCATCAGTGGCCTGAGCTAACAGGATCCATCCAATCCATTATCGTCACGTGAGGTCTAGCTTAGCAGATTGCAGCTAGATTGTATTACTTTCCAATACCAATCTTGTTTGTAACAGGAAACCATCACGTCCTATGATTACTTTCCCAAGCATTATACTAGCTGAAGAATAAATGTATTCTTAAAAATACATAGAATTAGAAATTTAGAATCTGAGGTGCTTGGGGGGAGGATTAGTTTCAAAAAGTGTAATTTTCCTTGAAGTGACCAAAATTCACAATTTCATAAATGTATCCTGCCTGGTTTATCAGAATGTCTGGATATCTCAGAACATACCCCCCCCCCCCCCGCCTTAATACTGGCATTAGTATTGTTGGTTAGGGTTTTTCCTGTTTTGACAGGAGTTAAAATATTAAGATATTCTATATACTTAAATGGTTTCTTTTATCACTGACTTTATTTAAATTATGACCCTATTTTTTTCTTTAAAAAAATAATTAATAATTATCAAATTATTGGGATTTTATAAGCCAAACACAGACCCAGTATCCCTCTGAAGCAGAAAAGTTAGCAATTCTTTGTCAGACTTCTTACTTATTGAATGCTTTTACCAGTGTTTAAGATGGGTGACTAAATTGCTAAAAATTTAATCTTACCTTATTCATTTTACAGGTTGAGCAGTCAAAAGTTTTAATCAAAGAGGGTGGTGTTCAGTTACTACTTACAATAGTTGACACACCAGGATTTGGAGATGCTGTGGATAATAGTAATTGGTAAGACATTCTTCGCATGTTCTCCCACAATAATTCTGAATTGTATTTTGTGTGTGTGTGAGAGAATACCTTGTGGCTTTTTTTAAAAAAAAAAGCACACTTCAATCTTCAGTTAAAATACTAATGCTTTTAAACTTTTCAGCTGAAAACTTTAACTACTGTAGTTCCCAAGTACCTTTGTAACTCGGTTGAAATGCTATCAGCTTTTCCCTTTAAAGCAAATGGAGCACTTGGCTCTTTATCCACATATGCAGTGTGCAGAACTGACTTCTGTGCTGTCACAAGATGAGACCAGTAAAGCATATTCCTTTAACTACTGTTCTTAAGTGTTCTATTTAATGCTATTACGATGAAGGTAATTTTGTTTGAAAGGTTTTTTTTGGTGAACTCACAGATTGTATCTTCAGAGCTATGTAACTTGGTTGTATGTTGAGCGGCTGGTCACTTAAAACATGCTGTCTTGAAGTCTCTTAATTTAAAATACCCCCACCCCCCCAAAGCAAGCCATGGGGAAATAGTGAACATCTATTTCTTAGCAAAGACAGACTTTTTTACATAAATGATATAACTTACAGGTTTTTATTCATGTAACCTCTGCAGTTGGCAGCCAGTTATCGACTACATTGACAGTAAATTTGAGGACTACCTGAATGCAGAATCTCGAGTGAACAGACGTCAGATGCCAGATAATAGAGTGCAGTGTTGTTTATACTTCATTGCTCCTTCAGGACATGGGTTTGTATTAGCGTATTGTATGTTTCCTTTCTTGGTCTTTTATCTCAGATAAATATCCAAATTTGGCATTCTTAGTTATGTAAAATTCCAAATTGGATTTTCTTAGTGGCCTGCAGACCATGTTTAATTTCAAGATGAGCTTTCTTTGGTTTGTCAAACATCAGCAAGCCAGACAAGTAATAAGTTAGAATACCAGAAAACATGATTGCACATTAATTACATAACAAGAAAAATAGTATTAGAACAATAAAAAATACACAGGTGTTCACAAGTGCCAGGTCTATTTGTGATCTGTGTCTTCTGTTCACACACTCCTGTTCAGAAGGAGAAAGAGGTTTACACTCTGAAGCAACAGGATTTTTGCTTTCCGCTCTTCCTCCCTCCCTTTGATTTTAATGATAATTTGAAGATGGGAAGTTTCATGCATCCTTGTAAGCATGCTTGAATTCACCTGGGGTGTAATCCTTTGTCTAGTGACAATTCCAATATAGGCATTCTGGATTTTTTCCAATTATACAATCTTCCACCCCTGCTTAGTTTTTGACTTGATCAGACTTCTACCTAGTGGTAGAGAGGGAGAACTGCATTTCCAGGGTGTATTAGATGTAGATTGACTGTATCTGAAATTGGTTACTTAGCTTTTTATCATTGTATTATGACCGGTTACATTTGTCAGAGACTCTTAAGTTATACCTTCAAAACCAGAAGGAGAAGATAAGTAGCCTATTCTATTGTATGGCTCAAAAATAGTAAAACTTGTTGAAGGGAGTAATGAAGGAATTTTGAGGAATATTCGTCAGGCAGTGAAAAATGCCAGCTATTACACTTAGCTTCTGTAGCTAGCATTGGAATGGTTCTAATAATTTTGAACTAGACAGACACTTTGAAAATTTGGAAAGAAATATTGCAGGATGGAGAAGAGTTTTTCTTATGTAGACTTAATTAAACATTTTGTTGTTGTTGTTCCGCATCCATGTCTGTAATGTCAGTTTTGCTCAACGTGCATGTCAGTTTTAATGCAAACACTTGAATCCTTGGCATACACTGTTTTACTAGTGTGCAAAATCAAAATGTCATTTAAATAAAGGGAAGATGATCCATTCCTTGTGTTAGTCAATCTTTTTTGAGATAACTTTCAGATTCTTCAGAAAACATTTGTCTTCCTTCTACCCCCCCACACCCCCATTTTATCCATTAAAACTCTCTAAACCAGTGGGAGGTACAAATTGTTTGTAAGGAAAAATAAAGGTTAATTAAGTTAATTAAGTTTTGGTCACTAACTTTGTAAGACTGAAAGCTAGAAAAGTATGTTCCTTGTGAAGATATTTCTTATTATTCTTGGGGGGAAAAAAAAAGTGTAAAGTTGAGCTAGTTTTGCATAGTGTTTTTCAATTACTGGAGTAAATGCTTGGAATTGTCATCTAATTAAGGAAATGAATGGAGCACAGAGAAAATGGGTGCTGCTGTTAGCATTCATTTCCTCTTTTAAGATACTGTCTTCTCTGAAGGGACATTGCTCACTTCCTACCTGGTTTTTGCGGTGGAAACAGTCTTCAGTCATTTTTCCTGTGCAGACAGCCGCACCAGTTGAGTAGTGTACTCTTCACTCTTAATGCATGATTGTATTTGCGTTGAATTAAAGCATTTGTAGGTGAACTTACCTCTGTTTGTCCTTATGACTTAATACATTTGTAAAAGCCAGATTGTTACAATTTATAAAGAAAAAAAAATTTGCAGATTAGATCCTTCCATTTAGCGCTTCCCACCATTTTTAGCTGGTAATGCCCATAGACATCTCAACTGATGGGTTAGTCTGTGTGGGGGTAGGGGGAGAGTGTGAGGGGATGGGAGGAGCCTTCCAGGTAAGTGAGTGGGGTGATAATGAATTGCAGCCTCTTTCTGCAGTTCTAGGATCATTACGTAAAGGCTTCCCGCTTCAGTCTCCATTGTAAACTCAAGAACTTGAGATGAGCGCTGTTGTCGTTCTGAACTGTTCTGCTTTGGCAACTGCTGTTTAACCTGGTGTTGGCCTAGGTAGCTTTTTGCTGTGAGGAGAGGGAAAGCATATTAAAGTGAATGGATAGCCAAACCAGTGCTGTTAAGCTAAACGTGCATTAATGTTAGCTGTTTAATGGAAACGTGTTGAGAAGCTGAGAAATTCAGTGGCAGGTAGAAAATGTTGAAGTGAAGTGTTAAGTATGTGTTCTTTAATGTTTTCTTTATTTTTTTTATATAGGGTTTGGAGAAGAAGCTATATTTGAGTACCAAATGAATCTGGTTTTAATGTTCCTAATCCTAATTTCTTTTATATGAGAAATAATCTTGTTAAATCCTTCAAGTGAATCCTTTAAGCCTGACTAAACTTGCTATAATTCTGAAGCATTAATGCACCAAAACCTCTGTGGCTTTACTTTAGCAAGCAGGAAATATTGACCACTTCGATCCACATTGATGGTTTTATATACCCATATGGTGGGTGTTCTAGTTTTTTTCATTGTCACCCACTTTTATAAAGGTCTTTTTGTTATACATAGCTATTTAGAGATGTGCTATTTCTACTTAATTTGTACACAGGCCACAAAGTTTACTGTCTTCAGCAATCTAATTTATAAAAAAATCTCACAGCCCACTCGCAGGAAGAAGCATACAAGTAAACATGACTTTCAGAAACTGAAACTGCGTATGTGAATAGAGCATGATTCACAGCTGTAAACTCTTACCAGTAGGGCTTTAAATGGGACTATCTTCCAGCTAGTGACACAAGCTCTACTACCTTCATAGGAGAGTTCTTATCACTTGCTTGAATCTAGCAGAAGTCTTATGACTACTGGTAATATTGACTTATGACTTACTCCTCTGGTATTACACAATTTTAGGAGATTTCCTGTAGCAGTTGCAGGTAGCCTTTTGAATTTCATTCAAACATCTATCACTCATAAATCAGTGTCTTAAGAGTAGTTGTCAGGACAAATCTCAAGTTATTTGTACATTCTTGTTTAATTAATATAAATTGCAAGGCTCTAATGCTGTCTTTCAGACTTAAGCCTTTGGATATAGAGTTTATGAAGCGCCTGCATGAAAAAGTGAATATCATTCCACTCATTGCCAAAGCAGACACACTTACACCTGAGGAATGCCAACAGTTTAAAAAACAGGTAAGTTGAAAGTTTAGTATTTACAACATGGGATAATTTAGTAAGTTGATCCCTATGGAAATGGTGAGATTTGACTTCTTGCATGCAAAGTTTAAACCCTGAAGCAATGAATTGAGACAGCAAAAGTAAGTAATTTATATCTCTAGATTTAATTATATTTCTTAGTGAAATAATCTTGTTTCTATCCTCAGGGGAAGAGGTTTCAAGTATAGTATGATTCTTGGCAAGTGAAATCATTCACTGCTGAGATAAAAATCAGTAAGCGAGGAAGGGAGCTCTCAAGCTTTAGGTGCCTGACAGAAGTTGTGTATGTTTTTTTTTTTTTAAAAAAAAAAAGGTATTTAACAGTATCACAGTATTATACTATATTTATTAAAGATGCCTCAGGTATTAGATGAGAATCAGTATACCTGTTGTTCAGCCTTGTGCTGTGGTAATGCATTTTAAAGATGGTGAGATAATTCTAACAATGATAGAACTGATATAATTTGTTTGTATTTGTAGAATAAATTTGGTGTTAATGTCTCCAAGTGGTTTATGTTTTATTTCAGCTACATGATCAGAGCAGAACATTTAGGCTTTGCTGTATTATACAAGGAGGATAAGGAAGACCCAGAACAGGGCAAAACAAGGCATGAAGTTTGTTTTATTGAACTGTGTCCTGTCCTAGTTTAGAAGAACACAGGTTCTGAGAAGAAGTCAGCATTAAGTGATGTTGTGTGCAAAACTCTTGATTTAGACTAAAAATTAAAGGACATTTTCTGCCTTGGAGAAACTTAAGCAAGGTGCTAGAGACCTGAAGTCTGTTTTGGTTGCATTTCATGGGTTTTTTTGATGTAAAGGGGGAAAAAATGGTAGAACACAGAATATTTCTGCATGTATAAGCAGCTTTATCAATGAGTTGATGTTAAATAGAGGAGACTTTCCCAAATCAAACTTTGAAAACAAGTCCTTGCATGAATTGGAAACTTATGTTCTTATAAGATTGCAAACCCATGAACCAGAAATATTCCCCAGGGTTCTTCAGTGTAGCTGTCAGCAATATGGTTTAATATTTTTCTGTTCTACAATTCTGGAAAACTAATCAGCTTGTTTTTAAAAATACCCTACAGACAAATTGAGCACCAAAACAGTACAGTCTCATTTTTGATGACACTGTCAGTTATTCTTAAATTTTCACTTGTGCTTGCAAATATTTTTCAACACAACTAACTGCTGGAGTCAGTCCATCAGTCACAAGCTGTATTAAAATAGGCAGGTGATCCTGCTTCAAGCAACTGTTGCTCAGGTGAGCTAGAAACAGGAAAGAATAGGAGTGACAGCAGTAGCTATTGTGGGAACTGAAGGGCTGAAGTATGCCTGCAGTTATCTATTCAAGTCTTCTTTTTTTTTTTTAAGGGACTCAATTGCAGGACTAGTGAGAGAATTTAAGCTGTATTGTGTTAGTTCTGCATGTGCAGGTAGAATTCCCAGTAGTGTAAATCTCTGTTTGCCCCGTTGTAGGAAACTGATGTTCACTTTTGCTGCCTTGTATTGATGGGTAGTACTCCGTTAGCTGTAAGGCTCTGGCCCTGATCCTGTCTTCTCCTGGCTAAGGAGACACGGTCATGCTAATAATCCCTTGGGGTCACCTGATGGTGTTAAACATGTGTAAGTTTTGTGATGTAACTTAGTCACCTTAACATGCAAGGATCTTGCATACCAAACAAAAGGAAGGAGAACCAGATTGCAGCAAGAAATAGAGTTATTGCAAAGTATGAATTCCTCAAACAAATAACATATTTTTGGTTTTAGATAATGAAAGAAATCCAAGAACACAAAATTAAAATATATGAATTTCCAGAAACAGATGATGAAGAAGAAAATAAGATTGTTAAAAAGATAAAGGTAAATAATTTTCTTTTGGAAAAACTGCTTGGGGGTTGGAGGGTAGAGAGTGAAAAGCTTTTTGTCGTTAACGAAGAGCCCACCAAAATGTTTGGAAGATAAAAATTGGATGTAAAGCTGTTGTAAGAGTCACTGTTCCTCATCAGAGGCAATGAATGACACTCTTAGACAGATGACTTAAGTCTTTTAATGGCTAAAATTCAGATTGAGAGCACTAGATCACATGTTCAGTTAATAAACTCTGAAAAGATCACTTTCTCTTTATTCCCATCCCTATTTGACTTTTATCCACCTACCACATTTTGTTTGATTCTGAGCTTCGAAGGAGGCAAGGGTTGTCTTTTCAGACAGAGGTGTGAGTGGCACACACGTGGCACAGAGTGTGTGCGTTACAGTTAATAGCTGACTAGTTGATACACTGAAACCTCAATGGAGATGAATGACTAAGAAAATCGAAAGGACTATTAGCCTGTTTGAAAGACTTTTTCTTTGTTTACTTGTGTTTTTGGTTTGTTCTTTTATCTTGGAGTCCATCTTGTATACGTTTCTAGAGCCTTGCTTCTGTTTGTTTAGTAGCTTTAACAGCCTGTGAGAGCTTTTAAATTTTTTTGTTACTCTGGGAATCACTTAGGATAGATAAACACAAATAGTACAAATGGAAGATATGCTGGGACTAAGCCTAAAGGAGAGGAGCAGAATAAAAGCAAGGACAAAATTCCAAAATAGTTAGCTTTGTACACTGTTCCTTTCAGCTACTTGAAGCTGCTCTTGGCTCCTTTGTTGCTTGTTACACTGGAGGGATTTTTGGTTCAGCTGAAAACAAGAACTTGATGTAGTTCTTTGCCAAACCTTTGAAAACTGGGTACAAGTTCCAATCCAAGTAACAGTCCTTGTAGCCAACAGGAATATGAACTGATAAATAATTATTGTGCAATTGAGTAAATAGGAAATGGTTTGCCTGTTGCTTAGCTTACTAAGTAACAGTAATGTCTGTTTCTTGACTAGATTTATGGAATACAACAGTGTAAGGAATTCAAAGGGGTGTGTGTATATATGTGTCATTAAACTAGGCAGAAGTCAGTAAACATAACTATTCTTGCACTTCGGGTAAGCTGCATTGCAGTGTTATAGCACCAAAGTACATCACATTTATAGATGGGCATGCTTTCGGTATCTTTTGGCAGTAGAAATTTTGGTTTTTAAAGTAATACCTTATCTTGTAGGACCGTTTACCTCTTGCTGTGGTAGGTAGTAATACGATCATTGAAGTCAATGGCAAGAGAGTTAGAGGAAGGCAGTACCCGTGGGGTGTTGCAGAAGGTAAGGCTTTCTTGTGATTTTTTTTTTATCTATTTAAAACTTATTAGACATTAGTCTGGTTTTGAAATGTTTGAAATGCTTAATTTGGTCTGGAAATTTATTGAATATACCACTTTGTTATTCTGACAGTCTTGGAACAAGGTAAAGGTTCAGCAACATGTAACTTTGCAAGCAGATTCCTGTTGAGGCCTCACTGAGGAATTGCAAAACCTGTAGTAACTTACTGTAGTTAATGATGAGGCTTAGATTACAACTATTTGCTAGCATTCTTATTTTAATTTTCTTCATATAAAAACTATGTATTTCTTAAATTCTTCTTTCTAGAGTATTCACATTATAAACGTTAATTTGATCAGCTTGACTAACATAAATTTAAAAATTTAAAGTTTCTGGAAGAATTTGTGGGGTTTTTTTTTCAAAATGTCTGAGTCTTAATTGCTGGGGTGTAGCAACTGTAATGAATTGAATGATTTTGATGGGTTTGTGTGGGGTTTTTTTATTATTCATTTAAAATTTGCTTTCTACTGTTATAAAGGCTTGAAGATAAGTGCATGTTCTTCTGGCAACCATTGCTTGTGCTTTAATGCTGTTCACTTATTTCAGATGGCACGTGGCATGGCTTGCACTATGCTGTATAGTGAAACAATCACTATTAAATGTTTTTTAATGATCATTGGACTTTTTCCTTGTAGTATGTATCGAATAAAGAGAAGATTATTTTTTCTCACTATTTCTGCCTTCTGAGGGGAATGGACTGTAAATTTGATGCAGTGTAAAATAGACAGAAAACCCCCCAACCAACAAGCACTGTACGGACCAATACTTTAAAGGGAAATGCTGTATCACTTTGAAGTGTGTGTCTGGCAGGAAATGAGGTTTGGCAGAAAATAAAAACCAGCTGCACCAGAGAGGATCAAGCTTTATTTAAGGCTTTTGCATTAGCATTTGAAGATGTACAAAATGGTGTTGCTTTTCTTTATTTTAAAACAAACTTCATAAATGTTTCATGCTCATGTCATTGTACAACTTTTGGAAGCGAAGAACTAGCCTAACTAAAAGGAAGCTCTTTAAGTGGCTTTGAGTCTGACAACTAAGGACAGACACTTGGAGATGATGCTTTTTTGGGAGTATGACTTCATGTACTGAGTGGAACTTATCAGTTTGTGTAAAACCATGGAACAAAATAATGCAGGAGTGCAGATACAAGATGAACGCACAAAGAGGCTATGTGCTTATTTTTCTGTAGGATTCACTGAAATTACTTGAGTTATTTTAATTCCTTCATCCTGTTTTTCTTCCTCCTTCCCATGAAAATGTCCATCTCTACTTCAGGGGCACATTGGAACCTGCCTCATGCCTTTCTTTTTTGTGCACTAAGAGCTTTGTGTGTTGCCTTCTCTGTCTGCACGCCAGAGAGTTCTGAGGTGTGCATTTTTCTCCAGTGTTGTTTTATTACCTATCAGGGAAATGCCACTCACAGCATCAGCCTCTTCTACAGTAATGGGATGATAGGCACAGTGGAATAGGTGGCATCTAATGACAGCTACCAATGCTGTTTTGGTCCATAAGCAGTTGCATCAAATTAAATATACAACCTGCCTTTGCTTAGTTAATAAATAACTCAATCCATATTAAAATTAAAATGAAAACTTTTGCAACTTGTTTGGTGGGGCAGGGAGAAATAGATTGCATTAAGTCTGTCTTCTAAAGGTTTTGGATATAGCTGGATCCAGACTCTGATGTCTTTAGTGTCTGATCCTTAATTATACAACTGTGCTGGCAGGGCCTCCAAAGGATCATAAAGTTAGTTAAACTGGCAAAACTGTGTTTCTGTTGTGGTAGCTTATTCTGCTCTACTGACTTGGAGTACAGTTTGCCAGTATGGCTTAGGGGAGCACAGGAACTTTGCTGATAAGATATATTGATAGACTTATATTGTTAATGCTCTCCTACTGTTAACACACATACTGTTTGAGTAAGGAAAGACTGGAAATAATCTGTTGTTGGAATGAACATAGGAGATGGGTGACATCTAAAAGCCTTACCTCTGTGTGAGGCACATATTTTGGTTGGTATCTCCACAAAAATTTACCTCTCTTTGCAGTTGAAAATGGTGAACACTGTGACTTCACAATTCTGAGGAACATGTTGATAAGGTAAGTAACTTACAGGTAACATTAAGTTTTCTAGTATGTCCAAGAGATTGGAGAGTCATATATTGGAGAAAAAAGGATTTGAGCTAGTGAGTTCATATTAATCCCCATATTTTTAATTGTAAACAGTATCTTACACTTTATGATATCTTGTTTAACCACATATTTAGCAAGCAGTGGTGGTGGTGATGATTTTTTTTTTTTAAATAGTTCTCTTTACTTTCTGATTACTTGTTCTCGAAAATTATTATAAACCATAGGAGCCTGAGTTGTCTGCTAGTGCTGATGTGTACTTAGTTGTAGGCATTTTTTTTTTTTTTTTTAAATTTTCAGCGCTGCAGTTTTCTAAAGCAAGACTGTCTGTGCTTCGTTGCGTTAGGCGCTGAGTCCTATACTCACAGCAGTTCAGTAAGTGATGTCTGCTGTAACAACTGTTAGTTTGATTATTAAGCTTGGTTTTTCCCTGGGCTGATGATGGAAAATTATTAAAGGAAGCTAAAGTTCGTATCTTAGTCTTGAACTTTACATTTAGCTTTTGCAGACTTAAAGATAGAAACTAGGAAGTTTTGGCTTGTTTGTTGTTTCTTGCCTGACATGCTTTGGTGCACCTACTACAGTAGTAATACACAGTTTTCATAGCTGTTCTCCCAAACTTGAAAGTTTATCCACAGAATTCAAAGTTTCTAAAGATTGGTCCTGTAAGTTAATGTTTGGAATACTGCAAACTTGAGATAGTTCGGTGCAAAATAATCTGTTCTTACTGTGACTTTGCTGTTCAAGACAGCTCTAATTTAAATGGAAGAACGACAACATTGTGGGGAATGGGACGTTAAGGGGGGTGGGTGGGTTGTAATTTAATTAAGTCAATCTGCCGTATGAACATGAAGTGATTTTTCAGATAGTATTTTGTATTTGTGCACTAAGATGCTAAATTACACTTATTGACAGAACTCATATGCAGGACCTGAAGGATGTCACTAACAACGTACATTATGAGAACTACAGAAGCAGAAAACTGGCTGCTGTTACATACAATGGTGTTGACAACAACAAAAATAAAGGGCAGCTAACAAAGTAAGTTCTTGTTAAGGTTGTATTGCACTTTAATCTGTTTTGCTCTGGTTTTTGATTGATGGTTGGTTCTGTGTATGTGTGGTGGGATTTTTGATTTGTGTTTTTTGGGGGGGGGTGGGGTGGCTTTGTATTTATCATCCAATCTTCACTGTGTTCTGGTCTGAAAACTGTATACCTCTTGTTTATTTGTGATTTGTTTTTTTCTGTTTCACTGAGGTTTACACTAGTTTAACTGAACATGTTAAATAACTGGGTTTTAGTTAGATTCAGTTCTGAAAAGAATCCTTACATTTACTATTTCTGTTTGAGTTTTATTTCACTAGTACTTATTGCAAAGTTTTTGTGCATTAGTGTTTCTATTTTGGTTTATATACTACTTTTGGTATTTTTGGTTCTTTCGGCATGAATGCTCAATATTCAGTGTCAGGGATGTTTTTGAGAAGAATGGGTTAATATTTGTTTAGAAACTGAAAATCCAGATCTGCTACTGTCATCTTTGAAATGCTGCCCGGCTACTTCTATGGTTGGTTATCATGGCAGGGAAATTATTGCACCATTTTTATCTTTTGTGAGAGGAGAGTTGCAATGCAGGGCTTTTTGGGTTTTGTTGCTGCTTTGTTTGGGTTTTTTTTTTAACCCTAATATGTAATTTTCATTACCTCTAACAGCAAATTGTTTGTCAATCTGATGAAGTTATTGGAAGATTTAAAAGTAGGCTCTATTGTATTCTGCATTGTATAATGCTACTTGAGAATAGCTACGCTCTTAAATTTAAGTATTTTTCCTGCTCTGCATGTATCAACTGTATCAATGATAATTAATGATTAAATAATGATCAATTAGTGATACTCTTATTTCTTTTATTTGTACTATATTTAAATACAAATCTCCTCAACCAAAATATAGGGTACTATTCTGTTCAGCTACTGATATGCCAAATTACAGCTGTTCTTCCTGAAAAAGATCCCTGAAATTAGATGGAAACATGTGCTATTCCCATACAAAGCCATTTTTCACTAAAGGAGTGTCTATTCTGCACTACCTTAATGCTTTGAAAGTGGCTGTGAGGGAATGATTTAAGTGGACATGATTTTTTTCATTGAGCGTGAGCCTACATGAGACTTCCTTGCTCAGCATTGACAAAAAATGTAACAGTATGTGTCAGTTTTATCAACTCTTCAAAAGCGTACTTAAATTTAGGTAAAGTTTGTAGTGAGGTCAAGTCTTAAAAAGAATAGTTTTTAAATATGTGTATCCATAACACAGTGGTTACTTCTTTTCACTGCCGTGTTTCCTGCCATCATATTATCCCTGACGCACATCTCAAGGCTTCTGAATGCATATAGCAAGTACGTTAGAAATATTTCTCAAGCTACACTTGTCCTCTTACCACTACAGCGTTGATGGTAGGGAGAGGAGGAGTTTTAAGAACTAAAATTATTAAAGGAGGTAGTCAATGTGAAAAAAATGCAGTGAAGAGGCATGGAAGGTAGCTTGCACATTTGAGAACAAAGTGGTGCAGGTGGGCACATGAGAGAAGAAAATGTGCTTGAGTGCAAGAACTTGAGCCAGCTTTCTCTTTGCTGAGGTGATAGTGTACTAATAGTAGTGCAGAACAGAAAATTCTGCATTTCCTCCAGGACTTCTAACTTGCTATTTCTATACTTTTTACTGTACTGTTATTTGCTATTACTGTACTGAAAAGTGAAACTTTTTCATTGTAATTTTGGATATCGGAGGAAGTTGTTTAGATTTTTTTGTGTTGTTTAATGCTATTTTTTATACCTTTGCAAATCTGACCATGTTTTCCTTAGATTTTGAAAAAATCTTAATTTTAGTGATAGTACTTTCACCATTTTGTTTTGTGCCTGCTTAGATTTCTGTTAGTCTGCACCTACAAACTTAGTCTGATACTTAATCCAAGTAAGGACTGGTTATTCTGCATTCTTCTTAAAAAGAATAATGCAGTGATTTTTCTTTAACATTATTTTTTATTCCCATATTGCAAACATAACAAGATGTACTTTTGTATAAATGCATCTACCAGAAGGTTTCAAAACTCTTTATGTCCTTCATTCTCCCCCTCGCCCCAGTCAGTTGCTGATAGCATTGCTGAGATTTCATTTTTAGCTAGAATTTACACTAAGAGGGTCTGGAAGAGGGTCTGCTTTCTGAAGCATGCTTACTTTTGCATCTCCTGCCATCTCAGATCACTGTGCTGTCCCACCTGAATACTTCTAGGTAAACGTGCCTTTTGGAACAATTTTTTCCGTAAGAAATCTGTTGCTTGGAACACTGCAATACTGCAGCTTGGAGGTGAATAAATACAACTGGCACTCTTAGCTATTAGGTTTTCTTTTTTTTTTTTTTTAAGAGAAAAAATAAATTATTGCAGTTCGTTTGATTCAGCCATGGTGAAAGATGGCAAAATGTATTGCAAACTTGTAAGAAACACCTTGAATGTTTCCTTAGAGTTTGTTCCTCCATACATAGGATGACTTAAGTAAATAAATAAAATTTTTGAATGCATGTACTGGTTAGGAAGCAGCTGATGTCTTGTTACCTTATTCATATGTTGAGTTGCAGCATTTTTTTTAAGCATTAACTTGCTTTTTTTGGCTGCAATGTGTTTTCGTAGTTTTGAATCTAGCGTAGTTGAAGCAGCATAGAAGGAATTTTCCTGATAACCATGTGTCTTCCTGGAAATTAATTGAAAGAGGGAAGAACGGGTATTAACAGTTTATCTGTGCATCCCCTTAGGAATTTCATGCTTGCGTGCTTACCTTTTGGAAGAAGCGTCTGTGTCTCAAAATGGAACAACATTTGACTTTGTCCTTTGGAAATCTGATTCTTTCACAGGAGACAGATCCTCTGTCTCTATATGAGAATGGAGATGTGTTCTGATGCTATCTGGTAGTATTACAAGCATACCGTTAAACACAAATACAACCTCTGGCTCTGGAAATTCCTAAGCTGCTGTTCTTTTGTAAGCTGGGAGGGTAGACTTAAAGAGGAGATGTACATGCAGTGGTTCTTGCGCTTTTCCAAAGTATCTCCTACTGGCAGCTGTTGGAGACTGGACTGACCTTTTGTACCTTTAAAACAGCTGTATTTTTATGATCTTAGCAGGTCTTTGTTTTTCATGCAACTTGTTAACATATTTCTTTGAACAAGAATGCAAACGTGAAAACAAAGAGAAGTATGTGCTACAAGTTTTAATAACGCTTTGCAGATGAATTGAAGCAGTTTCTTCTATCTAGTTGATAATTTTCTCTCTGATTTGTCTCCTTTGATTTGGTGAAACTTTAATTTACTGTTCTACAAGTAACTTGTTGACCTAAGAGCAATCCAAAGCATGTATTTTCCATGATTATGTAGCTTTTTGGTATCTTAGGTTTATAGTGTCTGATTTCTTCAAATTTTCAACATCATCCCATCCATTAAAAAAATAAAGTAAAACGTCAAGGGTAATCTGCACGTGTATGGATAACTTGTCTCTTCAAACTACGTGGTAATTGTAATTTCTCATGTGTACTATGTGATGTGAGAAGATTGGCATTTGCTCTGAAATTTAAAATATCTAATTTGAGAAATCTTTTCAGTTTGCTGTATGAAGCTGCTATCTTCAGCAAGTTTAAAAGTAAAACCTTATTTTATTGAAAACTATATTGCACACTGCAAAGATGAGCCTTGCCCATCTACTGATCTGTTCAATAACCTGTCACACAGGATAACAAAATACACAACGCATAGGTCTTTTTAACTGCCTAGCTTACACTACTTCTAACTGCCTTCGCCTACATTCTTAGTGAACTCTGTGAAACGGTTCTAATGTTATTAAGCCCATCTTACTGTATGGTGAGACTTAATACCAGAATCTTCTTTTCAGACTTCCCCCCCCGCCATAGTATTAGTGAAGTGCTAACACAGGGTATGCTGGGGTTAAGCATCATGCTCTGGGGAGGTGACCCTGCAGCCCAGCCTTCTTCAGAGCTGAGCTCAACTCAGCCGCCCGTGAGACCTCTGCTGGCCTTTGAAGTCAAGTGCTCCTTTTGTAGCACAAGAACATTCGGGGTTTTTAATACAATGTGCTTTACTAGGTGACAATTTTTAAATGACTGGATAAGCCTCCATATGGCATCGGTTTCCGAAAACTTGTTTAGAGCAAGTGGTTGTTCGTGTCACTAAAATATTTAAAGTTGCTTTAAAAGAATGCGTATTCTAGGGAAGCTATTCCTGAAAGTATCTGCACATCAAACCTGCATTAATATTTACATGGTGTAGTGATTTACTAACTGAATTTGAAATAAATATAACAAGCTTTAACTAACAGTCTTTCCTTTTACTGTGAAAAATTTGCTTTTGGGGGAGCACAAAATTAGCTTTAGGAATCTATTAATAATGAATTTACTTTTTTAATTATTACATTTTGGTTTTGTCGTTTTATTTAAGCATGCTAAGCTAAGCCTCTGTATTTTTTGTTTTTTAGATTTGACACAGTTGAAGGCATGTAAGTGGTCATTTAAATTTTTCCAAAAAACTTAAAGACAAGAATTTTATAAAAACAAAAAGGGTTTCACTGTTTAATGTTTCAAATTTAAAACAGTTTCCTGTTATCCTGCTCTTGGCACTGGTTTTTTGGGGTTTTTTTGGTTTTGTTTTTTTTTTTTTTTTTCTTCCCCCTAGCAGGTTTGGTTTTTGTTCTAAAGCTGTGCGAATGTAAACTTTAAGAATTTATAAATAATTTCAGTGACAAATCTCTCTGTAAAAACGCATATTCTGTAGAAACTTTTTGGCTAAGCCTCAAGACAAATTTGGTTAAATTTCAACAATGAGTAGAAGTGCATAAATTATGAAATTCCCCCAGTTTCCCTCCATAGCTCCATCATCTTTACATAGATGCTTATAAAGAATTAGTGGAATTTTCATCCTGATCTGTAAATTTACAACTCTTCATTGGATTGGGGAATTAGTTATTTTAATCTTTTCTGACCATGGTTTTATCTTATTAGTGGCTCGCAGAGGTTCCACTTTGCACCTATCTAGAATAATTTTTGCAGATTAATTTAGAGGACTGCTTTAACATACATCCTGTTAAATTAGTTAAATGTTTTACATCTTTAAGTGGTTTGGTTTTATTCCTTCAGCTCTTTTTTTGTTCAAGTCCCTTATATAGTTTTATCCTGAAACACAGGATGATATGCTTTTAGCCACATCATGTACTTAAGACCTAACAAAACTGGTTGTGACCTATGTTGTAAAGCTCTCAGCTCTAAATGCTCACTTGTTAGTTTATCAGATTTTCTGTGCAGACTGATTTTTACCACTTTCTCAAATACAGCTCACATGACATCCTCATTAGATATTAGGTTGTCAGTAGACGGGACAGTTCTGCTCTCCTTTCAAGTCTGTAGAAACTGCAGCAATGATTCCTCAGTATTCAGATCTACTTCCTAGGTTAATTTTTGAAGAGCAGATACATTTGAGAACTTTACACTTCTAAAAGGTAACAACAAGAAAATAGTCTCGTTTTCACAGCTGGTTAGTTTCCACAAGTACTGCTACTTACCTCTTCTTTCATTTTCTTATTTTTGTGTATTATTGTACCTTACCTGTGTTTAACTACTTTTTTTTTTTTTTTTTAACCTTGACAAAAGTTGCTAGCAGTCAGCCTTTTGAAGGGCTAAAGTAAACATTAGGCTGAGGCTCAGTTTCAGTATATTATACAGCATTTTACTCACCAGTCCAAGTTTTGCAACTGTTAGTTCAGATTAATTTTTTTTTAATTTTTTTTAAAATAGAAATGTCATTTTCTTCCTCCTCACCCCCCACCAATTGTCACCCTTAAAATACTGGTATTGAGGAAAAAAACTTCATATGGCCTTGACTTCATGTGACATTGATTACTTTCACTGTATGGTTAGTTGGTAAAAATGGGCAAGCAGGAAGGATAAAATGAGCCATTAATAGTCAAACCAGATCTTAACTACCATATATAACCTCCATTCCTTTAAGTATCAATGGCAAATTCTGAATCAAAATAGATGTTGCTAATTAGTTTCAATCATCACTGAAAGTCAATTCTTTTCTCCTTTTAGAATGCTTTTCCTGAATGATTTGAATCAGAACCGGGTTTTTTTTGTTTGAGGGGGGGGTGTGTGTGTTATTTTTGTTTGGGGGTTTTTTGCTTGTTTTTTTAAAGAAATTAAAACAAAAATTTTATTTTTGATAGGGCTTAGGCTTACCACCTCTATTTTACAATTTGCTGGTCTGAGTGACTTTTGCATACATTACAGTAGATACCCTTTGCTGGTTGATTGTAACAGTTCCAAATATATTCAGTTCTTCATTTTTACCAACACAATAGTTAAAACTTTGTCATTTAAGCCATATGTACTCAAAACTTAAAAAAGAGGCCAGTAATTTGTTTTGATTGCTCTTTACTGAACAGCAGAAAAGTCTTACAAGACTCTTATGTAGCAATCATCACTAGATCAAAATCATCCTGATTTATTGGATATTTCATATGAAACTTGCTATTTAAAACTCGTATCACTATAACATGGATAGCAGGCTTATACAGCTTTAAAAATTCAGTAGAAGCCAGGAAAGTAGTTACCATAAAATGTATAGAAAAATTAAAAATAGTGTACATTATTTTTATACATAAAGTTTATTAATAGCTTTCTAAATGGAAATCTTCCAACTAACACTTTCATGAAATCCTGATGTTTAGTTGCCTGAACCTTTTTTTGCAAAGTTGCTATCTCTTCAAATGTATCACCACAGTGTTCAACACAGTTGTAATGTTAACTTACTCTTGGGCTCACTTTGAACAGTGTATATTTAGAGAGGAAATGGGGCTTTTGTCTGCAACGCTCTTAAAACTTTCATTATGTCCATTCATTTTTTGTATATATTTGAATGGGAAAGAAAAAGACGCCTGAAGATCATTTGTAAGATGCTAATTTTTTTTGTTGTAACTTTTGATTTCCTCTCTTCCTATGACCAGGTTCTACTAAAGATAGAAAGTCAAGAATTTCTGTTAACCTAAATGTAACGTAATTCGATTGTGGGGGACGAAAAGATATTGTATGAAGTGTCTTTTTGAAGAAAGCTTAACTAAATAGTTAATATAATAATGCAAATTGAATTTAAGCTAGCAGTGTATACAGCAATGTTATTTATCTTAATGCTTCAGCATTTTTATCTTGTTTTTTTACAGATGCCCTAATGTAACAGACAGGAAAAAAAGTTCTTATTAGCTAACTTCTTCTTCTGGATTTATGGCAGGAGCCCGTTGGCACAGATGGAGGAGGAAAGGAGGGAGCACGTGGCCAAAATGAAAAAAATGGAAATGGAAATGGAACAGGTGTTTGAGATGAAAGTTAAAGAAAAAGTTCAGAAACTGAAGGACTCTGAAGCTGAGGTACTCAAAATGTCTTAAACCTTAATATGCTTGAGGCAGAACAAGTGTAGGGATGGCTCTTTTTGCTAAGACTTTGCAACATAACCTCTGTCTAGGACTTGATTCCATAGTTAGATTTTATGTTTAAAGACAACTCAGTTATTCTTTCTCAGCTCGTTGTCTTTGCTGAAATGGTATAAGCCCAAACTTAGTTTTAATGTTCATATGCATTCTGTTTTTATTTTCGCAGTCACAGTATGTTAAAATACTCCTTAACTTTCTTTTTCACCTTCTTTTTCTCCCTGTTCTTTGGAATGTTTTATGCCTGTTTTCTTCCATGTGCTTTATAAAAGTTCTTGAGATTTTCATGGTTTACATAAGCTAATGTAGTAATGATAATTTGCATTGTATAGTAAAGAAGCAGTTCAGGAACTTGATATGATGTCTATAAGAAATCATCTAAATGAGAATTACTAGACTAAGGAAGAGACAAGGATATGTCGTTGTCAGTGTTTTGGTGTCATTTGAACATACAATAAATTTTAATGATGTTTAATTTCTGTCACCTCCAGGTGAAGTCCTTCCAGTGAAACTGTTTTTTATGGGCTTCAAGCAGCTCTTGAAGTGATCTTTTTAAGAGAAAACTATAAAATTACATTTAAGTAGAAAATTAATTTTCAGTTTGGAGAAGGCAGCTTCTCACAAGAAGCCTATAATAGAGAAGTTCAGAACTGTCAAAGTTCCTAAAAAAAGTTTGGCTCCAAATTTGAGGGAAAGTGAGGAACCCTGGAAGGGTAGTTTAAATACTTGGCAGCCTAGGCATTGTAAGGAGCCAAAGCATACTGGATCAGAGGAAAAAATACATCAATCTAGATTTCTTTTTTTTTTTTTTTTTTCTTCTCCCCCCCTCTTTTGGAGAAGCAAATGGATAAAGAGATAAATGCTAGGATACACCAGTCAGCAATCTGATGATTGTAAAGCTAGATGTTTTATCTGGATCACAGTGTTTAATTAGTCACTGGATTTATCCTTCCTCAATTTCTGTCTCAAATCTTTTTGAACCCATTTACACTTCTGGCCTCCACACTCTCCTTGTTATATGAAAAACAGAGGAAAGCCTGACTTATTTCTTTTCATGTATTACATCATGACTTCTGAGTGAGTGCATCCTGTGATACCAGTTTTTAAATGTTCATGCAATTCATTCCTTTTTTTCTTCACAATTCATGACTTTGTAAACTTCTGTTGTATTTTTCTAAATGTAGAAAAGTAGGCAATAGACAGTGTCTGAGTATAAAGCATTTTAAAAATCTGTAAAAGGAAGTAACTTTTTGAACGGTTTGTGTAAGACAGACTTGCAAGAGAGTAAGGAAAGAAGGAGTTCTATATAACTCAATTAAAAAACGTTACACCAAAAAAAAGGAATCACTTTTCCTGACAGTGTCTCCATCCTCAAATAAAACGCATTTGATTGGCAGTCTGTCCCATCAACTTGCAGGAGAGACTTCTTGTACTGTTCTGGCAGTGTAGGCAATTCGCTTCAATAATACTACTAATAATTCATTTAATTAGTGAATAAATTAGTCCATGTAATGTTTTCCCAAATAGAGCCTTAATATGCTTAATACTATAGGATGAAATAAACACTTGGGTTTTTTCCCCACACAAAGTCAAAGATGCTGCTAATTTATGCATTACTGATACTCACATGCTCTGCAATTTGCTTCTTAACATTTGCATCAAATATCAAATGTTCTTGAATTTCCTTTTGTTTGCCACACGTATCTGCTTACAATCCCTGTGTGTGACTCAGGCAGCATTTGGGGTGTTTTCTGTTAACTCTAAAATGAGGCTATGGGATTAATACCCTTTTTGTTTTCATTATTGGCAGTACCTATAACCTTAGAGTTTTTGGCCTAAAAGTTACTTTCTCTGAAGAGAAAATATACTACTATATTTTCTTGCATTAGTATAATTGCTTATGTTTGTTACTACAGCTCAAAAAGTTGCTGTGTTTTCTGTGTTTACTGACTGCTCGTAATGTTCTATAGCTTCAGCGACGCCATGAGCAGATGAAAAAGAATTTGGAGGCACAACACAAAGAATTAGAGGAAAAGCGTCGCCAGTTTGAAGATGAGAAAGCAAACTGGGAAGCTCAACAGCGTATTTTGGAACAACAGAATTCTTCCAGGTAAACTGGGGTCTTGTCCTGCAGTTCATAGTAAATGTTTTGTAGCTTTCTGCTAAAAGGCAATTTCTGTGGTAACAATGATCAGTGGTGGTTGACCACTATGGAAGTATCACTTAAAAGCCAAGAAAAATCTTGAACTGCTTTTAGTTACAAATGAGCATATGTCAGAAATATTGGGAAGATTATGAGCTTCTAAAGCAGAATTTAATCTGCAAAACCACTGTATCAATACATAATTAAATCTATCTAAAAAAATTTTGTATTTGGAAGCTACATTGCATCAGACTTCTGAGGGATGAAGAGTTAAAGCTTTGAGAATGAAAGCATTTAATTCTCCTAGCCCTTGAAAGGGGAAATCTAGTGATAAATGCATTGCTTGACTTCATGTAGTACAAATCCAGTGTACGTAATAAGTTTCATACATTGAATTGCAACCAGTAAAGCTTCATAAAACGCATATTTAAAAAGATGTCCTGGTTTCAGCTGGGATAGAGTTAATTCTCTTCCTAGTAGCTGGTACGGTGCTGTGTTTTGAGTTCAGTATGCGAAGAATGTTGATAACACCCTGATGTTTTCAG
>JAVJGG010000009.1:13564616-13588885 GCA_035590195.1 Aviceda cuculoides | reverse complement strand
CCGGCTGGATACAGCCCTGAGCATCCTGCTTTGAGCGGGAGGTCGGACCAAAGACCCCCCCACGGTTCCTTCCCACCTGAATTATTCTACAACCCTTGGGTGGCTCCAGTGGCAGTGGAAAAGACAAACCCCTGAACTAAACTGGTCTGAAATCCACAGCCACGTGGAGCACCACAGCACGTGGAGTGGTGAGAGCATCACAAAATGCCAAGAAGGGACCACCTGACAGCATTGCTGCTGCCCCTGCGTGCACTTAAATAAGAACCACACAGAAAATGTAATTGCCTTATAAAGGTATCTTGTGATTCAGAAATAAGGATTTTTAATGTTGCTTAAAGTGCTAATCGAGACCTATGTCTCCAAACCAGCAAGTTGTTCTGTATGTCTTTATTTACGTGAGCTTATGTAGAGATACTCTGTGCTTATACATGGGATATAAAAAGCTGGCCCTGGTTTTGCACAGTGAAGGGGAATGTGCCTCAGTAGCTGGTGTCCCCGCCAGCCATAGCCTCGTCCCGTGACTGAGACGTGTTTCCTGAGCTCCTGGGGTAGCTCTTAGCCTTTTTTGGATAATTGCCTCATTACTGGCAGTTTCTCCCGGTTTCTTGGGGGAGGTTTGCTTGCATTTGCTGCTTCAATTTCTCCCAGGTGACTGACCCAGCAGCCACCCCTGGGGAGGGCAATGCCCTCTGGGCAGGCTGGGGCCACGGCTGGAAGAGGAGCACGGGATGGGTGACCGCAGGCTCCCTCCCCTCCAGACCCCTGGAGCAGCCCCTGGGCCCCTTGGGTGGAAGGAGAGCACAGATGTTCAGACCCCTCAGCATCCACAAGCTGCGTCTCGGGGTATTTACGTCACAGTGTCTGAGCAGCGCTTGTGCTTAATTCCCGCGGAAAGGCAGCTACGTTGCCAGATGTTACAACTCAAGTGACCTAATTCGGGATCTGGGGGCCGGCGCCTGCCATCCCTGCTGTACCTCCTGGTGTCCTGGAGCAGCAGACGCCGGAGGCAGGAGCAATCACCCTGGCTTTGGGCCTCTGCAGAGCGCCTTGTCCCCGGGTACCGCTGTGCCTGTTGTGTCTGTATGGGGCAGCAGTGCCCTAAGTTGCAGCTGACAGCATCCCGCCTAGTGTCAGCCGTGCTCCAGCCCCAGCTGAGCACCGGAGGACAGGCACACGACTTGGTTTTCATTGCGCTGAGCTGATTTGCTGCACGCTATGAAAGGATGGCATGCTGGGTTTTCATTGAGGGCTGCTTTCCCAGAGGAGGGATTTCTGTCAGGGATATTAACTCCCTGCTGGTTCAAGCTGAGTGCTTCGAGTGGCTTTCACTGTTGTCTTAAAAATAGAGATATCCTTATGAATATATCCCAAAGACTGAAAAGGTCCTTGTTCTCCAGCAAAATATGTCATTGCCCATGCACCAAGAGCCATCCTTCCTACCACAGACTTGCTGGCATTTGGCTTCGTCCAAAGGAGAGTCAGGAGGTTGCACCCTTTTCCTTAGGACCATCACTTTGTCAAAGACAAGTTTGGGCTCACTGAAACCCCAGGGGATTTCACACGCCTTGGATTTATTTTGATGCCTCTGAAGAAAGCAGATGAGTTACATTCCTCTGTTCCCCTGCACATCACTCTGGATGGGCTGGTGGCCAACCTGGGCCAGGTGGCACCCACTGAGGAATAGGTGTGCAGGTGGACTTTCAGACTTGGGCCACTTAGGGATGGCAAGAAGTTGAGGAATAAGCTATGCATAAAGTGCTACCAATCTTCTCTGCCCAAATTGCATCTGGGATCATCAGCTCAAGCTCTGAGGTGCTGCCAGCGTGCAGTGGGCTCAGGGAGGACTGTCACTAGCACTGAAGTACAGAAGTGCCACTGGCTTTCAGGCTGACCTTCAGATGTCTCTTCTGACACCGAGCTGAACCAATGCGTGTAAGTTAAGTTTCTGTCACATGCAAAATCACCTGTTGTAGTGAAAAGCTAAAGGCTCTGCTTCCTCTTAGCTCTTGTATGACTGCAATTTATTTCATTTTCTTGGGAGGAAAGGAGTGAACTGTTGCTTTGTCCCAATCCCAGTCTCAATGATGTCTCTTCTGCCTGTGTGAGTGGTCAGCTGAAGGTATTTTTTCCTTCTGTACTAAGGCAGGGTACTGCTGCCACACGTCTCTCTTTCAGTTGCCTCCTTTTCTGTGTCACCAGAGCAAGTTACTTCAGAGCAGATCTTCCAGATCCATAAATGGTGGTGGATGAAAACAATCAGTGTGACTTTCACCAAAAGCTTGGCTAACTCAGGTCATGGATTGTCACTGGAAGGTGTAGGAACTTCCACACATGCTAACCTGCCTTTTCCAGGCATACAAACCCCTGCTTACCCCTCAATATTGATGCCAGCATGCCAGGGATGCCCATGGAGATTTTTCTGCATGAAAACTGGCTTGGACAAGGGACTGACTTGCCTGTGAGGGTTCCAATGGCTGTCTGGGAGGGATCAGTCCTGCAGAACCACCACCCCCCACCACCCCCCACCACCCCACCCAAGGCATGGTTTTCTCTGTCACCCAGGGGAGGGCAGCAGCATGGGGATGGGGAGGCTGGGTTTGGATTGCTGAGTGCAGCCAGAAGGCCATCCCCCTGCCTCTTATTCACTGTTTTTTGGCCAGCTCTGCATCTGGCTGGGTCCTCAAGAGCCCAACTCTGGGTGTGGGGGCTTGGGCATGCATGGGAAAGGGCTCAGCAGAAGAGCTGTGGCCAGCCTTCACATATTGTTTATCTGAAAAAAACCCAAACCGTTATTTTGTATTATTTTTGTCCTCAATCCACATTTGCTGTGTCTCCTAATCTTCTCTGCTGTTGTTTACAGAAGCACTGGGGCGGGGGAGGATTTCAAGCACACAGCTGTGTCTCTGACCTGAACACTAAACCCCGTGGAGAAATGCCATGGTTGGTTTAGCCACGGGGTCCCTGGGTGTCAGGAGCTGGAAATCAGCAATCCTGGCGGCAGGCCCGGCTGCTGTTCCCGGCTCACGGCAGCCCCCGTGACCAGCTCACACTGTGGAGGCACCAGCTATCCCGCCTGGAACGCCGAGGGAGGAAGGTAGAAATACCTCCTCAGTCACATGTTTGCGATATTCCTGGATGGAAGATGCTAAAAATGGCACAATGGTTTTGGACGGGTCGGATTTCTTGGCAATGCTGTCAGCAATTATTTTGCCTCCTGATTTTGCACCGAAATGGAGGCGTGGGGTTAGTGCTGGGGGAGAGCAGCGCTGCCCTGAGGCTGTGTGCCAGGACCTGCACCAGGAGACATGCCTTCTTCCAGCTTTCTTCCTGCCTTAATGCATCCTGTCAGATCTTCGTGACCAAAAAGAGTGCCTTGAAATCATGAGGGTGGCCAGAGGCAGAGCAGAGGCAGGGCTGGACCAGCCCCCACTGGTCTAGGACACCAATGCTTTATATGAGAAAGGGTGTTTTAATGGTCAGAAATGGTCTGAACAGACTCGTGCCACACATATAACAAAAGGAAACTTCCAAGGAAATAATATAGTGGGGAAAAAGCTGGTTTTTTTCCCCACAGGGAAGGGGAGGGGGGGAGTCTGTGCCCTCTCAGAGCTGCTGGTGCTTTGCACTTTCCCGAAGCAGCACATCAGTTTGGGACCGCCACCCCCCCCCCAGGAGATGCCTGGGGGCGAGGAAGAGCTTGGGCTGCCCAGGAGGAAAGATGCTCAGCAAATGCAGAGGTTGTGCATCTCTGGGATGTTCCCTAAAATGAGGAAAAATGAGGGATGCTACGCCCATTACCGGCAAACCCAGATAAAAGTTTGAGAAAATATTTCACACGGGAAACGGAGAGAGCTGTGGGATTGCCTTCCTGTTGTATAAATAGTCTTTCATAAACCTCGAGCTTCATCCATGTTTATTTCAGTTGCAAATACTTTCTAACAACACTAAAATGGAGATGGCAGAAGGAAAGCCAGCCTCTGAAATAAACAGGAGGTAAGACTTGCGTGATCCCACTCCAATGAGTTGCGGGAGCTGTTGCAGGCAAATGGGGTGTCCCACAGCCCCCGTCCCCAACTTGTCAGCTCCCCCCACGCACATCTGCACAGGGAGGCTTGTGGAAGCCTGGCTGTGGGCAGCACCTTCGGACAACTGCCTTTGGCCAGGGGCTGGATGTGGCAGGGAGGCCAGGCACCTGCGTTGAGTAGGATAAGTCCCGCAAATAGAACAGAAACCCCGTTGTGGCCTTGGTTTTGCTTAAACCCGGCTTCCTGCAAACACTTCCTCTGGCTGCTCAGAGCCCTGCAAGTAGCCGTGTTCCTCCCTGGTATAAATGCAAACAGATTTGGTAGGTGCTTGGCCAAATAAGTGCTGAAGCAGTTGGGTTATGCCGAGACCTCAGAGGCTTGGCCATAGGCAAGAGGCATTGTCTCTCGCCAGTGCTGCTCAAACCCAGTTATGGCTATTGAACCCCCCCAGTGATGCTGGTGCATTTCCTGTGGTCACTTCCCCAGGCCCAACAGGGAGCACGGAGCAATAAGAAGCATTGTGAAGCTGATTTGTTAGTGGTCAGCTTCTTTTTAACTTCTGGGAGAGGATCTTGGCCCCTTCCCCAGCCAGGGAAGGCAGCAGAGCTGCAGCCAAAGAAACAACACAATGAACGCCGTGTCCTTGGCAGCTCTGGATTTTGAGTTAGTACCTTAGGGAGGCATCAGCTTGTGAAAAACACCTTTGAAATCCAGTTGCCAGATAACCACTGAGCGAAGAGAGACGTAGCTTGGGTCGCCTGTCTTGGAGTTGTGTTCCAGGGCTGCCTGCTCTCCACTGATGACCCTCATTCAGCAGGCATGCAACTCCTCTTCAGTGAGCTGGTGGTGTAGCCGGTGCTGCTGCTCTCCTGTCTCCACCACCTCCTCGTGAGCCAAGCTGGCTGCTCTGCATGCAGGGAAAAAGGTCTCTTCTCCCAGCTGAGGTGGCTGAGATACCCATAACAGGGCTGGAGGGAGACCCTGACCCCACTCTGCGCTTAGACGTGAGGTCTCTCGGCAGCACTTGCCCATGTTATCTTAGCTAATGTGCAAGCATGGGGGAAGCCAAGTAACTTTAAAAATATCTATCTACATACCATGCAATGTCAGCTTGCTGCTTTCTGGGAACAGCTGCTGCAGAAAGCTGTCCATCCCAGGGAGCCACTCTCACAGTGCAGGCATGAGCCCAGCTGACAGGAAATCACAGGAAGGAATAGTAAATTATGAACCAGCACCCTTCCCATTTAATTTTAGCAGCAGCCAGTGGTGTTTACAGGAATCTCTTCTTCCTCCTGTGTTCCTGTTGACTTCCTTCTTGATGATGTTACGGCTTCTGTCAGCGTGACCTGCAGGCAGATGAAAAGCAATGAACCAGCCCTTGCCTTGCCACAGGGAGGTGTGGGACGAGGGGCTTTGGCGTGGTTACTGATGTGGGTTGCTTCAGTCTTTGGGGTGCCTATGCCTAGCCTCAAGGGCTAGACCCTCAGTGAGGTCAATCACAGCTTTTCTCAAATCAGACCCTGCTAAGAATTGAAATCATCCCCCTGAAACTGTAAATGTTCCCAAATCTCCGACCCCACCTGCCCGTGAGAGGCAGCGAGCCAAAGCGACCGCTGGCTGCAGGAGCTGCTCATGCGCTGGCTCTCTGTCAGTGGTGGCAGGCAGCAGCAGGGGATGGATGCTCTGTGAGGATGCTCTCTCCGGGCACAAGAGGAAAAGCAATCACAATTTTCTGATGTGTTGGGCTCTGCTGGGAGGCTATCATGCTGCTTCAGACCGTACATCTTCATTACCGTTTAATGGCACAGCCTGTTTAATTAGCCCATCTCTTGGCAGTGGGAAAGGGATGGCATTCCCAATCCTTGGACATCACCTTTCCTGATCTGAGTGGGACAGGGGCTCTGCAAAGCCTTCAGGCACAAGAGCTGGCAGGTAGCATGCCAGGCAGTGTCCCACTCTCTGTCCCATGGCAGGATGATGTTCTGGCTTTCTCTTCACCAGCAGACAATACCAAGCCTTGCCTTCCCCCTCTGCCAGCCCCCTGCCCACTGCCCCTTTCCCTTCTCTTTCTGAGGCAGCCTTGCCCCGTTAGAAAACCCTCATACACCCATCCCTGGCACAAGAGGGCATTCGAGCCCCTCCTCAGAGCCAGGGGTCACAAACTCCTCAGCAGGGCGACCACAGAGGGGACGAGGCTGCTCTGGATATGCACCCACGGCCACCCTGCACCTGCCCACAGGCCTGGCTGGCGCAGGCAGGGTGCTCAGGGCAACCACTGCACGCAGGCAGGGCGAGGAGGGCAGCACAGCAGCCCTGCTCCCAGCCCAGCACGCAGGTCTCTCTGCACAGTGCTGGTCATGATTTACCATCGCATCTGTCTGATTTTACTGATCAGGTAACCTAGGGTCAGCTTGCCTCCCACTGGGCTTTGCTCCAGAGGGGATGGGCAGAGTTATGGCAAGGAGAAACCCCATCGCCCTGAGGCCAGGGTGCTCCGTTGCTGCTTTCTGGCTCAGGGCACCCCCTCCTGGGACAGAGATCCCAGCATCTTTCTGAGGTGGTAATTGTGAATTACTGCTGACCTCCATCAGCTGGAACTTATTTCCCAGCAGCTGCCAGTTGTGGCGTCAGGTTATATAGGGACCTGAAGGCTCCCTAAGGAAGGGAGAGGTTGGGTTTAGTGCTGTGGGCAAGTTTTTTTGGTCTGCTCAGTGTGCTGTTGTACTGGGGGCCTCAGAAGAGATCTTTCAGTGTCCGAGAGCAGGGATGGCAGGTAAGTCATGCTACAGCAAGTGGGGCTGGGGGAGAAAAGGAAGGTTTTAGACTAAAAATGTTGCTTGTCATGTTTATTCTCTATGGACTAAAACCTAAATTTTTAGATGCTTATGTTCCTGCTTTAAATGCTTCTTTGTGAAAGATTTGGGGTCCAAGCTGTAGTGTTGAAAGTCTTCATGCAGTGTGTTTTACCTCCTAAATATGTCTGGCGGTTGTTATCCCTCAATGGAAACTAAAACGCAAGCAGATTATGGGACTTGGTGGTAAAATGAAGAAGTGAGGTTTAAGGTTTTAAATCCTACCTGGCTGTGGGGCAGCTGACATGCAGCTCCATGCCTGGCCTGTGGGAAGCAAAAGGGTTTGTCTGGGCAGCCATTGGGATGGAGGGTGCAATGGGATGTTTTGTGGAAAAAAAAACAGGAAACCATTTCAGACAGATGTAAAGAGTAACAATTTCCTGCCTGTGAGAGGGGCTGAAAATAATTGTTCAGAAAACAGCCTTTCGGGATGGATGGGAGGTTTCTTCATGTGCCAAATGACCCATAGGAATGCAGCGTGGCTGAAGGAGTGTTTGAAGAGGGTTTGGCAGCACTCCTGAGTGAGGGGTGTGTGAGAAGCTGCATATCTGGATGCATATTTCTGTGCAGCTGAACTTGGGAAGCCACTGGTTCATCTGCTCTGATGACCTGGCCCAGCTGGTTCATGTGGCTCTGCAAAATCCTTGTGGCTTTCTGTCCTCTGGAGGCTTCTTTCTCTCTTTCTCCCCAGTAAACTAGAAAAAGAACAGCTTCCAGCAGAGTGGTTTGAATGGCAAAGTGTGGGCCAGGGCCCCTAGGTGGGATTTTGGGGGTGAAAGTCATCTGTGCTCCTTGTCTCTTATCTCTGCATGGATCGTATGGGGAAGGCATGGCCATGTCTTCATGCCATGAATTACATGACCCTTGCATAAATCACAGGGTATGCCTGTGGTGTTCAGCACAAAAGATTCCCTTACTAGTTTGAGCCCTTGGACACAAGCAGTTGTGTTGGTGTTGATGGCCGTGTCCTTCCAGCTATTGAGGTTTTCATTCACTATGCTTGCATACAGCCTCTAGCTGCTTGTTTTGGGTGACAGTTTTAAGCTGCTTGTGGAATAGCAACAACTTCCAGTTGCTTCTTGTATTGCGCAGAGTGAAAAAAGCCCCTCTTGCCCAGCCTTCAAGGAGAGAAAAGGGAATAACAGTTTGTCTTTTAGTCAAACATTGCAATGGCAAAGCTCACTGCTGCAGTAGTGTGTGCCTGCCCTGCTCGCTGGGGGACAAGGGCACATAAGAGTTGTTTCGGTAGGACATGCTGGCCAGGTTACTCCCTTTCCTTAAAGTGGTTTGGGATCATTATGTGGGAAGTTGCTACTGATTTGAAAGCCCCCATACTGAGGTGAGTCACCTCCTGACCGAGCAGGTGATGAAATGAGATGACCTCAAGCCTGCTCAGAGAGGCTGTGACCAAAATTGCCTCACCTGTCATGTCCAGGCGACTTCTGCTGTCCCCCTCCCTACAAACAAGTGCAGGGCTCCAGGTGACCTCATATCTTTTCTTAGGAACAATAATAGCAAAACAAGCTCCCCCCACCAACAGTCTTGTCTGGGCAAGAACCAGAGTCTTTCTCCATCTGCCCTGCTCACTGGCTCCTGGCATCTTGTCTCTTCTCACAAGTGAGCTGCACAGACTTGTTTTTCAGAAAAAAATGGTGTTTTGTAATATTTTTGGCAAGTGAGGCAAGTTCTTTGCAGTTGTCTGAACTTTGCATTTGCTTAAGCAATTTACAGCCATGTTCCTCTGAGGGGTCATTTGTCCAAATAGCTGTGGGGTCAGAGAATAGTGCTCAGCCTCTCTGCTCTTGCTTTCACCTGGGTATTGGCTGGCCATGGGTGATGCAAGATGATCTTGGCTTCACTCTGTTTGCTTAATGAGTCAATAAACCCCATATCTCTCCCGACTCCTGGGGTGACCTTTAAAATGAAGGCTGGTCTCCCAGCTGCAGGCAGCAGCAAGGAGCCATGCCTCCGTGCCCCCCTACATCCCCGCAGCAGTGGGGCAGAAAGCCTGGTCCTATGGTCCCAGGGAGGGACAAGGTCGTGTGGTGACCTGTGCCCAGAGGCCTTGTAACAGTTGGTTTTTATTCTAAATAAAGCTGCTTTGGAGATGGCAACAAACAGCACCACTGGGCGCTTGCATGTAGGAGAGGCTTGTGCCAGAGCCAGGACTGGAGCATCTCTGTGCTTGTTCCCAGGCCAAGGCTGATTTCCCCTGCATCTTGTGACCCTCCTTGTCTCACCCAGCAGCCTTTGAAATATGGAGGAAATCTCTTTTATCCCATCTTCCAGGCCAGAAATAAAACCTCTGCTAAGTGCATAGGGATACTTGGGATGGGGCTTTTTCTGAGACCTAGGGTGAGACACCAGGTGAAACATCTTTATCTGTGAGGTGGAAATATCAACTAGCACAGGTGTGTTCACTTTATAGATACACAAATAATTGCTAATGCTGTTGAGCCCTATTACTACTTCCTAGAGGTCAAGCAGCTTTTCACTTCCAAAAGAACTGCCTCATCTCAACAGCATCTCTTGGAGCATGCAGACAAGACTCCTGTTTGCTTGCAGCTTATAACAGCATAAGCAAAGTGTATAGCAGAGCCCTTATCATAATTACTTCTGGGCTTAAAATAAGAGGGAACCACCTGAAGCTAGCAGGCTATGTCAGGTAGTGAACCCTGCAGCTTTGATGGTGCAATATGCCTCACTGGCTGGCGAGAGACACATTTGGTGGGTTGGCAGCCCCTCTGCAGCACTGCTGCAGAACCCAATTTAGGGGTTACATTCTGTGGCTGAAAAGTGAAAGACTGCCTGCTCTGACCATTGCTGAGCTGCTCAGCTGATTTGCATGCCAAGGGGACGTTTGGCTTCCCAAAAATACCTTCAGTGCATCTCTCAGCAGCCACCACAGGGAAATGAAACCTTTCTCGGACGCCTACGCTTCCATATGTGTACGTACGCGCGCACATGTGCATCTCCTGCCTGCTGCAACAGTGAGCACCCCAGCAGCATGGGCTGAGTGAAACCTGGAGCTGGGCCTCTTGCTTTCTGTCGGGGAGGCCCAAATTTCTTTTTTCCACCATGGCAGGTAGCACTTCTCCCCTGTCCTGCTTGGGGACACAAAACCTGCGGTGCATGGCAGGGGAGAAAAATCCAAAGTCCATAAAATCCTCCCAGCTGGCCAACACTCTTTGCTCGCAGTTCAGCTCCTTTTTGGGTTCATGAAGCAGCGTGGTGGCAGCATCTCAGCAGGTACCTCTTTGCTGGGGCTATGTGCCATCTGCAGTGTTATTCCCTATGTGTTTTTAGGTTTCTCACATGAAGCGGCACGAAAACAGAGGCACAACTTCCTTATGGATGTGCTAGACCAGCAGAAGCTGCATGGCTCCTTTTGCTCTCTGGAAGTGCCCGTGAGATGCCTGTGATGGGCAAAGAGGAATCTGGGAGGTGTTGCTGGCTCTCATGGGACAGCCATGACACTGCTGGGGAGCACACAGAGCCTCCAGTGTGACTCAGGGCTGTGGAAATAGCCCAAACCACTGGCTGGGTGGGAGCTCAGACTGCACTGTGTCTTGCTGGGGCAAGAAGGAAACGATGTGAATGCTCACCTCATTAGAACCCCTAGAAAAAGTCCCAGGTTTTTTTTTTTTTCCAGCAAGAGTGAAACCCTGATATGCAGAGCACAACCCCAGCCTGGCACATTGCCCAGCAGTGTATTTGTGAACCCTGAACTGTCAGGAGAGCCCCAGTCCCCCAGAGCATCCCTCCATCCAGGTGAGCGGTCCAGCCAGGCATCCTTCCTGCAGCCTCTGTACCACAGACATGTACCTGCAGCACTTGACTCAAGATCTCCAGCCTCCCACATGCCACAAAAGGGAGCCCTTGGCTTTGCCAAAAAAAGGATCCTCTATTCTTGCATGTGGTAAGCTGGGGTTTCTGTTCCAGCCTTGATGTGGCTGGTGACTCATGAACCTGTTTTGAAAACTGGCTGGATTAGCAGCAAGAGGCTAGTTGTTCTCACTTGTCCTTTGTGCCTCATTTACCACTTCATTGTCCGATTTGAGGCTGCTTCTTTATTCCCTTCTCTTTTCCCCCATCCACAGAGCCCTTTGCCCTGTCTTCCTGCCTTGACTTTACCTTGACAAATCTTTACACCTTGCACTCTCATTTGCTGACTCTTTCACACCATGCCCTGGATCATTTCAGTCAAAACCCAGTTTGGGGGCTTCTAGAAACCCTTCTAGGAAAAAAAGAGAGGGAGCCAGGGTGCATCCGTCTGCACGCACACACCACCCCACAGACAGTCCTGGTGGGAAGCGTGGGGCAGTGTGTGGGGCAGCGTATGTGGCAATGTGCTGCCAGGGCTCTGAAAGGCTGAGGCTGGTTTGCTCATGTGGGGTTTACCTGCAAGCACCACCAGGCTTGCTCTGCTGAAGGCAAATTGCTACTTTTGCTCCTGCCTGCCCCTCTTGCCACCTCCTCTGCGCCAGCAGTGGTGAAATGAGCTGCCGTCTAGTCCTTCAGATTTTCCTATGTGTAATCGTATGGCAAAAAACAAGCTATGTTGTGATTTGGGAAGAGGAATTGGACATTTCTCAAGCAAGTATTGCAACTCCCCTTTGTGAGCAGAGCTACTGGTGCCCGGCCAGCACCACACTGCGTGGTTTGCTACTTCAGCAGAGCAGGAAAGGGAGTGGGTTCCCAAAGTGCTGCCTCAGGAAAAACTCACATGATTTGAAGAGAAGGGCGTCGGAGGCAAGTGCAGTGATGCATCTGGTGCCCACAGAGACAGCAGCAAGAGCCAGCCCGTGCTGTCCCCTCTCTCCAGGACCAAAGCCTCCAGATGTCGAGGCATGTTCTCTATCAATGGCTGCAGCATGGTGGTGGTTGCTCAGGCCATCATTGGGACCCCAGGGCTCACAAGGAACATGCTTCCTACCTCATATATACCCATGCTTGAGGTCCTCTAGAGTGAACAGAGAACTAATACTCTTGCAATAACCTGGGAGGTTGTTGCCCTTGGTCCGAAGCAGAGTTGTGGTCAGCTGCAGATGTCGAATGGGCTGTTCAGGAGATAAATGTGCCATTTGGTGACTGGCCAGAGCATTATTTTGCAATTATGCGGTGAAAGTTCAGCCCTGCAGAAGATGGTGCGTGACTGGCATAACCAAAAGTGTGGGGACAGCCAGACCCAAAAAGCATGGCTGCTGGCTCTGTCTGCTGGAGGGTTTTCTCTGAGCGCAGCTGGCAGACCTCAGACAGCTCATGTTTCCCGAAGAACTGGATCAGAAGTGGTGAGATACTGGATCTGCAAACATGATATTGGGAAGCAGAGGCCCTTCTAAGCTAAATAAAGCTGCGAAAGAAGCCGGATGCCTGTGTTACTCCAAGGTTTAGTGAGCTTGTGTTTCAGGAGTCCTTATTTCAAAAGCCATGTGCTACCCTGCCTGAGCAGTAAGTTAGGAATGCACCAGACCCTTGCAAGGAAGACCCACCTATATTACCACTGCTACTATGACTATCCTCCATAGTTACTAGCCACATGTAGCTCTGCAGCAACAGAGCTTGGAGATGGTCGCTGCAGCTATTTTTATATGTGTTTTCCCAACCGTTTTTCATTTTTCTGTGCATCTGTTCCTCGCCTGATCTTGCTGGGTAGCCAGGAACAAGGATTAAGTAAGGAAAGGGAAAATTTGGGCAGTTGTCTGGAGTCTTTCTCAAAACATTAAGCACCCGCTGAAACTTCGATCTTTTTGCAGTGTTTATGCTGGGCACCCCTTAAATGGCATAATCTTAAATCACTGCTGTCTTCGGAAAGTGAAAGCCAAGCTGTGGTGGCTAGCAGAGGTAGCTGGCAGCAGGCACGGTAACTGGTGCAAACCTCCGTACAAAGCCCTCACGGCCCCTCTGCTTCTCCCATTTTCTCCTTGCTCTTCTCCACCAGCTGCTGCATGGAGGGGTGGAGGTGGGGGGAATTGGATGTAACCCATTTAATCTTACCTCCTTGCTCAGAGCAACTCTTCAATGTGACAACTTGCTCTTGGCAAAAGGAAGAGCTGTGCGATGAAGGGCCTTCCCATCTGTGCGTCGTGTCCCTGTAACGTGGGAACTGGGCTTGTGTTGGGAGGTGCCACCTTGCAAAGCCCTTGAGCTGCTTCTTCTAGGGAAAAGCAACCCTAGAAGCGAGGCTGTGCTGCCTCTTTCAGAGCAGAATGGCAAAACCCAGATGGGCCTTCTCCCTCCCTCTCGTTCTTTTTCCTTGTGAGGTATTTTGATCTCTTGGGAACAAACAGTATAGGATATTTCTTCAGTGTGATGGCCCTGATGCATTTTGTGGCTGGTAGGTCTTGGCACCTTATATGTGTGAGTGAATTTACCCATTGCTCATCCTGGGCAAACGTTTCCCAGGCAAATGTTTTTGATGCAGGCTGCCTTCAGGCACAGTGCATACCTGGGTCCCCTCCATAGCTAATGGGGAGATGTTCCTCCTGAATATGATTCTTGCTCAAAATTATGCTCTGGTCTTTTCTCTTCACAAATTATAATCTTTAATAATAATGAATAAAAATAATCTCTAACAAGAATGATTAAATCATTGCCTTGGTCTCCTGGGCTAAATTCAACCTCCATATATTCAGAAGGTGCCCTTTAGTAATTCGGTCCCAGAGAAGCGCTGGTGGGAAGCCATTGCAGCAGAGACTGCGGCACAGAGCAGAGCCACTGGGGTCCTTCTGGTACAGGGTGGCGGAGATGCTGATGCACAGATAAAACTGTGCAGCAAGAAAGACTGAAGAAGCTGGAGGTGGAGACTGGTTGTGTGGCAGTAGATAACTCTGAAAATTGTTTGTGGAGTGTGAAGAAGCTTTGTTTTTAGGCAGCAGTGATGATACCTGAAGAGAAAGCACTGTACTCTTCTGTGCAATTCTGTCACTGTCTGACATTTGATGAGGAAGCTATTTCTTCACCCAGCCTGTATGCCATCCAGGCTCAGACTTCGGACTTAATTCAGAGTGAGTAGGAAACCTAGACAAAATGCTGAGAGGCTCCTTAGCATAAGCCTCATCTTGGGTGAGCTCAGAGATGGACCTTCCCCCCACCCCACTCTGCCTTTTGGGGCCTTTTTGCACTCCCTGTAGGCAGAACACCAGTGTGCTCGGGCTGCATCCTTCCCTTGTCTCTTCAGAGCTGTGCACAAAGTCTGGTTTGTTCCCTTCAGACAAAAGGACAAAGAAACTAAAGTTCCTCAGCCACAGACCATATACAGTGTCTGTCAAACTTAGCTCTTCCCTTGCTGGTATTTCCAGTACTGGGTTTGGGCTGGTTCACAAGCCAAAGCTTCAATCTAGGCTTTGGTCCCAGAGGACTTCAGCAGTTTAATTTCTCTTCTCTCTGCCTTGGAGGGAGGGAATAAACCCCCATCCTCTGCGTGCTATGCTGTGGAGAGCTCCCCATGTTTGGGATGTAAAGACAGGAGGGTAGCACATTTCTAAACTCAAGGAAAAAGTTTGGAAAGCACAAAGCGTTGGCTTGACTCTGGTCCCGCCAGAGTCAGGTGTAAAACTCCAGCTGACCTTCCTGGAAACGGTGTTAGGCCAATGCCCAGCAGTTGTGAAAAATCCCACTCCTTTAAAACAGTCTTCACTGTGGGCATCTCTGGTCATCACAAAGTCATTCAAGCCTTTCCAGTCTGAGCAGTAAGCAACATGTAGTCCCCATGGTCATGGGAATGCTTGAGGCTGGTGGGCTTATGTGCTCGTCTCCATGCAGCGTGGCAAGAGCTCAGCCCTGGATGCTGCGTGGCTGGTGGGGCTGAACATGCTCTGCACAGAACCACTGCTGAGGCTCTCTGTGTTCAAAAGAGCGTGGAGAGTTTGCTGTATGGCCCAAATCTTCCCTCAAAATATCAGGCTCTCATGGTAGTGGGTTGTCCTGTGCTGTTGTTGAACATGCCTGCTTTAATGTGGGATGGGGATGGTCTGAAGGTGTCCTTCAACATGGCATTTCTATTGGTAGCAAACCAACGCAACATCTAGAGCAAGAAGGAGAAAAGGGGAAACCCTGCCTATATGAAAGGAAGGCACAGTTTTACTGGGCTTTATTTAATCTGAAATCATTAATATTCCCCTGCTGCTATAGCTCCTCTGGGGCTATTCCTCCCTGCCTTGATTTTCATTTAACATGTTTTTAATGGTCCTTTTTGTGTATCTGCTATCCACAACAGAAAGGCACCTCTGCAATATATAACGAATAGGCGAGTGTAGAGAGGGGAGAGGAGGAGGATGGAGAGGTACAAGCACAGATGCCTTTTCAGCATGCATTGGGTGGCTGGCTCTGCTGGGGAGGACCAGCTGGCAGGTAGTGCTGAGAAGCTGGCAAAAGGCTTGCTGCAAGGTGTGCTGTGTTGTAAGCCAGCAGACGGAGTTGGGAGGATGGCAGGAATTTCGGCGTGTCCCAGTTGACATCTAGTGCAGGGAAAGAGTGGGAGGGGAGGAGGGAAAAAGGCAGTCTGATTTCTCAGTTAGCTGCCTGCTGCTTCTTTGCCTTTGCCACCTTGCCAGTTCCTAGTGCTCAAAGTCATGAGACAGCCCATCCTTTGCCTGAAACTGCAAGAAGTTTTTACACCATAAAAACACCCTAATCTCCTCAGCAAAAAAGCAATAGCAAATGCCTGGCTCTTTCTGGGGTGGGGGTAAGGGCATTTTTTCAACTGCTGCTCTGCAAGCTGGAGGGCCAGAAATGCAGGGGTGATGAGCGAGAGCTGATGCCCTCCCAGAGCTGTCCTGGGGACCAAGCCCCCACTGCTGGGATGCTGTCTGTCAGCCAGGGAGGCAGCACAGATTTCAGGCAGTATGTGTTGCATCAGCATCCAGATCCTCCACGTTTCCTTTGGATTTTTTGGTTTGGAAGGCCCCAACCCAAAAGCCTGACATAGTAAAACTCCTAAGTCATGTATAGATGTACTCCAAGCTGCGTCAAGTGTGAGAAATGTGGCCTTACTTCTGCGCTACTAACACCAACACAAGTTCTGACTGGGTTGTGCGTTTTTTCTGTATTAAAATTTCTCTTTGCTCTCAATGAAAGCTAAAGAGAAGAGGACTGGGGTTTTCATATGTTTGGGCCTAGCTACCCTGTTGTATTTTGTTTCTTTGCAGTAAACACTGTGCTTGGTCAACTGTTCCTGCCTGCCACTGCCTCCTCATCTTATGTTTCTAGCACCTGCTAGCTCATCCAAAATCTGTCAGCAGAAGTCCAAGTGCACTTCCTGACCCTTTGGCCCACCCGAAACATCCTAGCCATCCCAGCTGGCTTTCCTCAACCTTCACCCAGGGCTTACTGGAGCAGATAAATCTCTTTCCATTGATGATGGGGCATCTATATCTATATGGGACACCTGTGTGTGCCTTAAAATTATTAGGGGCAGGGGGGGAAATTGGCTATGGGGAGAAGAGGGGTTTCTTGGTAATTCCAGGAACAGTTCAACATTGCAATGCTCTCCATTTGGAAAAGGCATCAATGGTCAACTTTGTGCCCCCAGCACAGGGTTGTTAACAGTGTCTGTCTTTGCCCTTTCCCACTCCCTGCCAACAGAGACAAGACAAGAGGGCTCTTGATCCTCATGTGCAATCTGGGTCCCACCTGCACCTAAAAATCTGTCGATGTTATAGCTGTTTCTCTATTGGTTTTGTTCCTCTTCACTTCCTTCAATGTGTGCTGTGTTTTAGCAGATGCATGTGTATGTTACAGGCCACCTTTGTATACAGAACTTTGCTGCAGACAATATAACAGATCTGTTATGCAGATACTCATACCACTGGAGTATAAGGCAGCTTTTGAGAGGAGAGTCACGAAGAATATCGTGGTGATAAACCTATTTTGTAAAGGATTTGCAGCTGCCTGTAAGAAAACCAGTGGTAGCCTTACGTTTCTCATTGATTTCTGGGCTAAAATAGAGTGCAAAGATTTTGTTCAAGGGACCATGATGTTTATAGTTGTTGGCTGCATACTGAAAAACAAGCCTATTTGGTCATTCATTAACCAGAAAAGAAGCAAACAAAATAGAAGATCGTTCATTCAAGAGGCAGTTTATGCTCACTGAGTTGAAACAAATGTCTTAATTTCATTTTGTGAAGTAATTTTCTAAGCAATTAGTTTCATCCTTAGCCCTTGTAGTCATGATGTGCTGACAAATATTTTCCCACATCCCAGGTAATGGCAAATGGCTTTTCCATAAAACCCCACCTGGTCTTCTGGAAATCTTGTTTTGTGAAGAGATGACAGTTGAGTGAAATGTGCTTCCCCAATCCCTTTTTCCAGTTTTAGCTTGGTTGGATACCATCACTGGAGAAAAGAAAGAGAAAGAAAACTCATCAGAGTCTAAGAATCCATGAAGATGCCTGAGCTTGTGGGATAATGAGTAATTCAGTTTAATGTGATTGTACTCACCAGAGCTACCTATTGCTATTCTTGTCAGACCTGTGGGATGTGGGAAAAAATTTGGGGTTTGTTAATCTGTGTGTAACTTGTGCACTGAATAAGGTCTTGGAGTGCTGATGCACTTGAGCATGTTCATTGACTCAAGTCTTATTAGTCAAAATACGTAAGGCTGTGACTAATGTCAAGGTGGACTCCACAAAACATTTATTTCTAAGAAATCTGACTGGGAACCTTTGGAAACCCAGAATCCCTGTCTGTAAGGAGGCCACTGCAGTCCTTGGTTTCAGTGTGATCATAGGCATCCTTAAAGGCAACCTTGTGCTCAAGTGCTGTGTTGGATCGGGGCTCAGGAAAATGCAGAAGAAAGAACATTTTTATTGCTGAAGACCTGTTGCAGTAGCTTTTACAGGGAAGATGCTTGCAATGTGTGTTGTACGAAGCTTGTGGGTATGGTAAGGAAAATGCTAGTTCTTGCAGGTGAGATGCCAGTGTCACCTAAGGGATGGTGGCCTTGTCACAGGCAGTCTGTTGTTGAATGTTGGTTGTATAATAGCAGAGGCTTCTTGTAGATTGCACCTGTCTTTTAAGAAGATTAAATATGGGCAACTTTTGATGGAGGAAAGCAGAAGAGAAAGGGTTGGAGTCAGCACTAGTAGCATTTCACTGTAAATTTTAATTTACTTGATTCTGGGAAACCACCAACAAAAACTGTTGCCTAGAGGCTGACCAAGACTTTGTCTGAGAGGTTTGCAGGATTTCTGTCTTATTTTTTTTAAATGGAGAAAAATTAACAAATAAGACAGTCCCTATCTGTTTCTTAAGTTTGTACTCATATGAATAGCAGCTGAAGACAAACATCTTGTCTCTTCCTGACATTTATGGTGATGAGTCACCTAAGGACGGGACCAGCCCCGTCTCAGCTAACTCTGCACAGGCAGCCAGTTACCAGTAACTGCTGCGAGCCAGCCAGGATGGGTTTAATCCGATGGCATGGGGAGGGAAGGTAACACAGGCAGTGAGGTTTGAGCTCCTTGCTGAGGAACCCCTCCTGCACAGCTCGG
The DNA here is from genome assembly GCA_035590195.1 of Aviceda cuculoides. NCBI lineage: Eukaryota > Metazoa > Chordata > Aves > Accipitriformes > Accipitridae > Aviceda > Aviceda cuculoides. The sequence continues at coordinate 13,570,516 of JAVJGG010000009.1, read as the reverse complement.
CTCTGGCTGTGCATCCCTCAGGCTCATCCCCCAGCTTTTGCCTTTGGTCCCACTAACTGCAACCATTGAGTCACCAGTCCCCGCTTCCCCCATGCCTGGCAAACTGAAATCAGACAACGGTGACTCTAAGGGTAACAGAGATCTATATTTGGGGAAGCAGGTCAGATGTGAGCATGAGCGCATTGGTTCCCTGCATGTGTCTGCCATGGCAGAGCCCCTGGATGGGCTGACATTTCAGTGTATCCTTTTCATGCCGCAGCCCAGACAGCGGGAGAAGTATTTATAAACAAAAATGCAGATTACATTGAAATCACCCTGTGTTAAGGAAACAAAACCACTTTTGCCGCAATCCAAAACCAAACATTTGCTCAAGATTTACGATTCCTTTCCCTTAAGCTATCTGCAAAACACAAACTGACTTTTTTCCTCCTCTTCCACGGGTTTCCTCGCTGCAGTCTTGTGAGGCATCCGATGGAGAAATGTTTGCCATTGGTAACAGTTTCACATTTTTTCATTTTGTAGCTTGCCAAGAATTTGATTGCTGAACATTTCTTGTTTTGAAATGTCAGGCACGTCTGTCTGAATTGACTGACTGCTGCTTGCACTGTGAGCAATGCCTATATTTTGACAACATCTCTACACCGAAAGAAAAAAAAAAAGCCCCAACAACCAAAACCAAACAACAAACCAAGCTAAAAATTACCCTGGTTGCTAAAAATACTGTGGACAGGAATAGAGAATTCACCTCACTGTTTTGCGGACTTACTTGTGCTTTGGCTTTATTATAGGATCAGAGCTGCCAAACTACACCGAAGGCTGTGGTTGTTTCCATTATAAGTCTGCTTTTTGGCTTCTCCCCCACATTGTGACAGACTTCATAGATGCTGCAAAATCCATAGGTAGACAGCCTTTAGGATGAAGGGGTGGGTGTATGGGAGTTGCTTTGCTTCCTGTAGCTAAACTTTGAAGCAGGGTGCCTGGAGCAGCCCAATTAGGGGGAGCATCATGCCCTTGTGTGTGCCTTCCTGGTGGCTGCTGGACTGGGGACCGACTGCTGCTGGCCACCTTGGCTAGGAAGAGCTGCTTGGTACTGGAATGAGGGGAGGGTTTTGCCTGTCCCATGTTACACCCCTCACTGTGCAGAACCCCGATGGGAGAAAAACTCATCTGAAAATTGCACTTTGTCCTACCAAAGATTTTTGTCCTACTTTTGTCCTCCTAATGCTGCTGTAAAGGACCAAGAGGCAGGTGGGCCAGAAGAACCTTTTGTAGAAGGCACTTAATTGGGAGTAGAAGTCAATGACAGCATTAGCATTTAATCAAAAGCATATAGCAAAACAAAAAAAAAAACCCACCCCCAAAAATCCTGACCTTTTGTTGCCTTTGCATGTGAGAGAAAGTTGAAGGAGTAAAAGTTTCAGGACAGCACTTAAAAGCAGGTATCCCTTCAGGGTACTGTACTGGGCTGACACTGCATCGTCATCCTTCCTGCTTTTCCTTTTTTTTTTTTTAATGTGGTTTTATTCTTCAACATGCAGAATACATTATTTTGCAAGAGCTTCATCTATAAAAAGCAACAAGTACGCTGAAGCCTTGCCTCATCTGGGAACAGCTCTGCCACTCCAAGTTATCAAACTCCATTTGCAGAGCATGCACCAGGAAGGGAAGCACCAATACCTGAGGGGACTAACCCAGATAATTTGAGCAGCACTGTCTCTTTTGCTACTAGCAATGAAAAATAGCTTCTTCAGGTCATTACTGTAAAGAGCCAAGCAGGCAGACAGGTGCCATCAGCTTTCCAATGCTAAAACTGCACAAAGAGGCCAGCTTGTCACCCTTGCTTGCATCATCGTGTCTCTTGGTCGGGCTACATCGGCAATGCATGAGGGATTTGAAACACCTTGCAGCTGGTGGTAACGATAATAAGGCTAATAAATAGACTGGTCGCTTGTGAAATGATCATTCGTTCCAAAACAGTCCTTATTAATAGCACAGGGATGGCAATGGCCATCTGGGGCCTCGGCTATGCAAGCTGCTACAAGAATTTGCTCAGGCTTTGCTTTGCTCTGCGGCTGACAGGGAGCTGTGGCTGCTACTGGTTTTGTCCTAGGCCAAATGGGTGCTAAAATTGCGGCATGTTTCCTTGGTGAAATCTATTTCCAGTTAAAACATCTATTTGTTGCTCTGCATATTTCATAACATGACCATGAAAATCATGAAGGAGAATATTGACCCCTTGAGTAACACAGCTGACTCTGGGAGACTTACCCCCTTGATGAACTTGGCCTGCTTTATTTCTTGATGGCATTTCAGAGCTAATTAAAACCCTCCCGTGCAGATAAGCAAGAAGAAGAAAAAGGAAAGAAAATTCCCCCAAGCCTCTCCCAAAGGTCAAGCGATGCCACAAGCTGTGATGAATAGGCCCATTTGTCACCTCAGGCATGCGGCTATCCAGAGCTGTGACATTTCCCTGGGAAAAGTCAATAGCAAGTCCTAGATTTGTAATGCAGTGTGTAGTTTGCCTGCCTTTTCTTTTTCCTTCTCCCAGTTCCAGTTTAAGGATGTGATGGCCTGTAGCAATCCCTATCTCTGTACCAATAATGTCAGCTGGTTTCATGCATGTGGGGTGTGGAGAGCTGCAGGACCACCCCAATGAGACCTGCTCTGTCTGGGACATGGTGGAGGTGAGGGCCCACCTGCTGGGAAAGGGCAGATCTGTGCCTGCAATTTAATGGTGGATGGAGGCACCATTATCTGCCCATGCTGTGTATTAGCAACAGGACGGAGCCAGAGCTGCTGTCTTTGTGCTTGATTCATTTTCCTCTGTTGCAGAGATGCAAGCCTGAGAGTTTGGGGCTGTGCCTCCTTGCTTTCCTGTGGTTCAGAGCAGCTGTGTGTTGGGATGCAAGCACTGGATGCACTGGCCGGGTGATTTGGCATATGTGACCCAGGCGCCTGGGAAGGAAACCAAACCAGAAGCCACCTCCACGTACACATCAAAATCAATCTGGCCCCATCTGAGGTGGCCCAGATCGATTCTCAGTCCTTGTGGTAGGGGCATGCAGTCTGGGGGACCAGATCAGACCTCATCTGGAACAAAACCTCTGAACCGCTTACAGCATGGGGGCACCAGCTGCTTTGGTCCATTGACCTATTCCTATCATGCTGAATTACTTGCTAACTATAGCTGGGAGGCAGACCTTTCCTACCCTGCCCTGCTGAGCTATGTCAGTCCTCCCAGCAAGCAGCTAGTAAGGTTTACTGGTGTCTGTTACCATCGAGTGCCAGGACTTCATCCTAGCACACAGCTGGCTGCTGCTGCACTAAGCCAGCAAAGTCCTGTTACATTTAAAGTTTGCCAAGTTTCAGTTTTAGAAGCAAAGACTAAGGCTGTGTTGCCCTCCTATGTACCCTGCTTCTCCCTGGGATGTGTCTTTTTGGGGTGCCTGAAGAGGTTCACAGGGAAGCAATGACACAAAGGGAGACCACACATCCCCACCACTGCTGGTACAGGAGTGGGGATGGGGGGGGAATTCAACAGCAAGTGAGTCATGTGCAAACAAATCCAGTGCTGTTTCACTGCCCCCCTTCTCAGCACCCTTGGTGACTGTTTTGGGAGATGTTAAGAAGAGACGCAAGCTCTTCTGTAGTTGAAATCAAAGCTGCATGCCAATAATAGACATGTTTTTTCTCTTTGGTTCACCCACACAGGTTGATCTGTGTTTTTTATTAAAAATGATGGAAGTCATTTTAAATTTATAATAACTGGAAAAAAAAAATATAACTATTCCCTATGTTGTTGTTGAGTTTGGGGGTTTATTCGGCTCAACTGTATTTTTGGCTTGGCTTAGAAAGTCCACACTTGTCCGGTCTGCTTTTGTTGGCCTTTCTGAGAATACATGCTTGGTACACAGAGGGAAAAATTAACAGCAAAATGTAGTTTTCCCTAGGGTTTCTGAACCAGGCAGGAGAAGCCTGTGCTTTGACCTGACCGGTGAGAAGCAGGTTAGGTGCTGTGGTGAGCTGGCAAGAGGCAATAGCTTTATTTTCCCTTTCTTCTGTGGCTGCTGCCTCTGCCACAGGTGTAGGGAGCTGCTTCTGGGCACACAACATCACTGAGGGGTTGTATGCAAATAGGTGCAAAAGGTGAGTAGATGGGAGCCTAGGCAGGGATGAAGGGGATGAGAGAAACTGGGGGCTGAAGACAGGTAGGTGAAGTGAAAAGGAGGAGATGTGGTGGGAGGATAAAAAAAATGGGGACCTTGGAGCTGCCTACCCTGCTTTTAAGAAGCAGCTAATGGAGGTGCCAAGTAGACAGATATATGCAGAGAATTATATATAGACACACCTACAGATGCACACAGATAAATATGTCTCAAGAGCTTATAAATGATACAAGTAAAATGTATCTATATACACGCACATCATCTAACACCAAATGACTTCTGAAATCAGTACTTGTTAGTGCTCATAACAATACTGATCTATAAATCCAGCACAACAGATCTGTCGTTCTCTAAATAGCTTCTTATTTTGACCCTGTACAACATTTGCAAAAATCAGGAGACAAAATGTAATGTAGGCAAGTGAAGCAAACTGTGTAGGAAGAGATGAATGATGCCCTACAGGGCACATGCTGGAGGAAATTTGACGCTTGCAACTCTTATCTCTGGCCGCTCTGAAGATGAGGTCTCTAATTGCATTAAATGCTTTGTGGGGGAAGGACCCATTTGGGACATTAGCTATGCACTTTAGTCTTCCCCACTCAAGTCTGTTTTCTGGCAGCACACCTTGTTCACCTGAGCATCCCCAGGGTTTAGAGAAATTAAAATAATTGAGGATAAAAAAAAATAGAAAAAAAAAAAAGAAAAAAGTGCTGAAGTGCTAGCTGGGCTGAATGCACTTTTCAGATGCTCTCTGATGTTTGCTGACAAGGAGTTACGTTAGAAAAAGGTGAAACAAGGGGCCCCAGTACTGGTGTGGGGTGTGTACTCTGCAGAGAGATGCCTGCGGCAGGGGTGAAGGCATCCCTTGTGGCGGGACATGCTGCACCAGAGCATACATCCACTTGTAATCAAAGGACAGCAAACTCAGTGGCATTTGAAGCTTTTTCACAGGATCCAAGGAAACTCCCAAGCAAGTAATAAATTACTACTTAAAAATTCAGAGGTTTATTATTTATTGCATGTGTCACAGTAGGATGTCAGAACTGTGCCAGGGCCTTCAGCAAGCAGAAGAAAAAGATGGCTTATACCTCTAAAAGCTTATCTGGGGGTAAAAACTTACTGGTATATGCAACATCACCTGCAGAGAGCCATGAACCCCCTAATCCCTGTGTGTGCAGAGTAAGATGCTACAGGAAATGGAAAGTTTTTCCCTAAATTTTCCTGAAGTCCCACTTCCTGGGCTATGGAAATGATGTGCCCTGGGGACATTGATTCTTGGTTTTGACCAAATAGTTGCACAGTAGTGCCTGAAGCAGGGGCTGGAGCTTGGGGGATGCCCCACACCAGGCTCCCCCACAGAGGGAGAAGCCTGTACTGGGGCACAGGTATCATCTGCAGTGGAGCATGCGCTACAATTTGAACTGGTTTTGCTTTGTCAGTTTTATTTTTTTAGGAAGAAACACTGAGGATTTTTTCTTTTTTTTTTTTTTTTTTTTTTGGCCAAAAACCTGGGTACTGATCCTATACCCACTTCTGCAGAGAAGAATCCCAGTGCTTGGCTGAAGCCTTTATCTCTTTACTGGCTGAAGGCAGCAGTAAAACATTGAAATAAGACTGGAAATCACAGGGTAATCCTGATACAGCATCCACCTGTTTGTCACTCAGATCATATGGAAGTGCTTCAATTAAATATGAAAGCCCTCTGGTCTCTTTAAACCAGTAGCTTCAGACTCT
>JAVJGG010000009.1:13535761-13563770 GCA_035590195.1 Aviceda cuculoides | reverse complement strand
CAGTTTAAAGCCATTACCCCTTGTCCCATCACTACATGCCCTTGTAAAAAGTCCCTCTCTGGCTTTCTTGTAGGCCCTCTTTATGTACTGGAAGGCTGCTATAGGGTCTCCCCAGAGCCTTCTCTTCTCCAGGCTGAACAACCCCAACTCTCTCAGCCTTTCTTCATAGGAGAGGTGCTCCAGTCCCCTGATCATCTTCGTGGCCCTCCTCTGGACTCTCTCCAACAGGTCCATGTCCTTCTTACGTTGGGGGCCCCAGAGCTGGATGCAGTACTCCAGGTGGGATCTCATGAGAGTGGAGTACAAAGGGAGAATCACCTCTTTATTTTAAACCTGCCACCTTCACTTAACATCCAGAAAAAAGTAGTGAAGGGGCTGTGTGGTTCATGTAGCTCAACAGATTTCAAAGCGATGCTTTCTTCTGCTGTCAATAACCAAGTTTGGCTCTCTAGACTGGCCCTGTCAGGAAAATTAGCTTCTCCTGCTAGCATCTAATCCAGAGCCAAAGCTGAAAGATGAGACAAGTCAATTTTCCACTGGGTGCATCTTAAAATTTCATTGCCAGCATTGCACAAGCCGTGTTCCCCCTGCATTATAAAATGGTATAAGAAGAATGCAGATCCCAGAAACAGGCATTGTTAATTTACATCTCACAAGTATTGTTTGTCAAATACAACTGTAGTAATTGCTTGCTTTCCATTTCTAAAATGTGCTAGCAATGAACTGAAAATGTAATAGGAGACATATTTGGCAAGTTCTTTCCAAGGTTTTGTATCCATCCCCACTGCTGGATTCAATTACAAATGATTTGAATTTTTCATGCTACATCTTGCTTCTTAAAAATGTTTCCTTTCAAAATCAAAACCCCCAAAATAATTTGTGAAAACTCTCAAGGTGTTTTAAGTATTATTCAAAATTTTTTCATGTAGTGCGAAATTTGATTTTTTGATAAGTGGAAAATGTTGTTCTTGTTGGATTAAAACATCTCCAGCATTTCTGGTTAAATGGGTATGTACTTAGCCAGAGGAAAATGGAATTAATTTCCTAATATCCTTCTCCTCTGGTGCATTGGAATAAAACAGCCTGTTGGTATCCAGCTGCTCTGCCCATCGCAGCTTGAGCACTGTCCAGACAGATACTTTCCCAAATTAATTCTCATAGCACCCACTGGTGAAGAGAGAAAAGCAGAAGCCCATGATTAAAGGACAGCTTTTCTAGGGCTTGAGGATCTTGCACTTGCAAAAAAGTGGCTGCTGGGATTCTCAAAAGCATTATAACTTGTACTGAAATAGATAATACCACTGGGAATCACGTATTGGGCCATGTGGCTGTTTATCGCAATTCCCTGAGTGTGGCTTGGAGGACATCAGAAGAATTACGGTCTGCTTATCTTTCTGGTTTTCCTCATTAGTCAGGCTTTGAGTTAACTTTCTTTCCTCAAAGACGTTGTTTTAAGTGAATGAAGCAGTTGTTGCTCATCCTAACTGATTGTATCAAAAGTTAACAGTGCTAATTATCTCTCTCATACCTCCTTCCTATTTTTATCCACTGCTGTTGAACGCAGCAGAGAAGACATCAGATGAAAGTCCCACAACATGGTGGATTTCTCTGCTAAAACCTCTCCTGCACAGTGAGGGGATTAATAGTAGGTGATGTTATTAGCTGTAAATCCAGGTCCCCAGGCTGGCTCCAGTTTGGTACATGATTGAATGTTCCCTCTTCCTGCTCAGTAATTTCTGACTAATGCCACCCTACCCATTGGTGATCCTCTTTTATAATGGTCTGTCCATCAAGGCAGATCTGACCGGCAACCTGCATGATGGGGAAGGCAGCAAGGGTGTTTGAACCCTCAGGGTCTGCACTGGGGTGTCTCTCCAGCTGTGGGCATGCAGCATAGCTGTTCTTATTGCTTGTCTTGGTAGCCCTTCCATGCTTGGTCCCCACCACATGTGCCCCACAAAGATTATGCTGCTATGAAAACCTGTGCTTTGAATTGAACACGTTTCTCCTTTACCTGTTTCCCATCACTGGCAGATTATACTTTTAAAGGTCATGCAGGCACAGAATGAAATACTAGCATCCTGCCTGTTGCAGCTCTAGGCTGCTGCTGGAAATGTGTAATTTCTCTCTAGGAGAGGCAGGGAGAGGGGTGGGCTGGGGGAGGGCTGCAAATTTCCCCGCTAGAGGCACAACTGCTTGGGAGAGAAAATGCAGGAAGAAGAGAAGAAAAAGAACATAACGGCGTTGTGAAATGTAACAGTCCTGCAGAGACAGTCACTCCTTGTTCAGCCTTCATTTGCTGATTGATATCACTAGTGCCTCCCTGATGCAATATTTAAGTTTCCTACAGCACTCTGTGCTCATACGCCATGCATTTCTTTACCATTTATCTTCGCAGATGTGGACACAGAGGCAGTAAAAGGTGAAATGCCTTTGCTAAGGTCATGGAGCAGATGTAGGAATTGGGAACAGAAGGTGCTTTCTCTGATACTTTCTCCTTTGAAGTAGGACAAGGCAATGAATTTTGACCAAGGCCCTCCAGAGGGTTTTAGTTAGGCCAAGACAGCAGCTCCAGCTCCGTTAGATGCTTCCCACTTCCATTGTGCAGCTTTCTGAGATGGTGAAGGAAAGGTAAGAGTAAGGACAGTCCCACAGGCACAAAAAAGGCTATCGTATGCATCTGGAAAATATAACCTTGGGACAAATGTTGCAGGGCTTACTGGTCCCACCTGAGCCTCATGCCAGGCAGGACATGGGATCCCATGGTGGTACACGGGGGCTCTGGGTGTGGGATGCATTGAGCATACACCAAAATACTCCAATGGACAGATTTGGAGAGAAAAAGCTTTGAGATTTTAGCCTGGTAGCAGCAGCAGTTTGCCGCATCATGAATTTACTCTCTAGAAATCTAGTAACTCCTGCTTCAAGGAGCTAAAAGTTTCTGGTGAGATCTTTTTGCTGCCAAAGTTCAGGGAGAGGAGCACTCCATCAGCCCAAATGGGGTAATCCCTGATGGCCATTGTGGGCTGTGGTTGAGGAGAAGGATTTGGGTTTGCTCTGGTGGAAGGTGAGCTGTTACGGGGTGAGCAGGCTTAATTAAAAACAAAAAAATAAAATTATCATTTGTAATTTTTTACAAAATATTTGAAGAAGTAAAGGAAGGTCCTGATGAAAAATGAAACAACAAGGAAAATGAAAACTAAGTATTCAAGGAATTAATAAACATTGGATAAAAATGAGAAATATCTTTGGTTTTCCTTTAAAAAAAAGCACAGATGAGCATGAGGTGGGAAAAATGAATGTGCCTTAAGGGGAAGGAGCCCTAATGCCTGTCCCCTGGCAGCCCCAGACCCACCACCACAGGAGGCTGAGTCGTCATCTTCCTCCTTCAGCTTGAGAGGGAGGGAAAGGCACACCAGCACTGGGATGGTCTGGGATGCCTTTATGGCCAGCTGAATCATGAAATACACCTTGTTTTTTGCAGCTAGAAAATTACTGTTAAAATTTACCTGTCTGACCCACTGGATCAAATCTCTTGGGTATGCAGCTACTGCTACTTCAGCTCCAGGGGAGTTTTGCCACTTTACACAAGCAATGATTTAGGCTTGAAGTGTGTATTGATTGTGTCCTTTTGTCCCAAGTCCTATATGATCCAAGCCTTTCCATCCATGCAGATTCCATAAGCTTTGCACTTTCTTCCTGAACCTTATTTAGTACAATTCTCAGATTTCATCTTTGGAGGGAAGCGATGCACATGCTTACGTAGGTACATACGTAGGCTTACTTTGGTATGTAATTGAGACTGCCTTTTTCCGGTCTGTTTTGTTTTGGAAGGGGGTTAAGATAAACTATATCTGGGCTGCTCTAAAACACATAGAATAAGTATTCTTCCACAGTTATACCAGTATAACTTATATCCATAAAATTGAACATATTTAATATAAGTAGCAAAACCTTCCCAGAGAGCTGAGCCTTTGGCGTATTCCTCCCCAAGGCTGCCCTTCAGTTTGTTGTTTTTTTTTTTTTAATTCAAAGCTGACACATGAATGTTTTGGGGCACTAGTGGAACTATGATGAAAAGAAGAACATGAAGAAACTCTGTTATCAGACTGACCTTTCCTGACAGAGACTCCGAGTGACAGAGGCTGGAAGGACTGACCCCGTGTCTTTGACCAGCTAACATTAATGGCTTGAAACTAGATTTTTTGGCACAAATAATGGGAGTAAACTTGACCGCAGGGAAACCAGCAGATACTTTTCAGCTCTTTGATGGGAAAGCAGCGTTCAGGCATCTCATTAAGCACATGGATATTTTTCATGTAATTTCTGTCAGATGTAAGGAAATTTTTAAAATCTAGTTCATGGATGCATGGGGCAGTATGCAGTAGATTAACCCCCCCCCCCAAAAATAGAGTAGCTTTCTTGCCCTGTCTTGTCTCTTCTAACTGTAAACATGTGCAAAGGAGAGCACGTAGAGAGTTGAAAAATGCACCCAGGGCTGTGGGGATGGTCATACAGCATCTGCCCCACAGCGTTGACATCAATGACTAATTACTTTCTCCCTTCTTGTCTCACTGCTGTAGTTGTATAAGAGGACCAATAGCTGCCTTGGGAGGTCACTTGATGTGGCTTCATAGAAAAAGGACTGCAAAGACATCGGTGGTGTAGGGCTTTCCACATGTTGGCACATTTCTCAGTCTGGTCCTTGGAGTTGCAGGAGGCAGAGATATGTGGCTGGAAATCTCAACCTGCCCATATCTCTGGGCTGTCTTTGATCCCTTCATGCTGCACCATGATGTTAAGGGCTACAGGCTGAACACAAGTCTTAAAATAAGCTGCGATTCCACGGTTTGTAGATCAGGTTTCCTTAAAAAGAGGGTAAGACATAAAGAGTTTTAAAAAGGAGACAATCTGCCAGATTGGGCAAAGCCAGCATAGATTTATAACCCAGTGATTTTTTTTTAATTTTCCTTTGTTCCTATGTTAAACATTTTTCTCTTCCAGTCACTTTCACTGGGCTACCAGTGCCAAATGAAAGGAACAGGAGCACTCCAGGGAAATGACCGGCAGTGGTTTGAGTTTTCCTTCACCTTACACATGCTGAGCTTAAGAAGTGGTGGCTTTCCATGACGGGCCTCCTAGGTCTTTCAGTCAGGTTCAGAAACTCGTGTAAAGCTCAAGAAAGAATGCGGGTCTGGAAGATATAAAGCAAGCTGTGTAAAAATGGGAGTGAGGTGGAAGCCACCCAGCTTCCTATATTTGGAAATCAGAGTATGTGCACTCCCAGCAGCTGTGAGTAATTATATTATAAGGGAAAAAACGACCTAATGGGTTCCAGCTTGCCTGTGGTGGCACTGTGCTTTTGAACAGCAAGGGTACGAATAGCAGCAGCTCCAAAATTTCATTTATATCAGAGCGGCCAGCTAGAAATTTGCAGGATGTACCAATAATGTAAGCCACGTGCTACCAAAAGTGTCCACCCCCGCCCCCCACAAAGAATTGCTGCTGGAAAGTCGCCGTTTGCCTCTGGAGCAGGGACATCAGCAATGTTTGCTGCTGCTGCAGTTCTGTGCGGAGCCCATTCTCACATCTTTGATTAATGAATTTTAGGACAACTTTAGTGGCATTGGGTTTTTTCCCCTCTTGGAAAGCAAGTTTTCAGTTCCCAGTGTGACTTGCCATACCTTAAAATTTCAGGAGGCAAAATACTAACAAGAAAAGGAGCAATGTGTATTTTGGGGGGATGTTAATCTGGAAGGTTGGGGCCAGGTCTGTGGTGATCTCATGACCACTACCATGCCTGAGATGACCATGAGCGCTGGGATGCCAAACGGCATTAGGAGCCCAAGATCTCTGAGGAGCCAAACCCTAGTTGCAAAGGAATGGCTTTGGGAAAGGAATGGGGGAGGGAGGGGCGGGGGGGGGGATAAATTTTAAAATCCCATGCAGCAGATCACCAGCTGCAAAAAGTCAGTGCTGAATTTTATAACTCCCCGTGAAAAAAAAATAAATCTTTTCAACCATGATACATTGTATTTGAATAGGATCTGCATGATGAAAACAATCAGTCTGGTTTGCCTGAAAGCTGGAAGCAAACCCACAGCCCCATGCAGCAACACCCTCTGCTCCTGCTTTTGTGTTCTCCTGCCTCCCCACTCCTGTCGTGGCAGGTGACAGGCAGCATCAGTCCCAACCCCATCCAGCTGCCAGCCACGGATAATGCAGGGCTTTATTTTATTTAGTGTGAATGTTTCTGGTATTGAGGACTTTAAAGTGAGCTCAAACGTAGCTCACCCCCAGGACTTGCACAAGGGGATGCTGTGCCCTCAGCCTCCATCATTAGTGCTGCTTGCACTTTTCAGACCATGTTATTTGCCCAGAGCCACAGCTGACCCAGATGCTGACAGCCACAGGTCATCCTTTTGCTCAGAGCTTATCCTCATCAAAATCTAGGTGATCAGGTGCTGGAGAGAGATGCGCTAAAGGATCATCCTGGCTCCAAAGAGCATAGTCCTACTCTTTGGGTTGTTGCTGTGCTCCTCAAGTCACAACCCAACCCCTATAGCCCTTCAGAGCCTGTAGCCAGAGGCAGGATGGCTTCTTTCACTCCCCATAGGAGCTGCTGGGCATCCCCCCAAAGTAGGGGGAAGGCAGCCTGTGCTCCCGCTCCATCCTCCAGGGCTGGAGCGGCGTTAGGAGCCCTTGGGCCAAGCATAAGGCTACAGGTAGCTGCAGGAGGACACATTTAGCTATCAGAGCACTGTGGGTCATTAGAAAAGCAAGTAGGACTTTAAATATAATGGAGCACAAATGTATGGCTTAAAATTAAAAGCTATGTTTTTATCTAGGAAAAGGTTAAGCCCCAGGGAAATTAACTGGGTGAAAAGGGAGGTATTTAGGACAGTTAGTGCTGAGAGCAGATCAGGAGAGAAGAATTTCCTACCTGCCTAATGAAACTTTATACACTGCCATCTGCCCAGGTAGACCCATGTTTCAGAGAAGCATTAGAGACCAGACAGACCTCTCTTTTAACTTCACTCCAATTTCTTTCATCAGACATACAAGGCTCTAACAAAATATATTTTGGAGAAAAAGATCTCTGGCATTGCAGAACTGAAGCAAAATGACTTCAATTTTTTATGGCCTATGTTTCTAAAAATATAGATGACTAATAGAAATCATAAAATATTCACAAATTCAGTAATCCATGTTTACAGATAATGCTGAATTACTTCTGAAGACATTTTAAAATGGGAATTTAATGGATGTCTTTGAACAGAACAAGCAGGTTTCTTCTCCTCAGCTTCAGTCCTCAGAGGAGGAGCTTTGGGGAACCGCTAAATCCCATCATCACAGCCTCACCGAAAGCCGCCATGCAGTCCTGGACAGCGCATCTCGCTGCTGCCGTGGAGCATCTCCCATGACAGGGGCTGGCTGGTGACGTACCACACTGGCGATTTTGGCAGCATGCAAGTTTCCCACTATCCAGGAACATAAAATAGCATTTTTCTTTTCCACACCAGCAAGTGAGAGGGTCTTGTGCCAGGGTATCAGCGGAGGCTAGATCGTGGCTTTGGGAGAGAGAAGAAGCTCTGAGGTCCCCCTCCATCCCAGTGTGGGTTGTCTAGCCCTGGGGCTGGTGTGAGATGGGAAGGGCTGCGTTCCTGTGGGGTCCCTGCTGAAGGGTCCTAAGCAGAGGCATGTGCGTGGCTGGCTCTCCTGGGGCAAGTTCCATTTCAGAGCAGAAAGTGCTAACCTGGACTTGAAAAGCCTGGAATCTGACATCCAGTTCTGTCCCTGACTAGCTGTGTATCTTTAGGCAAGTGGTTTCACTTCCCCATAACTCAGTTTTCCATCTGCAAAACCTACCTGACTGAGTTTTGCATCATGAAGAACTGCCCAGAAGGTACCTGTGACTTGAGAGTGGGTAAGCAGCCAGCACTGCCCTGACTCAGGACACCGCGGGGAAGCAGGCTGGCCCGGGACTGTGGATGTTGCTGGGGTATAGTCTCAGAAAGACTGATTAAAAAATAACAATGAAAAAAAAGGAGTAAGTCTTCTATGGTGACAGCATGGTTTCATCTGCTGCAGTCTCCCAAAATCCTGGTACTGAAAGTACATATTTAGGAACACAGGGCTTTACAAACTGCTCAACATGCTTTTGGAAGAGGTTTGCTAATCTACCTAGCTTTCAAAATGTTATATTTTATGGTTTCTATGGCGGTTCATTAATCTAGATTGAAAGCATGCTCTAGGCAGAGGACAGATGATGATCCAGGGGTGAAATAACCTTCCCTTCTCTTTCTGAGGGCCAATACGTTTTCCAGAAGGCACAGGCAGTTTGGGGTTTATTAGACTGTTTCTCTTTCCCTTCTCAGCTTCTAATTTCATAATCATTTTCATATTGTTTGCTTCATAGGCTGAGTACCATTTTCCCCTGCATTCTTTTCTCCCTTTTTAAATTTTCTTACTTTTTTTATTCCACACCTAGAAATGCATGAATCTGAGCCAAACTTTCCAACCCATCATACCTAAGGGGATCTGAAATGAGGTCAAACAAGTTCACCCATCCCTACAGGATAATCCTGCTGCTCTGCAACATTGTTGGATGTACTGCAAATGGTACAGGCTCCTGTTGGAGAGGTGGCACACTTGCAGGGCTGAGGAGAGAACTGGGGACGTATTAAATGCAGATAGTCCATGCACAGGAAAATCAGCAGCAATTCTGCTTCTAGGGGTGTGCGCTTTAGCCATCCCCTCTCTGGGAAGGATGTCGTGTTAGACAGCTCTGATTTTCTTGCAGTAAATCTGGAAACGACATTGCTGTAGCAAACCAGTCAGCTGAGTCTTAATGGTTGTCACACCGCTGCATGCCAAGGTCAATCATAAAGTCACTGGTGACAGATGGGGAAAAGCAGCTCTCCCTGCTTCAAAGGCACGGGCTCCTGTCATTGGAGCTAGTTTCTCTTCTTCATGCTGGACCTCGGTGCTTGCCGCCAAGCATGAAAGAAAATCTGCAAACTAAATCGGCGTTTGTGGTTTCAGAACATGAAGAATAATTTCCTTCACTGTTGCCAAGGCAGGACTGAAGGCAAAGAGCTGATCGGCACTGACTCCCCCCTCCAGCCAAGGACAGCAGCAGGCACTTGTTCCTTTGGAAGATAAGCTGTTCCTGATGCTCGGTGTTAACTCCTTCTGGAAACACGGTGTCAAAGGACAACTACAATATGCTAACAAAGTCCAGTCCTTCCCTTAAGAAAATACCTAGCACTGAGGAGAGCTTCATATTGCACCCGAAGCAATGTAGCAATAAGACACATCCACCGGCTAGAAAAGACCTTGATGTTGGATGCACATGCACAGAGTTAGGGCTGAGGCTGTCTCAGAGGTTCCTGGTAGTTTCCAAATACTCTCTTAAGGAGGTATTTCCACCCCCTTTCAGATGTCCCTCCAGGCCCAGCAGAATCCACCATCCCCCCTTCCTCTTCTGGGTTATGCTTCCCCTATGCCCTCTTGGCGGGGCTGGTAACACTGCTTGTGAGGACATGGGTTACCCGTCCGTAACAGTGGTGGGAGTTAAAAATAATCCCCCCCAAAAAGCCTCTTGGGAGAGGGAGGCTAATGGAAGATTTGGCACTGAGACTGATTATCATAAACCAGTTCTTATTCACTCTTGGGAGTTGGAGAGGCCTCCCAGTCTTTTTTTTCCCCCAGTTTTTCCTTATATTTTCCTCTTCTTCCTCCACCCCTTTGGGTCTGAAGTGTTTGAGAGATAAGGCAGTTGCCATTTGGCAAATCAGAAAGCCTTTGATGGGCCACCAAAATGCACGTTGTTCCCGTCTGGGAGACATCAGTGAGATCAGATAGGAAGTTTCCCCTTCTTGTCCAGTTCCCAAAACATCCTGGCTTCTCTGAGAAGGGCCACGCTGATGAACAAGTTAAACACATGGATGTTTTGAGAAACTCAAGCAAAGTTCACAGCTCCTTACATGACAACTGTGCTTTCACAACCAAGCCAAAGCCTTGGGGTTATGGGAGAGGATGGCCGATACATTGGGGCCAACCCACAGTTGGAGAAGAGCTCTGCACTCTCTCCCTCAGAAGTGCCACTGTGGTTGTACCTGGTCACAGCAAATCCATGAAGATGGCAAGTGATGTTCAGCCTAAAACACTACCTCAATGCAGAGCAGCCCAGGTTGTCTGTTCATCTCACCCAGTGAGTCCAAGCCCCAAGCAGAAGGAAGCCAGTCTCATCCAGCAAGTCCAGACTTACGTGAATATTTTGCACCATTCATATCTCTGACAGGAAGACTTGTACACATGGGATCTACATTTCTGCCTCCTGCTTCCATTGGCACAGTAAAGAGCATCAAAAGCAGGTGTTTAGTTTAAAGCATTTGCTTTGATGCAGTCTTGAGTCTTCACAGATTTAGGTATTAAAATATCTTAGCTTTCAGTAATAGGTCACACCATGTTTGCAGATTTTATTAACTTGAATAAAGTAAGATAAATCTTATTTAGCTTTCACAATGTACACACCATGCAAATGCCAACCCATCTGGGTTTAAAAACAATGAAAACCTACAAAAAAAAAGAAAGGAAGGAAAGTATTTTTAGCTCCCATTCAATGCACAGCAGCAAGCCCCCCATATCTCATAACTAGGAGGGAGCAGTAATACAGAGGCAGAGATGAACAGCCTTAGAGAAAAGAGAAGAAAAAAAGAGAAGAGGAACTTCTTAAGCTATTATTGCTGCTGCAGTCTTCTTATCTCAAACTGAGTACAAGAAACAATTGAATTACAGTGAAATAATTACTGGGCTAATGAGGGCAGACAGACAATTGCAATATTCCCAGAGTTTTCTTCCTTCCCTTTCCTGAAAATACTTAAAATAATTGGTAAACAAAGTGGGTTATTTATAAATACAGACAGACTATACAACCCAAACCAGGACAGCTAAACAGTGAGAATGGAAACAATTATTTGCCTGGAATTCGGAGTCATTTAAAGGAAAATCTTCCCTTAAGGAAATGGTGCTGTACACCATCAGCGCTAACTTCACAGCTTGCTGTTAAACACCCAAGCTGTTTTAAAAATCTACTTGGAGATGCTGAATATATAGTTTTAACTCCTAATGAGGTGTTAAGTGGCTCAGTAATTTATTTCTTTCGCAGGGACTAACTATCATATCAGAAGGGAAAGGGCAGCTACCAGCCTTGACATTTCAGTGAGCCCCATCAAGACTAAAAGAATTATTATTGCCTTGTTTGCCACAAGGCAATGAGCTCTGCTGGTGTCAGCAGCACAGTGGGACTTTTTTTTTTTCTTATTCATATTATAGCAGTCTCTGTTATTCTTAGCCAGGGCTAAACACTGCAGGAAGGATGACAAAGAAGTAGCCTGTGCTCGGGGAAGCTTGTCAGGCGATAGCACAATGAGGAGCTCCCAGTGCAAGCCAACGCTGTGCCAGCTTGTTAGGCACTGTGGGGAAAATATCTCCTAATGACATGGGATGCTAGCTACTTGCTGCCTTTTTTTAAGCACCAGGTTTTCTAACTCAGCACAGGCCATCTCTAATCAATGCAGTTTTAAGCCTCAGCTGTCAGCTACTTTTGAGCAGAGCCTCTGAGAGCAAAGCTGGGAATGGTTTGCAAAGGCTTTTTTAGCACAGACCAGGCTGAAGTCAGGAGGAGGTAAACACTTCATTTTGTTTTGGTTGTCTTATGCCTATGCAGGTGCTGCTTTGCCAAGACACAGTCTATGGTGCCAAGCAGAGTTTGTAGCCTTGTGTGGCCACAGAGCTCTAAGTTAATTTCTCTGCCGGAGCTGCCCATTTGGTGAGATGATGCTAAATGTTAACGATTTCCATAAGGAGGGCAATACAAGAAGTCAGTCTGTCTGCAAGGTGGGAAGCACTAAGAAAAAGTTACTACTAAAGCATACTTATACTGATGAAGTACAGGGACAAGTTCTTGCTCTTTTGGGGTATTGCTTGGCTCAGTAAAAGTGAGCTGTGGGGGCTGTCATATATGTGCTCCTTTGGTGATAAGGTAAAGGGGAGAATGTATCCCAGTATGCTGACACCTAATGCCTCATGTGGTCTGAAGATGTGCTGCTGTATATAGTCAGGTCTGCAGGTGGGATTGTGAAGGGGAATGAGGAAACAGAAGCCAGCTGCCTAGGGCAAGAGCTTGCAGAAAGGTGAATATTTAGATCAAAAATATGTTGTCTTTTTCTTTTTTTTTCTTTTTTCTTCTTTTCTTCTCTTTCTTCCCCCTCCTATTGCTCTTGTCTTCTGTTTATAACTTGTTTCTAGGAAATTGCCAGCATGCAACATCTTTACAGTTCTTGAGTCTTACAATGAGGTAGCTTTGGTGGGACTGGTATTAGCTTCAGAGAAAGAAAGACGTGGCCTCCTGGTTGCCCTGGGTTAGGTAGACTTTCTCCATGCTGTGTTGTTTGGCAGAGCCCTGTTTTTCATCCTCTCCTACAACAAAGTCTCTGGCTTGGTGAAGATAACATCACAGTGAAGGCTTGTCATACCTGTTGTCTAATTATGTCAGTCTGTAGAAACAGCTCCAAGTGAACAAAAATAGCTTTGACGGTATGAATTATAGGGCTCTGTTTTATGACTAATTTCAGTGCCTTGGTGTGATAACTTAGATGCTGTCAGAGTTAAGACTGTACAATGCCTTGGCAACAGATAGGAAACTCGGAGTTAGGCCTATCTTAGCTCTTTGTGTGTTTCTGAAATGGACTTGCCAAATGTCTTTTTTCGACCCTGCAGTCTAAGCTAGGAGGAGATGTAACGTTTTCCCTGTTTTATCATCATGGCCATTTAAAAATTATTATTTATTTTAATCCCCAGCTCTCACTGCCTTTTGTAGCTGCAGCATAGACCATCTCTCCCAGAGCGCAGTGCCAACAACCGTTGCACGCATTGCTCGGCTTAAAGTACACTGGTGAAAATCCCAGTTCCTGTAACGCAGTAGATCATGCTGCTGAGGTCATGCAGCATGATGTCTCATCTAAGACAAGGTCTTCCAACTTATTCAGCTGCATTGCATGATCTTGAGTGACCTCACGGCTAATGGCACAAGAAGGGAAGGATGGTGTATAGAGGGTCCTTTTGCGTTTTGCAGAAAAACAACCACTGCCACAGAACCAGCCCAAAGTTCTCCTCGTTTGTACTACTCCCCCTCACGCTCTGCAGTATGGTTAGATGTGACCAGCATACTGCAGAAACATAGCTGAGGATGTTGGCATTCACTTGGTTGCTTGGCTACCTAGTCAGGGGGTTACAGGGTGCCAACTTCCAGGGCTATATTCCTCTTTTAATTGCCTCTGCGTTACTCAGTTGTACTTTGTCATTTATCACGCTGCAGGAGACCATTTTCCAGTGTCTGTGCTCCATTCTGTTGCATGTCACTTCATCTAAAATTAAACTCCAAAATAAAATAAATATTATCCTATCTTTTGAGCATTAAGTATTGAATAGGGGTTTTAGCTGAAGAGTTAGATGCTGCAATTCACTCTGACACAGTGAAGGGTAAAAAGGATAATAGGAAGTCCTGGCATAGCTAAGCTTTTTATCTAAGAAGCCTTATGGTATATAGTTTTATCTTGTTAATGCATAAATCTAAGAGTCAGGTGGCCAAGATTTCACAGTTTAGAAACAAAAACGTCAGGAGCAATGATTCAAATGCAATACATGTCCATGCCAAAAGCCATTACAGTAGAGTTAAGTTTCATTTTCATGTCCATACAGAAATTCCAGACCATGTATATTGCCTTGGAAAACTGAGGAGCTGGCAGGAGAGGGTACTAAAGGAAGAAAATATTTGCTTTGACTCATGCAGGATAGATCCAGCATCTGGATGATGTTTCGCAAAACAAATTGCTCTCCCAATTTTCTATCCTGTCTCGTTTGACTTTACAGGATTGTCTGCATGTTGCATATGCGATGCAGTAGTTCCAGGGGCAAGGGGAAAGCCTGGGACAGATCAGGCTCTGTTATTTCAGGCATTTCACTTTATTCCCTAGTTTTTCAGTTGTAAAAAGAGGTTAATGGCACTTCCAGCTGTAACAAAGATGCTATGAGGAAAAATTTCCGTGATGTTCCTGAGGCGCTTTGATTACAAAGACTGGGGAAAGGACCTCAGCAGATGAGTTCCAATCCCACGTTGTTTGTTCTCTGTTTTTCAGACCTGCTCTTTTTAAAGTGTGGCAGAGCAAGTACCTCTGAGCTTTTTGTTTTGTGACCTAGGATCATCAGAAGTCTCCAGGGAAATGCCTTCACTGGTATTTTCCCAAAGGATTTCCTCTCTGCAAGTCCTATCCTGGAAGTACAGGAGACATGTTGTAGGTCAGAAGCTCACTGTTAGGAGAAAGGAGAGGAGAGGAGATGAAATGCTTTGCGTGATGCTGTATTAACCCTTCTGGCCTTTTCAGAGATCCATCATCCCTTGTTTCATTTGCTTCAGCCCCCTGGACACTGCCCTGCTTGCCACAGTCTGTGAGAGATCCTTGAGGCTTTCTGTATGGTGAGGAGACTCATTGAGGCCATGCGGTTCTTAGCTCCACTCAGAAAAACATCTATTCTAAAATCTTCCAGGCAGTTTAGTTTCATTATTATCCATTACTGTCATATAATTTCTTAAGTGAAGAGACCGAAAGCCTGAAATCTTTCTAGCAGAGAGACACTGAGGCATCCCTGTTCTTCCAAGGCTGGGGGTCTCATTACAGAGGCAGTAGGCTGGGCACAGAAGTGAAGCGACAAAGCTCTGAGTGTTTAATGTTTTCATTAAAAATGAATGTCTCTTATGAATATTCTTTTCTATGTGTAATTTCACTTTGCTATGAAATCCCAAGTTCTCAGCAATGTGATCTCACTAGAGTATCATTCCCCAAGCAATATGAAGGCACAGGCTTTTACTGAACCCGCTAGGACTGCACAGCTTATACTTTGTAAGTATCCTCACTGAGATTTGAGGGGATAATAATAATTAAAAAAAAAAAAAAATCCTCAAGAAGAGCCTTGAAAAATACTCCATCTGGCCTTTATGTAGGAGAAAACCAGGACGAGAGTTTTCTGTACAGCTGCTGCTTGGAGAAATCTCATGATTAAAAGGGTGACAGCATAGGACTTCATCCATTAACAGGGACTGTCCATGCATCCAGCTTCTGTATTCTCTCAGTTGGATGCACTGACTATGTGTCTAGTCTCTTCTCAATCAGACAGATCACTGGTCTCCCAAAGGTGCAAGCTTCTGAGCTACGTGGCTCAAGAAACAAGGTGCTGGCCATGAGCAGTAGCTCTCTACAGTCACTCCTTGGTGTGCAGGCACAGCATTAGTTGCTACATCAGCCCCGAGTGCATCTACTCCCCACAAAGGATTGAAGATCCTGCTCAGACAAGTGCTAAGGTTAAATGGAACATGATTCATAGTCCTGAGACTTCAGAAAAGCATGGTCCGTTTTATCCCCATCACAATTTTCATTATCAAACAACATTCCAGGGAAAAAAAAATTAATTGGAAGTGGTAGTTAAATCTGATTAGCTTCAACTAGTTTAGAAAGCTGGAGGCAGGGACATTTTAAGATCAAACACACTAAATTTTTGTTTACAGTATGGCATGAGGCAAGAAAAATGGAGATGGTTCTTCAGTGGGAATCCAAATCAGGCATTTAAACTTATGTGCATCTCTCTGTCTCTATTCTGAGTTCTGATTTATTTTTTTTCCCCTCAGTCCTTTCCTGACATTTTTAAGCATTAAACGTTAATGTAATTAAATGCTAATTTGACTGCAGCTTCTAACAAACACAGCATGCATTTTTTTCATACTCAGAAAGCCTCACAGGAGTGTGGGAGTCTACTTCTTTTCCTTCAGTTTCCTCAAGTTTTGGAACCTCTATTTCCAAAAGTGATGGCAAGAACCATACATGTGTCCCCACCCCATGATGTGACCATGGAAGTGAAGAATAGTGTAGCTATGGAATAAACTGTGGACATTTTAAACCTGAAAACCTGGCCAGAGTGATCTATCATATCATGTGCGTTGATCCCTGGGCTATCCTATTAATGCAATTAGTCATAATCTGATTACTTATTATAGATGCTACTAAATATAATGACCACAAGCTAGCAAGGCCTGTTTCATCCAGTACTGAGCAGAATCTTAATGTGACTTTAGTATTTGATGTCTTTCTTCCGAGGGATGGCAGATCCTATTTACTGTGGAAGATGGAGATCCATTTGTGTTACTTCTCTTCTGGGCCGTGCTCTCAAATGAAGAAAGGTTCCCTTTCCCAAAGCAGAGGTAATCGTCCCTTTCTGTGTCTACATAGTATATCACACAGCGACTATGTGCACATCATGGTATCTGTGTTTGGTCCTTAAGAGAAGTAAGTTAAGGGAAAACATTCCTGTTGTCAATTATGGTAATTTTAACAAGGTATTTGGCTGAAGTTAAACCCTACTATCATTGCTAGGACTCCTATGTGAAGGGGATGTGTGTGCTTAGGAGTCCCAGCAACAAAAAATCCCTCAAACTTTTTAGTTAGGAGATGTTCTGTTGTTTCAATTTGCTGTAATTAAAGCCTGCTATTTGCATTAGAAAATCAAATTCCATTTACAACATGAATAATTCTCTTGAGTTGTCTTTGCTTCTGTTGTTCTGAAGTGACTGAAGTTCTCCCTATTTGGCAAAAAAAGCCTGCCAGTTTTTTCTCCCTTAAAATTAACCCCATATATCATGCAGAGTGACAGCAGAATAAAAGCTCTGTGATGTTGCTGGTTGAAGGCTGCTGTGTTTCTCCTTCCCTAGAGAAGGCACCTCTTCTTGACTAGGGAGTCTCTCTGCTGGACCACTTCAACAGAGCTTTGACTCAGGACTCGTGGATTTACTTGTACAGTATTAACAAACCACTGTCTCCATTCCTGCAGAATCAGAAAAAAAATGTTAATTATTTGAGAGCAGATGGATGAGGATTTTTTGCTTGTTTTTTCTGATCCAGTTTAGAACACATATCTTCTTTAACCATCAAAAAATAACATACAACGGTAGGCTACTTCATCAGTTTAAAATAGGATGGTTATCCCCACGGATCTGCCAAGAATGGATATGAAACTACCAGTCCCATACTACCCATCCTCTATTCCCTTCCTCTCTCTCTTTCATAGCGGTGCTGTCTGCAGCTCACCAAATCTTCTCCCAGATCCTATTTACCAAGGTAACAAGTACAAGACCACCATCTTCTACAAAGCTGCAGAATAATTTAGGTTGGAAGGGAGATCATCTAGTCTGATATCCTGGTCAAAGTTGCTTAGGACCATGTACAATTGAGTTTTAAATATCTCCAAGGATGGTGATTCCTTCGCTTCTCTGGACTCCTGTCCCAGGGCTGCACAATTTTCACAGGGATATTTAGTGGGGGAAGATTGCTCAGAATTTTCTGCTGAAATTGAATACATTTGAAGAGTCTAATATAACTAAAATTAGTTTTATTAGTCCTAATAATAATAACTAGGCTATGGTTAGGAGCAACAGATTTTCTCCTCTTGCATCCAGATATGAGAGCCCCTCTCTTCTATCTCAGCAATCTTAGCACTAAGTTTGAACCTTAACACAGCTTTAATGTTTCAGAGGCATGGCCAAGGGTCTCTTGGTTGACAGGGAGAACAAAGAACCCACAGCAGTGGGCTGGCAGAGCCTTGCGAGCAGAGCTGTGAAGAGGAGATAAAACCGTGAGGATGCTGAGGTGCCAAGAGAAAACCTTGCACCGCCCGTGCTTCCTCACCCAGCTCAGCCTTTGTTGCTGCTCCTCTGCCACTCCTTGGTCCAAGTCATAAAGAGCTCTAAAGAGCAGGAGTTGATGCCAAGAGAAAGGCAAGTAGGTGGCACAGAAGTTGGGAAGCAAAGAAAATAGCTTCTCCTGGATAATTTGCCCCTGGATTTTAAATGTTTCTCAATGAGCCTGACAATGAGCCTCTTGCGATGGCATCATATGAGTCAGGGAGCTGTTAAGTGAAGTCATAGGCAACTTAGAAGACAGCATGGAAAGTGCTGGACATCTTATTTGTGGGCAGCCCCTGTGCTTAGTCCAAAGATTAAAATATGCGAGCATTAAATATCTGACCCTACAAAGTTGACACAGTATAGTGAGGTAAACCCCTTTGCAGCTGGTTCCTTTAACAACATAGATCAGTCAAATATTACAGATTTCTCAAGCCTTTTTGAAAAAAAATCCTGAAAAGTTTGGGGGTTGTTTTGTTTTGTTTTTAACAGTGAGCTTGTTTGACATCGCAAATGTCTGAAACTTTTAGCAAGAGGGCATTTTCTAATCAAGGAAATTTTGTTGGGATATTTTTCTAAGATTTTTTTTTTTTTTTAAAGCTTAACTCAGCATTTAAAATCAAGATTATAGTTGACTTTTTATTGAATGTTCCAGTTCTGGAAAGTGAAACTACTTGATACAAACTTTTTGAACGTTTTGATTTAAAAATGTGAGTTAGAGAATGCATTGAGATCTTCCTGGAGCATGGGAAAGAGACATATTTTGGCCTTTATATAACCAAGTGTTGTTTTTTATTGTTGTTTCAGGGGTTTTTAATGTTTTTTTTCCTTTTCTTTTTTGGTTGATTTTTTTTCCCCACTTGAAATAAGGTAACACCAATTCTTGTCTTGCCTTTTTGTTTTCATGCACTGTGCCTGGCCTGATCTGGGAATCTCTAACCCTTCCTGAAATCCAAGGGGAAGAATGTCCCTAGCACTGCTTAGGGACTTGCAAACACCTTGGAGAACTTGTGTCTGAGTATTTAGTTCGGCTTATGATCCTGCAGTAAGTTGGTGGAATGTTTCTGCCGGGCAGTGCACCCCACATTACACCCGCCAGAGCCTCTGCCTGGCAAAAACCAAATGAAATTCAGAGCTTAATGAAGGAGAAAATACAGTGCCTTCCCTGATTCGAGGGATTTCTTCTCTAACAATGTTTCTTTCATGATTTGTTCTTGTGATACAGAGTCATCACTGTGACTTAAACAATTACCAGCTTCAATCCAAAGGGAATCTGCAAATTTGTCTCACCTTACCTAAAAGCAGCGAGGACGAAAGAATACAGACGGAGAAAAACCCCTTCCCCATTTCTTTTCAATCTACTGCAAAGACATCGAGAACCCTCAAGTGTTTGTCTTTGCAGAATCAGCCCTTTCAGAACCAGATGGTATCAAGATCAATTGATGTGAATGCAATTTAGTGTCCCTGCCAACTGTTAGCGTGCACGGCTGCCTATCTCAGACACACTCTGTGAAGACCATGTGCTGACACCCTTCCTCATTGCTGGGCAATCCCCTACACTCCAGCTAGTCGTTATCGCGCTAGAGAAAGTTGGATTCAATGAGGGCAGTGCAGATGGCAGATCCTCATGCACAGCATGCAATGGCAGGCTCAGGTCCAAAGACCTCGCAGAGCTGGGCCAAGAGCCATTAGAAACCTGCAAACCCCTATTGATATGATAG
Source organism: Aviceda cuculoides (assembly GCA_035590195.1). Classification (NCBI taxonomy): domain Eukaryota; kingdom Metazoa; phylum Chordata; class Aves; order Accipitriformes; family Accipitridae; genus Aviceda; species Aviceda cuculoides. The sequence continues at coordinate 13,544,255 of JAVJGG010000009.1, read as the reverse complement.
ATAATGACTATATTGAATTTGTCTAAAATAAATGGAGACTATTCTGGGTTCTCTTTTAACCTGCCTTTTTAAAACCCTACTGTCCTGTGCTAATAGGAGTAACACCTGCAAGCAGTGAAATGCAATGGAAAAAGCTGCAGGGAAAAAAAATAAATAGTATGAGTGATGCCTTGGTTCACAGAAAATCAGTCTCCCCACCCCTGTGCAACATGAAGGTGACAGTGCACCTAATAGCAACTGCTTGCGTATTTTGGGTAACTCATCCCTGACAAATGTAATGGTCTGAGAGGGGAACTGTGGGCAGCCTGACAACTTCGCCTATGAGTGCTGGATGTCAGGCAGGCCAAGGGAATTGGCATATCCAAAAGAGGTACCTGACACCCTGAAGCCCAAGGCATGAAGGTCACTATGCAATCAGCCCTATATTAAGAGTGGAGTGAGTTCACATCCAGTTTGGGATGGCAGTATGGTATATATACTGAAGAAGCAGCGTTTGTCTTCCCCAAGGTGTTTGACTGCCATAGCTTGCATGTGTGTGTGCATGAGAAAGTCAGATTCAGCAACTGGCACCTTTGGGATGGCACCTTGGTCAGCTTAAGCGAGTCATTCATCCAACCATTTCTCTGAGCTTATTGTCCCCACTGAGTGTCCTGTCTTTCTTCTGTCCTATCTTAGGAGTCATACTGGTGAGATACCAGCATCCCCTGACGTCACTTGGTAGGTGGCAGGATAGGGATGCCTGACACCTTGCAGCATCAGGAAACAAGAACATCTCCTGAGTCACAGGAGGAGCACCCCATGTCCCATAATTGTCTGCCACTGTGTAGGTTAAAGGCAGGCATGCTCCATGACTAACACGGGAAGAATGCGGCTTAAGTACCAGCTGGCAAGCATGTCCGTATGTGACATGGCTATCTGCTGCATGAAATCAGAATTAATCAACTGCATGTTTCAGGACGCTTAGGAGAAGTATGAAAATCTGATTTCATGTTACATAGTGAGATTGTTTTTGAAGGAGGTTCCTAAACCACAGCAAAGCCTGAGAGTCCATCACAGGAAAAACCAAAGTCCCACAATATTCAGAACAATATTTGCATAGAAATTACAGCCAACCAATCTCTCTTGTGTTGTTTTCACGTTGAGTCATGCTAATGAGTACACCAGGTGAATAGGAATGAACATCCTGCAGAGTATGGGGAGCTTGTACTGCTAACAATGCAAAAACTTGTGTAAGATGGTGATAGCTATTTTTCCTCGTGGCTCTTCAAACTTTGGAAAGGCCTCTTCAAAGCAGAAGATACCTGACTAGAACAGGGTTTGGAGCTGTACACATGACCTCTGCCATAATGTCACATACAGTGAAAAGAACACTCTGATATCTTATGTAATTTAAGCCCTTATTTAGGCAGCAAACTCCTCACCCTGGGCTATGCAAGTTTTATTCCTGTCCAACAGTACTTCATAGTCCTTGTGATTCAAATTAAGCTTTTTATCAGAGTATATATTACTCAGCATAAGCAAGGACTAGGATCTAGGCTTAAAACAGTAAGCACTTCAGGGCTGTGCATTTTGTTTTGGGGGAACTGTTTGGGTTTTGCAACTTGTACAACATCTGGCAGTAATTCATCAATACTTTGGTATGGTGGCTCTAAGCATCATGTTCTTGACTGTAATTGTGTAATTGCATACCTATCTTCCTAAATCATGTTGTTAGGATTCATGAGATCAGCTAGAAACAGCTTTTACCTAATGGGCCACCCTGCTGATTCCTGTTTACATTGTCGAGCCTTTCCTGACCCATCTGTGGCTCAGTTATTCCTCAGTTTGAATGGATGCTGTGGATTTCTTCTCCCTAGGTCGCTACCAAAACTCACCTTGTCAGTTTTGGCACGTCCCTCTGATCTGTGAAGACTCTTTTGAATTTTGATCCCACCCGCCCAAGTCCTTGCAGGCCCTCCAGCTCAGTGCCACCCACAAGCTTTGTAAGTACACTCTCTTCCACCCGCTTTGTCACTATCAGCTGTTTCTGTCCTATCCCTCAAGCCAGTCGCCCCATTAAAGAAAACAGTGAGTTGGGTAAAGCCACACTGGTGGGTTTTTTTTAACACCTAATTGTCTGCCAAGAGTTTAAAATTCTTATTTGTGCCAGGGTCTTTCCAGGGATCAAAGCTAGTTTTATTGGGTCCTTCATTTTTGGTTTTAAATAGCTCAGTGCTGTTCAGGTTCATCTTAGGGACTTGCTTGTCCTCCACTGGTTCAGTATTGCTCAGATGCTCTGCTGCCCATTCCCCCAGATGCTGCTGACCTGAGTTCTGCTGCCTTCTCCAAGCAGCCATCCTACAGGACCTGGTTGTAGAGGAAGACCTCTATACTGTCCTGCTTTCTTACCTCCTTTATCCTTTCATTTGAACAAACCTGCTTTTCAGATGGAGAACCACGTGAGTCGATTCCATCAACAGCATGGGTCTGCCTGCTCACGTAACTTGGCAGAGCACCCTTTTAAGTCATTTTGGGCATCCTTCCTCTGTCTTTATGGGAATTGGATCAAACCTTCACAGAAGATGTTGTAATAATTAGGGAGCTAGGTGTGCTTGTCAGGGAGGTTCCTCAAAGAAGTTCAAAGTCTGCTGGGAGTGGTTGAGGCCATGAAACCATTTTAATTGTTGGTGCAGGACTTGAAATGCGAGAGACAGATTTTCTCAAGAGAGTAGTGCAGAGATACTCATTTACACAAGATGCTATGTTTTGTGTGAAAAGTCTTAAACAAAACATTTACTGTTTCTTAAACCAATGACCTGACCCTCGACAGAGCTCTGGCTTTATACTGAGGCTCTGTCCTCTGCAGATCTCCTCTGAGAATTTGGGGCTAAAGGAAAACTTGACTCTGTGGTTTATTTTCTTCTTAACAAACAGAAGTTTATACACAAAGAGGCAAAGACGGGGAACAAATGAATCTTAGCACAAGTAAACAACACGGAGACCTGACTGACCTCTCCTCACACTTGAGAAAATTAGGAGAACTGAGTCCAGGTTTTGCCTCTCTGAATAATTTCAGGGTCTGAAGCAGAACTGTCCACGTGAATGAGAAGTAGAGACTGAGCTCTTAAGTTTTTATATATAAAAAACCCAAACCAAACCAAAACAAAACAAAAGCAAAACCCCTGAATGGCAGAAGTTGTAAGTAACATATAAGTCTGGGTGGAGTTGCATTGGCTGCTATTGTAACTGCAGAATCACTTTGAGTTAAAAAGCTGTATGCATGAGTTAACTAATGTTCATAAAATTCTTTGAAAAGTCAAAAGCAAGCATGAATTTTTTTTAACATTTCTTTAAAATTTGTTAACAAGACTATTAATTATGTTTAACTCTTCATGTAGTAGAAGGTAACCTAGTAACTACAAGTAAGGTATAAATGACAAATAATGCAAAATAATAATTTATTCAGTGAAACAACAGAATGATCAGGAGATAGGCTACAATATTTATCATTATTTCTGGCACTAAACATCCACAAGTTACACTGCTTTTGAAATGCAAATGTTTAGAAGGGACTAATGAAACACACTCCCCATGAAGTCCCCAGTTCACTATAAATTAGTGAGCTGACTTGCTTGCATTTTAAATTCCTATCTGTTAGCAAAAGGCATCACCTAAAGACATTTGAAGGGTAAGAGGTCTATAGGAGAGCCAATGTTTGAGAGGCTGGCTGTGCGGCTGTTGATAACCAAAGCACTGTGTGAAGTGCTGAATATCATACTGAATGTCCCTTTCCAGCATCTCTGCTTACCTTCCCTCTCCTCTTGCTTGGCTATTGAGGTGCCTAAAACCTCATCACCCATATCTTTTTCACAAAAATCCACTTGATGGTTGCTTCTGGGTGGAACTGCAGAAAGCTTGCCCAGGGTGACAGCTTAGACACCTAGCTCACCAAGTCACAAATTCTGACTCTTCCCTCCTGCCAAATTCACAAAGTAGCTATTTGTGGGCATTTTTACCAGAGGCTTGCCAGACTAGGCCTTAAAGGAAACATTATTTGTGGCACAGGTCCCCTGTATGCCATGTTTCTCAACTGGGAAGTTCAGGAGATGCCACCACTGGAGGCCTGGAGAAGGGAAGCTTCTGTTTCTGTAAGCATGGCCTCAGTGACTCTGCCCAAGGTGAAGGAAGGACTAGATTTTTAAATTCCTTTCCAGCCCTGTGACCCAAGGGATATCTGAGTAATTAAGTGTCACCTCAGATGTGGGGGAAGAGAATCAAATCCCATGGCTGTCTAAGGAAACTGGAAACCACATTCCAAGCTCTGCTGGAGAACATCTTCTCTGGTGTGGGTTCCTCTCTTTTCCCTCCAGGACAAGCTGTCCCACCACGGGCTGATGAGAGAGAATGGTGGGCCAGTGGCTGGGATCTCCTGTGGGAAGGAGAGGTCTGGGTTTCAGATGCAACACCAACCAAAATGAAGCCTTAATCAAGGTATAAGGATGAGTCACTTCTGTTCACCCTTCTGACTGTATTTCTCTGTAGGATGTGACACTCGTAACTTGGCAACCCAGCACTGGTGATATCACTTAATCTTTTTGTAACAAGTTTGGCAGCCACATAAAATGCCTTACAGGAAAAAGAGCTTACACCATAGACATTGGATTCCTAAGAAAAAGCTCATGTGATTGTGTGCTCTGCTGTTCTGCTCGTCGTCACCTCCCCAGGGATTTTATTAGCGTATGGGCTAATTTCAAGCAAATTTGACAGACGTTAAATGTCTCAAAAATACAGAGTGCCACAACAACTGATGGCCATGTAGAACAGAGACATACAAATTGATGACCCTACTAAGAGACAAATGGATACTCAGCATTGTTATGATACATCAGAAAATCAGCAGAGGAAAGAGCCATCAGAAATCAGACTTCGTAAGTCCCTCTGCTCATGAAATTGCTAACTCCTACTTGTTATTACTTGTCTTCATAAAAACACTGTCTGTCTTCTGCCTCGGGCATCTGTTACAAGTGTTACTGAAGATGTCCTCTCAGAAGGAAAACAATTACTTTAATAGCTCCTTTAAATAAAAATACAGGCACTGCAGTTAATCAGCTGCCTTTTTGAGTCCTTGCCCATTAAGACCCCAGTGCAGCAGATCTGAAAACGTGGTCCCTGGGCGTGTGACTGCTCCTTGGCACCAAGCCCCCTGCTCCCAAAAGCCATGCAAGCAAGAGCTGGGAAAGGCACTGCTATCACGTGGTGGGCTGGTAGGAATTGCAATTGCTGCCTGAAGACTGAAAGCAAACTCTGTGGTATTCCATTGAGCAACATGTCCTGGCTCCTTCTAAGCCATCACCACGAAACAGAGTTTATTTGTTTAGAGTCTCTGTAATGTAGATGGTGAATTTTGGAAAATGTGAAAATAGATTAACAGATTTTTTTTAAGACCATCTTAAAATGCTGGGAAGTTATGCCTTTAAAATGTGGTGGCCTCTAGGCTGATTCTTTGTGTGACTTAAGCTGAAAGACATTGCTCAGCAGTATCTGCACCTACCCCATCATTATGGGTTCAAGCAATTCCATATCCACCTCAAACATTGTATTTAAATGATTTAAGTGCTGCAGAACCTCCTTCCTATGGAAAAAGTTTAGTTTTGTTCTTTCCTCTTTGAACAATTCCTGCAGGGAAGAGGAGTTTGAGACCTCCAGAGCTGGCAAGTAGATGACACTACCCTACCTCTGCATCTCTCACGCGACCGGCTGCTTGTCCTGGTGCCACTCAGCTGTCCAGGAACCTGTTTCACTAGATGCCTGGTGGGACAGGGTGTAAGTTGTTCAGCCTAGGAGGGCTCTAGACAGTGGCAAAGCAAGTCCAAGATCAACAAATGGCTGCTGGGCAGCGATTAAACCATTGGTCCCTAGCTGCTTGCTTCATAACCTTATCCAGTGATACAGAAAACCACTCTGTGATTGGCGATGGCTGCTCCTGAGGGCCTTTTGCAGGTGTCCTCCTCTTTCCTCTCAATGCCAAAGCCTGCCTGACCCTGCGAGGTCCTCCCCAAATTCGCACCCTCAGAGCAACAAAACTCAATTTTGCCTCCGCTGAGAGGTTTTTAAGCCAGCCCTGGCAGGCAGCCAGCTGGTTGGTAGGCAGCGAGCTGATCCTGAAGAATAAGCCACCCACGCATCTCAGAGCCCTCTAACCTGTTGGGGCTGACAGAGATCCAGGAATCCTGGATTTGTGGCCACTTGCCACATTAGGTGCTGAGCAGCCCAGGAAGCCTACCCGCCAGCCAGTGAGCACTAGCAGATCCCGATCAATCACTTTTTGAATAAGCTTAAATACACTGAGCTTGGGATTGGATCAAAGATAAAATGTAGTATCTACCTGAGTTTCACAAGATTTGTTTTCTGTTGCCTACACTGGCTGTCAATAACTTTGCCATTGCTTTTTCAGTCATTTACTGACTGCACCCCATTTTTAGCTTTCTTATGTTAATGGATTTCCTAACACCGATGTCAAGCCAGTCGACTTTTTTTTTTTTTTTTTTTTTCCCTTTTAAAATATAAACCAAACCCGTACCTCTCCACGACTTTTGGCGCTTCCCCAAAATACCAAGATGTGTCAAAAGTTGACTCAGAGCTCAATAAGCTCGCTGTAACTGTCATTTTCATAGTGTTGACAAAAAAATAAGGGTAAGGGGCTAATGGAGTGATAACCCCCCTTCTCCCCCCTGCACTTCACATTAGCACAGGTCATACTCTGGATTAGGTGGTGGGACACTCATTGCATCCCTCTGAGCTCTGCTTCCTCAGCTGCATCCAGTCTCGCAAGTTATCTTGGTGCTGCAGTTTCAAAAAATGTTGAGTAGTTGCTGACAGCAGAAAGTGCTGGATGAGAGGGACATCTGTTATCTTCTTTCTGGATATGCTCCTGCCTTCAGTCTGAAACACGGAAAACCTAGTGCTGCCTGTAACATAGATGATGCCTCAGATGGATTTTGATGCTTTTCAGCTTCAAAACTTACTTAATGAGCCTGGATCAATTCAAAACAACCTGCTGTAGAAAGCAGAAGAGTATGTTCTCCATTGAGATAACAGCTTGTGGAGCTATTACTGTAATAATACTGCCTTGTGAAGAGTACTTGTTTCAATGGTTAATTGTTTCCAGCTCTGTGCTAGTATCACCCCAGCAGGATTAGGCCCAGCATGACTTCTGCTGCATTGGCTGCTGTTATCGCAGCGCACAGAGCACTTTCCAGTAGACGTGGAAGCATTTAATCACCTAAGTGAGCACTTTCCCCAATCCAATGGTCAGCAGAGAGCCAATACCCTAATGCAGCCAGTACCCATTCCCGTAATGATAATTTGCTGACTCTATTGCTCAGGCGAACAGAAGAGAAATGTGTGATCTGCAGCAGAAGATCTAGTGCAAATGTTAAAGCAGCAGTGCCCCATGCAATCTGAAAGCCCTGTGCAGTCTGCACTCCCTTATGCACATCACATTCTCCTTCCCCAAGAAGCTGAACAAATTCAACCTTTTATTTTAGGTGAACCCAAGTAATTTCCATCAACTTGCCATGAAAAAATACATGTATAAGCCACTATTACAAGCTGCTTAATATTTATTAGAGGGCCAACCAAGAGTCTTGATGTTGAAAATATACATGCACCATATTCCATCCAGCTAAAAGGAATATATGTACCCCGTCAGCATCAGGATGCATAGCTGGCATCTGCAAGCATATGTTGCTCTTTCTTTCGGTTTTCCTTCTCCTTCCTTTCAATTACACCCACCGATTATATTTCGGATTCATTGACATTGCAGTCACTCCTGTGTGGGCACAACCAGGCTAGTTTCAGATGAGCTAATTTGGCTACAGATAGCATTGCAGACAGCGCAGCATAGGACTCGATGCAGTACAAGCTGGGTAAATACTTCAGCGTCTTTACCACCACAGACTGTGGTGGGCTGCCATGGCTCTCAGGGCATGCATGACCTATGTTAAAGGCAGCTCAGGCACGCGTGTAATACACAACCATGATTTTGGTGCAGAATGGTGGTACTCTGTCTCAGGGAAAGGTTAGGTGATGGAGTAGACCAGGGGCCATGGGCTGAGGCAGACCCAGTATGCAGATCTAATGCACCCAAAAGCATCATTCTGCAGGAAGTTTCAGTTTGTCGAGTGCTCTCACCATTGCTTGAGATGTGTGTGTGGGAGGAAAAAAAAAAAAAAGCAGACTTTACCCAGATGTATGAAAACATAGCGCCTGCAAGAGCACAAAAAACAAAAACAAAAACAAAAAAACCCAGTGGAGATGACTGATGAGGCTTTCATGGGGTGTGAAAACACACTTACGCCCTGCCAGCTGCCCAGAGGCCAGCCCGGGGAACTTCAGGGCCGGGAGTGGCGCGGCGAGCGTCCGAGCACCCGAGAGCTCGGCGTCCCCTTCACCCGGAGGAAGAGGGAAGCCTGCCCTTAAGGGCAAGGTGACAGCACTGGGGCCATTTTGGGTC
>JAVJGG010000009.1:13506238-13535151 GCA_035590195.1 Aviceda cuculoides | reverse complement strand
CGGCAGCGGCCCTCGCCCGCTCCCCCGGCGGCCCGGCGCGGCGGAGGCGGTGAGATGGGGGGCAGCCTGGGCTGCCACCGCTCCATCCCCCGCGACCCGGCGGACCTGTGCCACAGCCGCAAGTTCAGCGCGGCGTGCAACTTCAGCAACATCCTCGTCAACCAGGAGAGGCTCAACATCAACACGGCCACGGAGGAGGAGCTGATGACCCTCCCCGGGGTCACCCGGGTGGTGGCCCAGAACATCGTGGAGTACCGGGAGTACATCGGTGGCTTCAAGAAAGTGGAGGACCTGGCGCTGGTGAGCGGGGTGGGGGCGGCCAAGCTGGAGCAGGTGAAGTTCGAGATCTGCGTGAGCAGCAAGGGCAGCTCGGCGCAGCACTCGCCCAGCTCCCTGCGCAAGGACCCGGCCTCCGAGTACCACCTCTCCGCCACCAAGATCAACATTAACACCGCCACCCCGGCACAGCTCATGAGCATCCGCGGCATCACTGAGAAGATCGCCAACAGCATCGTGGACTACCGTAAAGAGCACGGGCCCTTCAAAAGTATCGAGGACTTGGTGAGGATGGACTGCATCAATTCCTCCTTTCTGGACAAAATCAGGCATCAGATTTTTGCAGAGCGGTCCCGGCCCCCTTCGACGAACACCAACGGTGGCCTCAACTTCACTGCCAAGCCTCACCCCAGTCCCACTTCTCTGAGCCTCCAGAGCGAGGACTTGGACTTTCCTCCTGGGGGTCCAACCCAGATCATATCCACTCGCCCCTCTGTGGAGATGTTCGGGGGCATGAGAGACGGCAGACCTGTCCTGAGGCTGGCTACCTGGAACCTGCAAAGCTGCTCCATCGAGAAAGCCAACAACCCAGGTGTGCGGGAGGTCGTGTGCATGACACTGCTGGAGAACAGGTAAGAGGCGGCACCTGACCCGTGGGCCCAACTCCATGCGGGATTGCAGGTTAATGCCTTTGGGGTTTGGGCACTCTAGAGTCCCCTCATGATCCTTGTGGGACTCGCTCCTTCCCAGGATTATTAAATGTTTCCGACTTCTTGCGTGGAACCCTGGTTGAGTCTTAATGCTGGGACTGTAGTGACTGTCCCTTCATAAAGCTGCTATAGTCCTTGAAAGGTGGTGGACCTCCTGAGGGGGTATGTGTGTACACACATCTGTGTGGGGAAGACTGAGCTCTTACGGTCAGTCACGTTGGGCCTGCTAATGGTTGGTCAAGGATTGTTTCTCCATCAAGAGCGTTTTGGACAAGTCGTGGAGGACTGTCTTTCCTGCCAGAAACTGGGGGGCAATAGCAGGGGAAGGGCTGCTTTGTATATACCCTGTTATGCTGTTTCCCAGAGCATCTTACTGCCACTTTGGGAGGCAGGATGCAGTGCAACATGCACCTCTCTCGGAGCTGCCAAGCTGAGACCTGCCAGTGCCCCTTCTCCAGAAAGTCTTGTTTGGGTGGTGACCTCCTTAATGTCAGCCTTCAGGCTGTAGTCTGCTATCCCTCAGATCCGCTCCTCAAATCAAAAAGGCTTCAGAGCACAGTCACGTTGGTTTGGGCTGTGTAACAAGCGTGGAATGCCATGGCTTGTCCCGCAACGGTGATGCAGCTCGTTAACGAGTGGTCATGGGGCATCTGCTGAGCTGGAGGGACTGCTCATCCTTGGGGGTGTGAGACATCCTTGGACAGCTGCCTGGGGAGGCTGTGCTGTCCCCTGTGCCAGGCAGGCCCCTGACTTCACTGAGCTAGTGGGCACAGAGCAAGGCCTGTTTGTGTGCAAGTGGGATGGTACTTCTGGTGTTAATGGCTGAGAAGCTGAGCGCTGTACTTTTTTTTTTTTTTTTTTTTTGTAAGGTAATCAGGCAACAGTGCTGGGGATGTCTCTCTTGCTAAACTTTCTGCTTGATACAGAAATGTAGGAATGCAATAAGGATTTTGAAATAACTCTCACCCATTCCTCTCCACGTGTGAAATCTGTCCCAGCTGGTCTGGCATGTAGTTTACGACATTAGGGAACTAACTTTTCTTTCTTGCTTCTATTCAAACTTCCAGCTGGATATGAATAGGGGCAGGGGACTGTTGGACTCTGCAAAAGGGGTATTGTGGGGAGGGGAAGTGCTGATGAACCATTATCTCTGGCAGTGGCCAAGAACTCTGTCCTTTTCCAGAAATATGCTGAATAATGGCTCTTGTCGGTGTGGTTGCGGAGGTCAGGCATGTGAGAAGGACAGTGACAGCGATGTAGCATCCTGCACTGCAGTACAGTATTTGGAGTTGGGGATACCTCTGCCCGGGCACTGCTTGGGAGCCTGATGCTCCCACATAGGAAACATCTGTCATTTCACACCCGTCGCTGTTTGATAGCCAAAATGGAAATGATAGCCCAGCAGGGGTATTCAGATGTTATGCTGATGGCTTCAGCCTAACAGCTTTCGGTATTCCTCGGCTGCTCTGCTAGTTCAGGTATCCCATGCTTCCCCCTTCGCCACCGCTCTTGTTCTTTTGTGAGCATTGGTGGGCTGGAGTGGACCTTAGGATAAAGTCTGGTGGGGTTGGGCATTGGGGTCAGGGGCAGAGGTGGGCAGACCTGCTGAGGAAAGAAACATCTCTGATTATTACTAGTCTCAGGATTATTCTAATAAACCAGTTTTGGAAGAAAAGTGACTTTGGTGATTTATTTATATTTATTTACATATTTATACATTATGGGGTTTTTAAGGACCTCATCCAGTGAAGTGTTAACTGTCTGTCACTTCTGCATCTTCAGCATTTTTTGGAAAAAAAAAAAACCAAAAAACCAAAACCTACCCAAAACAGTCCACCTGTTACAAAAGCTAGGCAGAGAAAGTGACTTATAAAATAAGCCTGCGTTCACCCAGGCTGGCCACAGTGTATGCAGAGTGTGGCCCTAGCAGTTTGTTTTATTTTTGCTCTTAAACTGCATGGTACTTTGTTTCCATCCAGCTTAGCAAATAGGTACTCAGTTGTACTAGGTGGTGTGAAAGGTCTGCCTGATACTTCGAAGTTTAAAAGGAGCCTCATATAAATACTTGGTTTTATTGCACGTATATGTGCCAATGACACGGGGAGAGTACGATGCAATTGTTTTCCATACTTGATCCTATTTGTGGTAACGTGAGAAGCTGGAAAAAAATGAGAGTAATGTGCATCCACAGACAAGCCTGCAAAGCTTTCCTGGGGAAAAAAAAAGTGGGAACAGGAATAAAATCAACACGATGCAGGAATAAAGTATATGTTGGGAAAAGTCAGACTCAGCACCTCAGGGAGGAATTTCCTTTTGCTTGTGCTAGCATTGCTGAGGTCAGTGGAGCTTTGCAGCTGTAAAATAGCCTCAGCTGAGGCCAGAAACTGCCTTCTTTCTGTATGTGAACTCCATGGTCTCTCTCTCCACTCCAGTTGTGTGCCCTGGGAAGTGATAAAATGCCTTGCAAAGTAATCTTTGCCCAGGTGAATCAACTTCAGTTGATAATCAGCTGGAGAAAATAATCTCTTGCTTCTGCAAGCAAGAATACACTGCTGCACAGGGCTCACCAGCCCTTCAGCCTCCTGAAATCTATGGGGTGTGTCCTCAAGGTGCTCTGCGTGCTCAGCAGACATCCCACATGTGTTGCTGAAGTCTCCACCTATGACCCAAGCTGTTGCCTGGTGGATCTGAAGGCTATTTAGTCCGACAGTAGGCAGATGCTCTCACGAGCTATGCTGATGGGCACTTGCTTGCTGATGTACTTTGTGCACAGCTGCCATCACGTACGCAAGTGTGCTCCTGCATGCCAGTCCCTCGTAGTCCGGGGTGGTCTCAGGAGCTGGAGTCCTGCTGGAGGACCTGCCTCACCTAGCTTTTTAAGTCCAGGAATAAAGCACAGTAAGTCAAGAAGACTATTAAAACTGCGTAAAGAGCAGTAAAGAATCTTAATTGGAGATCTCAGGGACTTTCATGCCAGTTGAAAGGCTGGTTTGGGGTTTGCTTTGGGGTTTGTTGTTTTGTTTTGTTTTTCGTGACCAGCTCATAGCAGGTAGCTTTGAGGCCCCTTGGCCTTGTTCTTTCAGGCATTAACAATGAGGAAAATTACTGCTTATTTCTAGGTGAGTGTAGAAGATGAAGGTCCTCCTGTCTTCCAGCCCTGCATAGCCTTCGCACTGAAGGAGCAGTTGTGCAGGAAGGAAAGAGGGACATGCCTTCATTCAAAACAAACAAAAAGCAAGAAAATGTCATCATGTAATCTGCTGAAGGGGGAGGGAAAAAATGAATCCAAAATCTTCACAGTAATGCCCAGAAGTGCTAAATTTTTGAAGAACAGCAAAGGGAACGTATACCAAATCAGTAAGCATGACTACTACTGCTAAGCTATTTTGAAATTCATTGCTGCAGTACAAAAATAATGAAATACAGCAAGGTCCTCACCCTCTTTCTCGTATTACAAGGATCTATGTTTATCACAGTGTTTGGAGTGGAGGAAAGAGGTGTTTTCATTCAGAGGACTAGAGGGTAACTTTAGAAGAGATTAACATGATGAACGTGGAGGCAAGCGTGACGCATAATTGGATTAAAGTATCAAATGTGGGGTGAATTTGCCCAAACCTGTGACATTTCTTGCAGGCATGGTTCGGCAAATCTGAGATTTGTTGACAGGGGGTCAGAGCTGGCCTGTCTCTGAGGATGCAGGTCATCCCCTCCAGCTGACCTCCATGTCCTCCCCATTCTCAGGGGGATAAAGAAACCAACAGCTTCTTCTCACCAAAAAAAAGGGAAAAATGTAGGGTTAGGGTAGCATGATAAAAAGGGTGAGTGAGTTCAGGTGAAAGGCAGCAAGCATTTTCGTGGGGAGCATAAGTAGTCCCAGTGGAGATGTTTCCTCTGGCTAAGGTCGCCGGAGGTGCCCCAGAGCTGTCGTGTACCCCAGGTCTGTAGGGAAGGGCACTCTTTCCACTCTTCATCCGTACCTGGCTCAGGCCTGTCCCTCCTGGCTGTAAACTGAGCTCGTAACTCCCATGACACCTCGCAACCGGCTCTCCGGCTGTTATGTGCCAGGGCAACCACTGGGTGACCACATCAAGAAGTATGACACAGGTGTGTGCAACACTGACCGATACACAGAGCATGCTAAAGGTGCAGCCTCTGGTTTAATTGCTTGCTTGAAAGTTTGCTAGTGGTTGAGGGCAGTGATCAGTTGTGCAGCTTTCCCAGCACAGTTTGCAGTGGAGGTTTTCCATCTGGTTTTCATTATACTTTATAATACTGAGCGGTAACTTTGTGAAGACCTCTTAATTTTTCTTTTTCTTGTAAGCACACTTTGCAGTTGAGTATATGAAAATTGAGAGAGGGTCTGAAAGCCAGAATTTGCACTCTCTCAAAAAGAAAAATTTTAAAAAAGGGAGGGGAGGAAGAGAGTGTGTGTGGTGGGGTATCAAGATTGAGGCTCAGGTCCATGGAGCCCGGCTCTGTTTCCTTAGAGATGTCAAGCAGTTCAGCCTGCTTTTTCCCTCTGCTGCTTCCTTTGGTCAGTTTCTTGGTGAGGTTACATCTTCTAGATGCAAAAAGTATAAGTAATAAAGCCTTAATACCTGTTGCAAAAACCAGAGAACCATAAAAGAACCCAGGTTGGAAGGGACCTCAAAAGATCATCTGGTCCAACCTTTGGTGGGAAGGATGCAATTACGTAGCACCCCATTCAGTTGGACCTTGAAAACCTCCAGTGATGGGGGCTGTTCCGCATCCCTGGGGAGGTTGTTCCAGTGATTGACTGTTCTCACCGTAAAAATTTCTTTCTTATGTGTCTGTAGAGTAACAAATACCAGTACCAATATAGGGTTTGTACTTAGCACTGATGATTTTTTTTTTCTTTTCTTGGCTTAGTTTCTCAGACAGCAAGCCTCCATGCTTACCCTTTAGGAACATGTCAGCCCTTCTTCCTCCCCCAGCCTTGTAACCAGTTAGCTGTTTTCACTTTGGTTAGATAGAAGTGTAGAGGTCTCTCAAAGGTAAGAAATTAACCTCAATTTCCATGGCTCAGAGACCCAAATTGGTGTTCCTGCTGGGTGAAGGGTAGGTCAACCTCAGCCCAGAATTGCCTCCCGGGAGGTAGCAGGTGAACAGCCACTCCTTGGGTAACCCTCACCATGCCACCATACTTGGAAGCTCTTCTTTCTACTCCTGCCTACCCCAGGTGGGTGTCCCAGGGGAGTGGTCACCCTCAGCACATCCTCTCATCACCTAACAAAAAAAGGCAAGCTCCTGAACCACACTCTTGGAGGAGCCTCTTTCTATTAAGAGATGAGGAAAAAGCCATCCTGTTCAGGTCCCCGCATTAGGCACTGGAGGCAGGAGAACCTCTTTCCAATCACTCCCCTACATTAAATAATAGGGTGGGGGTTTTGTTTTCCTCTCCAATCTCTTAGTCTGGGCTGAGAGGTGGGGTCATTGCAAGGGACAATTATTTACTACTGGGGCTTGATGCTTTGTTTGGGAAGGGGTGCAGTGTGCTACTTTGCCTGCTGCCTTGTAGCCGTGTTTCCTGGCAGGATGATGGAAAAGGATCACACACACACCCCACCCTACCCCCCCAAACAGACATCATAGTAGTGATGGTTGTACTTGCATGCTTTGGAGGCTCAGCACCAGCCTGTATTTGTTATTTCTACTCTGTCGCTGCAGCTCTCGGTGGCCCAGCAAAGCCCCAAGGTGCATCTGTTTTATGTCTCTTTCTTTATACAGCTGCTTGGTTTTTCTCCATCGGGTTAATACTAGGTTGGAGCCTTGCCAACAATAATTCCCCTGAAAGAAAAGATCAGGAAAGAGGGCCTGGCTTGAGTAACCTGACCATGCTAATAAGTCTTAAACAGCAAAAGAACAAATACACCCTCTCCTCCTTATGTAATAGGGAGGAAATCCTGCCTCCTGCAAGTTCTGGAAAAACTTGAGAAAAAAGGAATTGTTAGATGGTATCTTCTATGTGCACTTCACAAAGGGATTTTTATGAGCAACAGATGCCTGTAAAGCCACCATTAATTTGCACATTCTAATACCTCTGAGGACAAAAAAATGAGGTGATGGAAGAGCTGTTGTGTTTGGGTTTTTTTGGGTTGGCTTTTTTGTTGGTTTTTTGGCCTCTACCTATATGAGATCAACAATGTTTTACTTGCTGCAGACTAGTGGGAGACTGAAACTGCCTTCTGCATACCATCTGGCAGGGGAAAGCAGCAAGATCTTCTCAGGTCAGACCCTTTGTTACATCATTTTCCAGTGAAATGAAACTCTACTGATTTCCTCCTGTACAGGATTTGGCCCATTCCTTTGTCTATGTCAAATCACATGAAGGTGGCAGAGCTCAGGGCTAAAAAGCATGACCATGTCCCTGGGGGTTAGGCCTCCTCTGCAGTACGGCTCCTATCTTGGGTAGGGATCCCAGTCCCTTTCAGTGCTGCTGCTGGGGGAACAGGTGATGTCAATTAATTCCATTTCCAAACCTTTGCTTCATATGGATGCAGTTCTGAGACCCTCTATGCAGGCATCGCCTGCTCCTCCTGCAGGAGATGGGTCACTCACTCAAGATACTTTGCAGCTCCTGAGTCTTTGCAGGAGAGATCAAAAGCAGCGGGTGGACTCACAGCAAGATCATGAAGGGGGAGAGATCACACCATCCCCCTGTCCAGACTCTCGGAGAAGGCGTCTGGAGCCATGCGTGCCACCGGAGATCTCAGGGGTGGATGCACTGAGCTGTCTGATCCTCCTTGATCTCTGTTGATAGCTGTGGATCTGGTGGGTTTGCCACAGCCCCTGCAGCTTTCCTCCCTCAGACGTGACACAGGAATGTAGGACAGGCCGTTGAAATCACCCCTGAGCAACCTTCCCAGGGATTTCCTCTTTTCAAGGGAGATCTGGGCAGCTTGTTGACTTTGAACAACTGCCTCAGTCTATTCCTTGAACATCTGAAAGGCTGTACCTAACCAGCCATTTTTATCTGCTTTAAAGTTGAGAATGTGACTGTAAAAACGGTATAGGTAAAGGCCAGTTTATCCATATAAAATACACTTTATTCTTCTCCTTTTTAAAATTATAGTCATACCTTGCCACTGTTACTTGTGCCATAAAGCATGACTAAAATGGAACAGATCAGTGGGGAAAATGTTTGTTCATATATTATTTTTTCTCCCAACATGTGTACTTGATACATCTGGCAGCACTTAATGGCTGCGTAGTTTCAATCCACGCCTGCTGGGCTATTCTGCACATTTATTTCACGTCACTGGATTCATGTTGCAGATCGCAGGTATTTTGGTAAACGAGCTGCCAGCTTACTCCTGCAGATCCTGCAGGGTTTGCTGTATTTCATGTGGCAAAGCTTAAATGGGTGGGCTGATTTATGGTAGTAAATCAGTGAATTAGTAAGCAATGCTTTACTGCCTGCTCCTGAATCATGAGCAGAGGCCACAAGGCTATAACCTCATCCTGCTAGACTTCTCAGAAAGCTTGTGCCACATGGCTGTAGAAGACAGACTAGGTATCTACACATAGGGCTCCATTTTGTAAACAAAAACCTTTAATGCTCTGTGATCCTTCTGCAGTTTGGGGGCTCACGGTACAGCTGCAGGAAGGGTGGTTTTCTAGCTTTGGCTTTAAGAAGAGCAACAGGACCGTTGCTGAAGGTGAAAGATGGGAAGTCTTTCTTACTGGGAAAGAAAGACCAAGGGACTACAAACATGGGGATTAAATACTCCAAGTTCCTGAGAAGGTGTGAGCACAAACTTGGTCATTCCCACTTAACTAGAAGAAAACGCTGTTTCTGCAACCAAGTGCTGGTCTGCCTCACTGTGAACATGGTCTCCAGTTATGTTAAACAGGGACATTTAAGAGAGAATCTGGTTTTACAGATTTAGCTGCACCCTTCTTGATGGAGTTGGGCTTGAGCATGTTTCCTACAGCTGCGTTGTTAGGAGAACCCTGCTTCTTCAGTCTGTATTAGCCCAAAGTCTTGCCCAAAAAATGATTTCAAGTCTTGGCCGGATAAGTAGAGAAAAGTTGGTAGGACACAGATTACAGTGTGCATGTAACTTATTTTTAAGTCACATTGTTCTTCATTGCAACGCAGGTGTAAGCTGGCAGACAGAGGCACAGTGTCCTTACTGAAATAATTACAATATGCTGCAGTAATTTCTCAACATTATTATATGGTGTGGTGATGGAGACAAGAACCGTGGCACATTATTAATAACAGTGCTTAAAAATAGGAACTCAGTAGCTCCTTCATTTCCAGATTTTTTATTTATTATTTTACATGAGGGACTTTGCTTTCTTTGAATAATAGGTGGCAATCCCCACTGATTTATCGGAGGATAAAAGCACATGGTGGCTTTGCTGAGGGGAGGGTGAGACCTACTGAAGACCTCATCTCCTGTGTTGGAGGTGTGGATGTGCTTTCTACCAGCCTTTGGTCTGGTCCCCTCCCTCATCTCCAGCCTCGGTGATTCACGATGGGTTCTGAAATGCCCTGTAAGGTGCCGAGAACAGAGTGGGCATCAAGTCAACAGCAGATGAACAGTGAAGGGAATATGCAGCTGTGATAAAAAAGATGTTTTCTGTTGAGAAAACTTTTCTTCTCACCCTCGGCATATGCAGCACATCCACAACCCAGTCAAACCGCGTGGCATTTTCAAATGGCACAAGTGTTTTAAACTGCTTGGTCACTGCTGGGGAGGATCAGCACCGCTGACCTCATTTCCATGCCCACTTCTAGGGGGTTTGTGCAGGCAGGAGCGCGACATTGGCACCGAGCTGTTACTTTCAATGCTTGTGGTAAAATTATTAGAGGCCAGTGAGTAAAGAGAAACACATTTACCCTGCTTGTGCCCTATGCGTGTGCATGTTCCAGAAGTTGAAGTATGTATAAAAATATCATTAAAAAAAAAATTCTTACGGAAAAAGACATTTGGGATCATATTGTCATCTACACTACAGGTGGTCGGGAATACTGGGGTTACTATGCGTGCTGTGTTTGCAGTGGAATAAATGCAGGCAGCTCACGCAGAGTGGGTTGGAGTCCCTCTGTCTGATGCTGCCTGGCACCTCTTGTCTGGAAGGGAGCCTCATGGCTAGGCAGGCTGTCTGTCTGTTCGTCCTGCCTCTGTGTCTGTCACGGAATGGCGGGGAGAGCACAGTAATGCCCTCCTGCTTTTTGTGCGGAACAGCCCATGGGGCAAATCTATTCCTGGGAGCAGTTCATGCTGTAAGTTTACGGATACAGATGAGGAGGAGGAATTGGAAAATTTCCTTTTTCTTCTGCATTGCTATTTTTTGCTCTGTTTTTATAGGTGTTTCAGGTAACGTGCTTGAGCTCTTGTGCAAATTTAGCTACAACAGCTGTCCAAGCCGTTCGCAGCTGAACGGGTTTTTAATGGGTTACTGAACAGCTAATTGATCAACAAGGCTTTTGCCATGCGCTGTGGCGGCAGCCTTCCTGCCCTAAATCCCTCACGCTCGTGACACGCTGCCCGTCCTGTAAAACTGCTGTGCCCTTTGCTTAATAAGGCAGGGGACAGCACAAACCTCTCCCGGCTACAGCCCAAAGAGGCTGTTGCTTTTGCTTTCAGACTTCTCCTTCGACTCCTTTATATTTATAGCTCCATTTTTCCCTTCTGCTTCCTTGTCGGTCCGTCCGTCACAGCCCCACGGGTGCAGAGGCGCAGGCGCTTGCCTGTCGGCTGCTGAGGGCTTGCTCCAGCCTTGCTCAGGGTAATTGCTGGTCAGTGCCCTCCCTCGCTCCCTTGCCGGGGCTCGGCTGGCGTAAAGGTTAGCCAGCTTTCTGCCAAGCTGGAAGTGGTGTGCTGTTGGATATGCACTGGATGTTAACTTAGAAACCTTGTGTTTGGTTTCTTTATTTATTCTATTTAAGCAAATAAGACCAAGCTCAGATCCTGCTCAATGCCACTGAATTGCAGGGTGTTGTGGCAGAAGCAAGTCTAATTTGGTATTGAAAAATGAGCTATAAAAATAGGCAAGTTTTTTGCTTTTATGCATGCAAGGTCAGTTCCATAGGTTTGCAGTCAAACCTACTGCTCATAGTGTATAAAATAACTACTTTACTCCTCTTTGTTCTCCGTCTAAGCAGACAAAAATATGGAGAAGTGTGAACCCCTGTCAGGGAGGATAGTCTTAGGTGGGAAGGACACATATTACTTGATTTAAAACAGTTTACATTTTAAACAAGGCAGCAATTTTCCAGTAGTAATACCATCTTGAGCTAACATAGGTGGATGTGGCTCTTCCACTGGAGGCAGTGATGGGGTCCCACCCGCACAAGGACCACTTTAGGGAAGTCTTTGAGTTGTTTCCCTCTCGTGGGATGTGGGGCTGATGGTGGTGAGTCACATACCGGCACCACAATACATGAGAGAGGAAGTACACTGTGTCTGCAGGAGATCCCCACGGTGTATAAAACATCAGAGCTGCCGCTGAGTTGTTAAAATAAATTTTATTGGCAGGAAAATGCCGCAGTTGTACCTGATGACCCTTTGCAACCTTTATACTGACCAGCCCAAGTTTACCTATGATTTTGGCAGCAACGGTAGAGCCATTTTTGGCTATCTATCTGTCTATCTATATCTTCCTGCTAGTCCTTTGTACAGCTCCTTCCCGTATCTCTACCTGTGTTTACACTCCACTTTCATAATCAATGGAGACTGCACTGCCAGCGCTGCCCGCTGTCCTCTGTGCTGGCTGCCCCCCTGAAAACCCGGCACTGAGCAATGTACAGCATGTGGCCTGGGTGAGGGCAAAGGGGTTGGTACTGCTGGCAGATAGCTCAGCCTTGTTTCCACAAGTCTCAGAGGGATTTGTCGATAAAGATTACCCTTTGGTTACCAAAAAAATCCCCACGATTTCTTATTTTAATTGCTTCTGAGTTCTCTGGTGGAAAGTAGCACCGCAGAAAAGGAAACTATGGCTTAAAGGACAAGATAAAGGTTCAGGGATTGAACAGTCCTCAGTCAGCAGCTTGTGGATTTAATAGATATTTGGACAGTTTCCATGCAGAGCTATTGGCAGTAAAAATTCTGGAAGCATTGCAGGTAGATGAAGGTTGTGCTGCACGAGCAAAAGCCACCTCAAAGCGTGTGGTGTTTCCCATTTCTTTTTTAAACTGAGACCACTTGGACTTGGTTGTGGTTTGACTTGCTTCTCCATTCTTTTTTGACCTTTTTTTTTTATGTGTGTGTAAAGTACAGCAGCTTTTTTGAGGAGCTGTTTGCAAGGATGGTGGTGGCCCTCTATATCTCCCAGCTGTGCACTCAAATTTGGCAAAAAGGAAGTGAAAATAAGAAGATGAGCAGATTCCTGTATATTGATTGTCCACAGGTTGAAAGGAAATTGCCTCATAAACCTGCCTCTATCTTTGACCGGACCTTCGAAGCTTGTTCTTGTAACCTGAACGTGACCCCCTTCCTTGTCCTCTATCCAGTCCTATGGAACCTAAAGCCTTTTCACTGGCTCCGCTTGGCTTTTAAATTGTCTTGCCACACCTTGAGCGCTTCCAGTTATTGCAAGCACTTCTTGATCAAGCCTTTGCTTTCACACCGTGAAGGTTGAATGTTATCATCTCCCACCTACAAGGCTGAGGACTTAAAGTTTCCTTGGATCATCCGTGATATTTCTCCCCAAATCAGTCTAGTGCTGTCTTATAATTCCAAGATGTGCTGCAGCATTTCTTTCTCCTCCGCCAAAGCCTCTTGCCAGGCAGTTTGAAAATCAGTACCTTTTAGGATAGCTCGAGTTTCAGGCAAAACCTGCTTGAAAACTGCAGTCTTGCCTTTTATTTCAGGGGGTGTTATGAATTCTTGCAAATCAAAGAGGCTGCTCTACCATTGCTTTAAAGGAAAAAAGTATGGTTTTGATTTCTGTTCCTCAGAGGTACTTAAAGCTCTGCAGAAAAATACCTTGTTAACTTCCTGATATGTTGGATGTGGAATTATTTTCAACTTGCAAGAGCAGTTGTTTAAAAGGAGTTCGTATGTACGTTAGGAGCTTAGCAGCACAAGCGCTCAGCATTATTTCCTATCTTCAGTTGAGCCTATCTGATTATGTTGTATGGGTGCATGCTGCACCAACAGTTTACGATTCCTCTTCCATATGCATCTTATCTTCCTAAAGATAGTGTCTGGAGATGTCAGCTCTGTGAGGAGAGACTGGTGAATTTATATCAGAAGAATCTTTTTGTCTAGCAGCTCTTCAACACGGCATGGTGTTCAGAATATTCTTAAAAATAGAAAGCACTGGAGGAATATCAGCTTTGTCATGGTGGTGTCGTTCGTCTTCAGTGCCTAGGCACAGCTTGATTTGGCTAAACCCTGGTATTTGTAGGAGAAAGCCCGAGTTGTTCATACCAGATTCCCTGTGCCCCAGTTTTTAAAGTACTTACTGGTTTGTTTTGGGGGATTGTTTGGAGTCTACAGCCAGATCAGCACTAAGCGTGGTACTCTCTTAGCACATAAGTGTGTTTTTTGCTAGGAATGTAAGTATGATGATGGTCTGAAAACTTCAGTTCTTCTGGAGCAGAGATTTGCCAGATGGCTATACTGCCATTTTGGGGTTTGGGGGGATTTTTTTCTTTTTTTTTTTTTTTGTGCTCATGAGATCTTCCTGGGGTTATTATAAGCTAAGATTTGATCAGATGTTGTCCATAAACATTGCATGTGTATTTATCTGCTGCAGCACAATTTAATGTTATCGGGGAGCAAGGGTCATACAACAGCTTGAATCCATCATTCAAAGAAAGCACAGAGATTGTTGCTTCCATTTTTATTATTCCCAGTGCTTGACTCAAGTTTCACCTCCCAGATCTCCTGGAAACACTGCCAAATCCAGAAGTTTGTTCCCATTGAGCTGGTAGTTAAATTTTCGACAGTTTGTTTATTCCTTGTTTCCATCCTCCTGGATGCTGCATCCAGTCAAACACTTCTGCATGTTTCCTTGCCACCCTATTTTTACACCCTGTCCTTCATACCGACATTTTGCCTTATGGGGGCAATGAATGGCAAGCTTGATATTTTAGTACTGTATTATTGCCTATAGGTATTAAATCATTGGTTTGATTGTTTTTATAGATTGTTTCTGTGGCACAACTTTAGGGAGCAGTCATGCTAACAAAACCTGTGCGAGGCACACCTCTTCAAATAACCTGAAATGCTTTCCATGGAGCAATGATTATTTTAGCCTCAGAATAATCAAGAAATGGGAATGAGATCCGTGTTGTGAAAGGGTTATAATTTCTGCTCCATGGACTTTGTAGGCCTGCAGGTGCATAAGCACCATTGAGAAGAATCACTGGAGGCCTCTTGCATGTTGCTTTATGTCCAATATTGAATCCAATAAAATAGTCACTGGGGCTTGGCATGCAATGTTCTCGCTCTCGCTCCCTGGGGGTGCCCGCGTTGCCACCTTCACCGTTTCTCCACAATTTTGGGGGGTTATCACCTGTTCAAGCTGGAGAAGATCTCTGGCAGACTGGAGAAAGGCATGGCATCGCATGGGCTGTCAGGGCATCAGGGCGAAATGATGGGGAAGGTCTTCATGAGCATCTGCACGATCCTGTTTCGTGCCCTGCACATAGTTCGTTAAGAGCTGCTTTATCTGCGTTGGAGCTTGTTACAAACCATGCAAATCATGTATAAAGCTGCACGAGGCATAATTTCACACCACTGCATGCAGCCCATCAAACACAATCTTCTCCTGTCATCCCTTTCTAACATATGATTGCAATTCAGCTCCAATATTTGGAGAGCTCTGGGTCCGGACAAGTAGGCTTTCTCATTCCCACGGAAGGCTGGTGTTTCTAAGACTTTTGTGTTGCAGCCTCTGACCTAAATGAGGTTAAGGATCTGGACTACACAATTAGCACCCAGTGCCAGGAAAAAAAAAAAAAGCTAAGCTTGAGCCACCATTCCCCGCTTTGCCAGGGCCGGTCTGCGTGCGGGGCTCTGCAGTCCTCTTGTATCCTTATGCTTTAAAGACCATTCTTATGTCCAGACGTCTCTGAGCCTGGCACACAGGGGTAGTCTGTGACTGGGAAGCTTTCAAAACTCCTTCCTGCATGTCATTGTGCAGCTGGAAGCTGGGATTGCTTCCAGCTCACTGAAGACACTCCAACATTGTTCCCTCCTAATCCCCTCCACCTCACAGAGTAGGTTTTTTTGGGAGGCTAGCATGTTCCCTTGTTGGCTTTCCACAGTGGGAAGACAAGCAGTGGTTCATGGGAATAACGTAACCCCGAATTAGTGATGAGCCAAGGCCGAGGACGGCTATATGGCGTGAGGGTGGTACGAGTATGAACGCTCAGCTCTACAGCCTGCTAGCGAGGATGCCTAGCTAGCCAGGCTGGCTCATGGCGGTGCTCCACTTATCTGCTCACTGGCCTGCCGTCAAGGAGCACAAATGTTCAGCGCAGCAGGGCTCCTGGGTTTCAGCAGGAAGAAACGACACCTCCCTCTCAACCCTGCTTGCAGTCGCTCGGAGGGTGATTTGCTACTGGTTTGCCGTTTCTTTTTGTGTGCAGGTAGCCAGGGGAAATAAAAGCAGGTTAATGGGACAGGGAGGAGGGTTCTTTCTACTGAACTGACCTTTTTTCTTCCCAAAGCCGGGTGCAAGGAGAGAGAGAGGACAAAGTAATGAATATATAACTATATTCAAATGCCTTTACAAGGACATCTTTCAGTGCAGGGATTTGACCTTGGAGGTTTGGATTGCATAATTTATAAGATGGTGGCCTTGAGGTCAACCCACCTGATACCTGAATGTGCTGCTCCAGGAGACTTCATGCAGCTCTCTAGGCATTTGCAGACCTAAGGAGTCTCAGCAAATACAGGTTGAAAAGGAAATTTTTCTGGCTAAGTTATTTCACCTTTTCCTGCCTTATAGCAGGGCAGGAGCTCAGGTGAAGTGAGAACTTCTCCCAGTACACCCAGCTGTGCTTCTGTTTGCTCTGCTGCCCCTTCTGGTATTATTAGCTGTGGGTGTTTGGAGTGCTAAAGGAGTTGATTTGAGGAGAGGGAAGCTGGGGTAGAATTAAAGCTGAGGTCTGAGGTGCACTGAGGTGTGCTAGAGGAGCTCATGTGAGCAGTTTGATAGTTTGGTTTTTCTTCAGGGTGTCTCCTAATTATGAGAACCTATAAACAGCTTTACCTGTGAGCACCAGCCAGCTCAGCTGGGATCCCTGGACTGATGCAATACAGATGTAGGAGTCCCCTTTGCAGGGTCAGGCCCTAACCTTCAAGTACTGCCTGTTCTGAATGTTCATAAATTATGAAGATAGTCTCTAAATAAATAGCAGGATTAACTCAGAGCTACAGTTACAAATTTTGTGATCCATAATCTCACACATTTTGCGTTCATCCCTCAGAGCTGTACCCTGTGGAAAAGGCTGCATTCTGTCCTGGAGAAAGGAAAGCTGAAATGGGAGGTGGGTAGGATGCTTGACAGCCAGGTCCCACATTGATACACAAGATCTGCCGCTGTCTGCCGTGAGCTTTGGGCATGTCCCGGTACGACTTGAAGAGCACAGCAGTCGGAGGCATGTTGCTGCACATCCTCCAGCTAACAACCCACATCCCTTCCACGTCTCACATCCTGTAGACACAATGGGTGTTTCCCTTCTTGAAAGAGTGTTTCGGAGTGTTATTGTGTTTAGGGATGGGGGTGGGGGAGAGAGGAAGGCAAAAGCCCAACACCGTGGCTCTGCTGGCTTAGGAAATCATATGGTTTGCCTACCACGTGAGAGATTTCATCAGAGCGGAGCTGGTGGTGAGGTGATTTGTGGCAATATTGACTAGTTCGTGATAGCAGTGTTTTCCTACTGGGGGGGAGGAGTGTGTGTGTGGGGGTGTTTGATCCCAACAAAGTGTTGGCTCACCTCATGGTGTTACCCAACTCCCTGGGCACAGTGTCTTCGCATCTGTGCAGGCACGTGTCAGCCCTGCTTACTCATCAGAAGAGGTTGTGTCCCCAGTGCTGGCTTTCTTGCTGTGTGTCAGGGCAACGTGCATTTATTTGGGTGTTTTATGACTGAGCAGAAATTCCACCATTGTTACCGTGTATGCACATGGATAACAGCTTCTTACAAGGCTGGAAAGAAAACTGGGTTGTCTTTGTCTTTCATAAAGTAGCAACTGGTATCCAATAACCTGGATTTCTTTGCGTAGGCAGAAGGTATGCCATTTACTGATAACTGTGTGCCTCTGCTCCTCCTGCATGGTCTGTCAGACTTCAGCTGGTGGGAGGTTTTGTAGTGATCCTTTCTCTGCTTTTTGGGGCTATGGGAAGAAAGGACCCTGGTACCCAGCCCAGGGCCATCCCTTTGCAGTGAAGGGAGGAGCATCTCCGCTGTGGATCTGCTCCAGTGATTGCTCATCCTCTTTTTCCATCCACTGCTCCGTCTGTCCATCCTGACTATTAAATTGTGCTTCAGCCCTAACAGTACAGTTTTTGCTTGAATTGTTCATGTTTTTTTCTGAAGAGGGGAAGGAAAATTTGACATTCTCCTTTCTCCTCCTTTCTTCTACCCTGCTTTTCTGGGAAAGCTGTCCTTAGCATTTTTTTGTGAGGTTGTGTCATGAGGTGTTACATATTTTGTCATCTTCTCCCCATGCTCTCCTAAAAGAGGAAGGGCTGACTGACACTTCTACTTGTTTGTAGCCTTCCCTCTGCAAGTGTACAGCTTTTCTCATCCTCCTGTGTCACTACATGGTCATTCGCATGAGCGGTGCTATCCCAGGTGGGATCACCTGAGTTCATGCATGGCCGAGGAGCTTACCTTCATTGCCTCCCTGAGCACCCTGGAGACTCGATAACGGATTGACTTTGCTCTACGGTGTCACCCAGAGAGCCATCATACTCCTGCACTCCATTAGGACTCCCTTTTTCTTTCCTTGAGCTCATTCCCTTGAGGATGGTGCTGCTTCACAGTGACCTTACTGAGACTGAGATGCTAAATTGCAATCTTGTGTTCAGCCTTTTACTTCAGTGAAGTGCCGGTGAATGCTGCCATACCTGCTTTCTTTTCATTGTCTATGACATGGCTGGTCTTTTCCTGAGTATTGGGGTTTGCAGCATAGAGGAGGGGATGATTCTCTTTATCATCTTATATGTATAGGGCATAGTAGAGTTATCATTTGAATAGTATTTGATTGCTTAAACTAGTGAAAGATTGGTGAGCATCCAAGGGGCCATAGGCCGGTCTGTTGTAGGACAAAGCTGCTGCCATGTTCTGTAAGTCCCAGATGCCTGGTTGGCACCACGCTGGGATATCTGTGGACTCCCTGTCATCAGGAGAAGGTGTGAAGGCTTTCCTTCTTGCTGAATATCCTAGCCACCTGGATTGCAAACCAAAATCAGTCCCGTTGGAGGAATTAATGTGGTGCTGTGCCTGTAAGCTCCAGTACCCTTACATGTGCTGCACAGCTGCCTAAAACCGCTCTTCTTCGCCAGGGTGAATGGCGAGGGGAGCTGGTCGTTGGCTCAGAAAGGAGAATGGGCTTGGAGGCAGCGGCCTTGAGTTTAGTCGTGAAGGAATAAGCAAGAAGACAAATGAAGTCACCTTTTTGATGTGTATGGGATGTGAAGAAATGCTAGAGTTATCCCCTATTAGGAGTTCAATAAACTCTATTAACCTTTCTTAGACTGCTAGGACTTGCATAACATCAGGAACCTTTTTTTCCCCCTCTTACACTAGTACAGAGGCTATGTGCTGGGTGCTATTTTTCTCTATAAAGCTGAAAAGACATCTTTTTTTGCCTAACCAAGGGAGATAAGAGAACTTCCTCTTATCAAATCCTGTGGTGATGCAATCCCAACCACATAATATCCAACTGAATTTAAGCATGCGGAGACATCTGCCTGTGGCAATTTTTATTTTTATTAGCGAGCGAGCAAGAGTCAGTGTTTCTCCTCTTCAAATGTGAATCCTAGTAACCCCTAAGATGTCTGGCTGGATCCCTGCCTGCGCAGGGTTACTTCAGTTCAGGGAGTTCACGCTGCCCGCAGCTCGTGGCAGGCTGCATCCACTCACAGGCAAAGCACCTTAAATGTTTGCCCTACTCACACTGCGTAGCACAAATAAGATGATGGTGAGAATCATGTGTTTAACAAAATCTCCTTTTCATGTCTCTTTGAAAGGCTTTAAAAAGATTTTTTTTTTTTTTAAATCCCCAACAACCTCACAGACTTTTAAAATTAGAAGGATTTGGGGTTTTGCTTATAAATTTACCTGTGTCCTCTCTAAAGGAAAACCTTTGGTGACAGAGCTGACACAGCAGAATCATATTTATTGTCCCATGTTATGCATCTGGTGAAGCAGATATCAGAAGTCCTCCTTGCTTTAGACCTTAAACCTTGCTTTAGAGCTTAGTGGATACTAGCAGTCTGGTTAAAGAAAATTCCTCCATAGATGCAGCCCTCTGCAATTTATGTAATGGTTATTTCTACAGCTTTCTGTAGTAACTGGTTATGTACCTGCGCACTGGCTGTGTACTGCGACAGTTGTGGCAGTTTGCAGGCATCTGTGTTTAATGAAAGCCGTATAATGAAATTAATGTCCCTTTCCATCTTCCCAGCCTGTGTGATTCCTTAGGTGCCCTGCTTTTGGTTTGTATTTTTATTTATTTTAATATTTTTTTTAAATAGCCTATGGCCATTTAAGACTAAGCTGTAGCTGTTCTGTGTTTGGGGATTTATTTGACACTCTTTGAGAAAGAAGCAGCCTAAAACTTCTGCTGCTTGCCAGAGCCTTGCTGAGAAGATGACTGTGACACTTCCCGTTGCTGTCCTGTGCTTCTAAACTAGCACTGGTCATCCACCAGGTTTTTCTCCTGCCTCCAACCATAATTAATCCTTCACAAAACAGCATTTGCAAATTGTAATAAAAATTATAGCTAGGAACTATTTGGCCAAATGAAAACAAAAATAAAAAAGGGGGGGTGTGCTACAAAAATCAGAGCAGTGATCCAAACAACAAAGAGTAACTGCTGAAGTAATGAATAAGGCATTATTGCTTTCCTTAAATCTGAAGTAGGAGCCCTTTACACTATATAATCAGCACTTATGTAATACGTATGCTTTCATGCACTGTAAAATGTCTAAATGAGGCATTAAGAAGTGAGGTGGTCTACGAGGAGAAAGCTGTGGCCGTGGACTGTAGCCACCATGGCTCTGTCCCATCTCCTTCTCTGACATCACGTCGGATGAGTGTTGCCGCTTCTCTGCAGCTTCAGGTGTATTCTCATTGCCACTTAAGCAACACGTGTTTCTGAGATCCTCCTGCTGGCTGCTCGTTACTTTTTCTCAGCACCCAGAGCTGACTCAGGTTAATCTGGGAGCTTCTTGTCTGCCGAGTAAATTGGCTTCACTTAAACAGCTGCTGAACGTGGCTTGCTGAACGGGAGTGGTGACTGCTCAAACCACCTTATCTGCAGGTGCAAGAGAAAGCCAGGCTATGCCCTGGGTGGACGTGTTGGGGGTAGTACCATTTGCTGCCTCGGTAAAGCACATGGAGGTTCGCAGGGAATACAGTATGAAGACCCCAACTTTAAAATTACGCAGGTGGGAGAGCTGCCATGTGGTGGGGACATGGCATGGGGAGAGGTTCACCAGGTGGTCACCTCTGATGTCTGGTCAGCACTGCTGCCCATCGGAGGAGTCAGAGCTCTGCCAGACGGCCATCCCAGGAGGGTGGATGCATCCAGCATGGTTGTGGTGCCAGCACTGGGAGCAGGGTGCCTGCACGGTGCTGTAGTGTTTCAGCATGATGTTGCTCTGCCTGACGATGTCCAGCCATGCCGCGCTGTTCCTTATCAAATCGGAGCACTTGGAGACTGACAGTATGGCGCATGTGGGTTTTTTTATTACTCTGACAAATACAGTGATTGTATTTGTCATAAAGAAGTGGGAAAGTCATGACTGATGCCCTTGAACTTGCAGAATTTGTTGTAGAAATGACGTGGAATCCTGGCTTCATGGCTATTCTGCCCATTCGCCTGGAGCTTCAGGAGGCTCCATTTTAATGGTAGTCTTGAGCTTCCTCAGCACATCACTTTTCCTTGTGACCAAGGAGAAACTGTGAGCTGCCTTGCTTCTGTATACAGTCCTCAGCTGCAGGGAAGCATTTACTGGGTGTCCCATTGTCCACGGGATTTTTGCAGACATTAACTGAAAGATGGTTAAACTGCTTTTGTAATGGTGCCTATTATTGCCAGTGACATAAGTTTCCGTGTATGTACCCATATGACACTCTTGATTTGAAACTTGTTATTCTACATATAAGTATTCCACAATTTAAAACTTTCAGTGTTATATTCCATGGTAGAAACTTCAGGTTTCTCCTCTTCTGTAGAAGAAATAGATCATTTTAATGAGGTTCCTTAACAGGTGAGGTTTGTTCTGATCTCAAAGTCATGAGATACTAGAACAGAAAGGCTGCTGTGATAAGTGAATGTAAAATAACTCAGCTGTGCTGTTTTCCAGTATGTATTAGAACAAGGGAAAAACCTTCTACTGTGCATGCTTCAAGGGTATTTTTAACGTGGCACATTAATAAGCCCATGCCAGAAAATGCCACACTGGTTAGGAGCTCAGCAGAAGCTCAAATAAAGGATTAGTTGCCCTCCACCTCCCCCATTCCTGAGGTGTGACTGATGTGACTGTGGTTTCATGGTGGGTGAGATATCCCTTCTTTTGGTCAAATGTTTCACAACGGCGTGTAATCTTCTATGGCGAACAGCTTCAATCTTAACAGCAGCTTGCAGCCCAGAAAGCTTGGGAACCACCAAATGAGACGCTTATATGGGCAGTGGTGACATCCCGTTATATGAGATAAGAGTTGGGGGAAAAGCAAAGACGCTGTTTGCCTTCTTTACTATGTGTCTCGCTCTGTCCTCTGAAAAGTCTGGCATAAGCTGTTGTTGGGGTGGGAGAAAGAAAACATTACTTGACCCATGTGTCTAATCAGATAAACCTATTCCTCTGTCAACAAAGACCACTGTGGTAGTATGTATTTGCTACAGAGGGTAATTATCCTTTTTGATGGGTAATAAGTTATTATGCTCTATAACAGTACATAATTTGGGGGAGTGGCTGCTGTGGCAGATGGTAGCCCTTCAATCCAGAAGATCCTTCAGAAGCTCAGCTAGGTCAGCAGAAGCCTTATAAAGTTCAAGAGGAAAGCACATAGCCTAGCACTGCAGGTAAAATAACCCCTTGCTTTAGTACAAGTGGGAAATTGGCTGGTTCAGGATCTTCAGAACAGACATTGGAAGAAGCTTCCTCACTCAGAAGCTGGTGCAGCACTGGAAGAGGTTATCTCGAGCCATGGAGTCTTAGTGTTTTTGGAGGTTTTCAAGACTTAGCTGGGTGAAGCCACAGCTGACATCATGATAGTCCCATGTTGAGAGGGTTGTTGCATCAGATGGTTGGTTTTGACCAATGTCTCTGTATTTTTGGTTCTGTAGTACTCTTGGAGACAGACACGCAGGATTTGGTGATGAAGGATTCTTCTCTTTACCACACACAGTCTCTAGGAATTTTCTGGGATGCAGTTGAAAAAGTGAATGGTAGCAGCCTGTGGAAATAGGCCGTAGTCTGCTCTGCTGTATGTTTATGTTGCATACTTTCTTTCTGAGTGGTATGTCCCTTCTGCTTAGTATAGCTTTGCTGGAAAACTCTGCCGGCAAACCAAGCAGAGGCTGGTTCAAGGACAGCAGCTGGCTGGGAGAGTGCCGACTCAGACAGTTTTTCTGACTTTGAGAATTGAGGAAGGATTACATTCTCTCCCGGATTAGAGTTGCAGCTATGTGACGCATCCTCTGGAGGTTTAAATCAAAACCTTTCTGAGTTACTCTGATACTCAGAGCAAAGGCTATATGAGGTTGTGGCTTTTGGCTAACCAGAGGCTTAAGCTTTGTGTAGCTGCCATCGCACTTCAAAGTCATTATTAAAGTAAAAAACAACTGGACTGATAGAAAGACCATCTGATCTGCTATTTGAGTTAAAGTTATATAAATGGCAGTCCAAATGCCTCATAAGCTAAATTCCCTATTCTAGTGCAGTATCACATGATGTTGTAGATGAAGCTGGTAGAATACTTCTGTAATTAGCTCTTCAAAGGAGGCTTTTAATTTCTTAACCTTATGTGACAGGTGGTTTTCTTATCTAATTTGTGCTTTCTTTGGGCTCTTGCAGATGTAACCTCAGTATTGGCTGATTATTCTTTTCTGACTACAATATTCTGTGCATTTCTGGTGACCTAAGAGTGTAGCATCAGCATAAACAAAATTCTTTATGGCTTGACTTCAACTCCACGTGTGAGGAGCCTTACTCAGTTGTCTACAGCAGTGTTTCTGACAGTTAAAGGCTCGGGTGCATGCAAGACGGAGGAATGCCATCTTCATTAGTATGCAAAACTCAGGTTTTCTGCCTTTGCTTCCTCTGGCCTGCTTCTTTTCACAGTTTTCTATTTCTTTACTTCACATTTTGGAATGTGTGATTGACCTCAGTTTTAGGAAGATGGATGTATGTTCATATTTGTTCAAAATCTGGGTACCAAATTGTTCTGTTTTCTGTGACCTTTAAGTGGGCTAGCCAAGTGACAGTTTTGAGGAAGTCTCATCTACCGCAGCCTTTCCTTCACCATATGGTATAGATGCTATAAAGAGAACGGCCCGGTTGTTGGCAGTGGATCCTGCCGCCATGCCTGTTTGTGGTGCTGTAGATGGCTGTGCTGGTTGACATGCTCAGCTCTGTTGATGTGCAAACTCAATAGTGTTAGGCTAGGCCTGCACTGGAGACTTATGCTGGAGTAGTAGCGCAGAAATGTTATCTTGTCAACCCCCCCTTTTTTTCGCCCTCATGGTGACAAGGCCTCAGTCACCTTGGCAAAGTCTTTTCTTCATCCTTTGACACCTGCCGCTTGCTTTTGCAGGGCACTGCAGCATCAAGGTCTTGTCACCAGCTTCCTGAGCTCCACTCTGGAAACACGGTTGGGCTGGCTTGTAGCCACGCAGTGGGAAGTCCTTAAAACGTACGGGCTGTCTGCTAATACAGTTTCTGCTTTATTCTCTACCTATTGTGATGATGCACTTCATTTTATCCTTTCTGTTGAAATGTCTTTAAATTTGTAAGCACCACTCTTGATTGCTGTAGTGCTCCTTTCCTGATTGCTGTAGTGCTCCTTTCCCCTTGTCACAGTGCCTCTCCTCAGCAATTTCATAGCATCTCTCTGAGCACCTCTTGCATATGTTCTCCTATATTAATCCCTGGTGTTTGGCCTTCTCCATTGTTTAAACAATTCCACTTTGGCATGAAATGTTTTGCAGAATATGCTCATACAAAATGCACAATTGCTATGGTGCTCTGCCAGCGTCTTCAAAGTAGGAGCCAACTTTTGAGAGTCAATCTCTTTGTTAAGAGCACACTATAAAAGACTTTGAAATCTGTATCCGGATTCAGCCAGGAAGCTTCAATACTCTTTGTATAATGGCAGGCTAAATTTTACTGGCATTCAGATGCCACCAGCTGATTGTTGTTCTCCTGCCACCAAACTGCAGTGTTACTCTTGAGCCTGCATTTAACAAAATGAACTGGCTTCCACTGTATTTCTTTGTAAGGTTTTTAACTGGGCAAACCCATTTCTCTGAGAGGAGGATGTGTGTGTATGCCAAGGTAATACTACATTAAGTTTCTAAGAGCGAATAAGGGGACATGAGGAGCTTTCACGTAAGAGCTTGATAGTATATGGTTCACATGCCTGATGGAGAAAGGGAAGCAAACTATTTCAAATCACATTTTATCACTTCCCAAGTTCAAGTCTGTTTTGCAGGGACACAGAGGTAAATTCAAGTAGAGTCCCTGTTAATCACTTTGCCTCCCAGGGCCCCGTAGTTTTATTGGTAGCTTTGTTCTTCATGGTAGAATGATAGTGTGGTGGTATGCCCTTTCCCAAACATGCCCATTCAATTTAATTAAGGACAACTCAGTTTTTCCATTGCTGCAGTATGGCAGCGTTGGATTGGTGAAGGTGCCGTTTCTGGAACTAAGAAGCTCTACCCCAGCAGGGAATGATTCAGAAAATCCAGAAAAAGAACCAAATGTCAGAGACCACTTATGCTATAATATAATGCCTGTATTTGGAAGCTGTAAGTCACCTTTGATTTTTATGAGCATCTAAATTTTTGTTTTCAGTCTTGGTCTCGTCTCTTGTTGGACAGATTTGAATAATTCAGTGCAAGTTAAATAACTTGCCCATGTCCAGTTTTAATGACTCAGAAGAAATCAGTGTTGCTGCAAACACAACACTCTTTGTGAGCCTCTCTCTTCCTGCAGAATTATAAGGAAACAGGCATCCTTTGAAAAATAAAAATTAAAAAATCGTTAAGACTGTGAGCATTACACAGACCGATTTCAAAATCACTTGACATGAGGTGAACTGGTTTGAAGGGAGATGTTATTACTCTTATCTAAATATAGTAAGAAATGCAATATGGAAGAAGGAAAATACATGTTATTGTGATACAAATGAAACTAAAAGCCAGCTCCCCCCTTTTTTAAATACAGGCAACTGGTTTTGGTTTGCTCTGTCAGAAGTGAGTTGAAACAACTCATGTGTTTTTTGTAAGTAAATATAACTGTCATCAGGTTGTTTCCTGTCCCCTCATACCCATCCCCGTCCCCCCAGTAGTATTCCCTTCTGCTGCCTGAATTATCATGTAGTGAAGTGTTTGGCACAGGAGTAATCAGTGAAGGAGTAGGTGGAAGTGGTGACAGAGAAGCCTCCTGGATTGTCACCCAAGTTTTGAACGATGTCGGAAGTTAAGCTGCATTGCCACTGCCTGTACCTGGTCCCTGTTAGTAGATATATGCAGACAAGATTGCTGCGCTCAATATAATTTAATATAGGTATTTGATTTGCTGCTACTTTATTCATTAGGCTACTACTCTGTAATCATTATGTTACTGGCAGTCTCAGGCCTTCCGTGGTTTCATATCATGCGTTTGAGAATTTGGGGGTTATTTTCAGCTGCCTAGTCTATTTTAAACTCTGTTTTAAAATAAAAAAAAACCCAACAACAAAAAAACCCCCAAAATGAAACTAAATAATGAGTTAGAACAGATTGATCCTTTTGAACCATTTGTCTAATTAACCTTTGACTCTCAGGAATCAGCTTTGGTTCTGTTCCATCAAGTGCAGTGTATCCCAGCCCTTAATAACCAGCATTTCTTCAGGGGACCCTGGCAGTCTTCAATGACTCTTCCTTCCCTAACTGCTGCCACTTTCTTTGCATTGCACCGGTTTGCAAAGACAGAGTTGGAGAAGGATAGGAAAGAATAATAAGAGGACAGCAAGAGAAAAGGGCATAGGATGGCCTGTAACTTAGCAAAGTGTTTCTAAACAGTGCAGTTAGCTCAGGGCTTGTGTCTTCAGTATTCTGCACCCCAAACTGAGATGGGTTGGCAAATCTCTGTGAACGTAATAATGAATGAAAGGAGAGTATTTATGCACACCCTGCATGCACCCAAAAGGATGTCCCTTCTGCAACTTCCTATGGTTTAAAAGTTTGAGGGAATCCTCAGAAAGAGAGACTTTATGCAAGTGGAAATGAGTAGACAGTGTCCAGTCTTCTTCTCCCTTTCCTGAAAAAGCGAAGAATCGGGCCTGAGATGTGATCTTCTATGTGGAGGGGGAGGTAAATAGGACATTTCCATGCTGCTCTTAATCCTCTCTATGATAGAAACCCCCAGAATTTGCAGAAGTGTCCTGTCCAAGCATCAGTGCCTCACAACTCAGGAGTCATCTTTTCTGGGTAGACGGACAAGAAAAGAACGATGTTTCTTTAGCGTCATAGAGCATCTGGGAGTTTTGAGCAGCTCCCCTCTTAATTTCACTGTGCATGACCTGCTCTGCTTACTGACACAGGAAATGTCTGTATGCACAGCAGCAGCATGGATTTTGTCCCTTTGGAAAGAGCTTGGAATGGATGTTCCCAAGGAGGAGGTCAAGAAGCCTTCCAGGTCTCATTATACGTGGGCATTCATGTGCTTTCTGCTGCTGGTTGTGGTTTGGGTTATTTTGTGAGCATGTCTTCCTCCCTTCCAGAGTGCTAGGAAGAAGTTTGCTGTTCTTGCAACCTCCTTTCTGGTTTTGCACTCATGCATTGTGAATGCATAATGTCCAGGGTTTATGAATCATCGTTCTGTTCCTGCTATGATACAGCTGTGCTGAAACCACAGCATCAGTTGAACATCAGATCCTGAATGTAAAGTTTGTAGGTCCTGCAAAATGATGGCTTTGCCACAGGTATAGGAAAGAGAACAGCAAGGAGAGAGCTGTGTGTGAGGGAGGATTGAGAGAGCATCCCTGGACCCAGGGAACTTCTGAAATGGAAAAAGAAAGGAGTGAACTAATTCAGTTGCCTCCTGCCTGTTAGCTTGGGTAATGCTGTTGTTTCCCCCCTTCAACTCTCAGTAGTAACCATCCATAATTCATGTTTTCCCCCTTTTAGTTCCATTACAGTTTCCTTTCTCCCCATGACAAATACTCCAATCACTCACATAATGTAATAGGATCTGTGAATGCAAACATCGGGGGAAGAGTGTTTGTCTAGCTTGTGCTACACTGCCAATTTGCTTGATGGTTTTCAACTCCTCTGTTCCTTCCAGTTACTCCTGGTTCCCTTACCAGCTGCAGTATCTTGATCTGCTTTTTGGTTTCAAACCATTCTGCAGGCAAATCAATGATGACTAGACATTGAAGAACAGCTGCTTTCATCCAAACTGGGAAACTGCAAAAAAGTAGCCCTAAATAAATTTACACATATATATACATATATATTATATATATATATATGTTTCTGAAATTATGTATAAAATTTATAATAGCTATTTAATATGTAAGTATATATAATGCATTTATATAAATACATACTATGCTATAATGTAGGTATATGTATAAAGTAAATATAAATGTTTTTTTAAAGGAAATGCAGCTCCCTGGTTTTATCCTAATTTCTATTTACTGTAGATACATTTTTCCTGAGAATCTTCCAGATCATTTTGTTGTGTCATTAGCTGGCAGCTAGTCCAAAAGCAATATGGCATGGTATTCTCATCCAAGCCCATCAGCTTACTCCACAAGCTCTCCCATGGCTTCCAGCAGCCGTTAAGACGTGGCAGCAGACGCGATTTTTCCTTCCATTTAAGGAGTGATTGAGAAGACACAGATGCTTTTAGTGGAAAAGGAGAAACTGATTTTGTTTCCTTGTCAGGAAATAGGGGTAGATGGAGGAAGTTTATGAGGCTGAAAGTCATTAAGCATGCTTTTTTTCTTTCTCTGTCTGCTTTTGTTTTTACTGGAGTTTGGGTGAACAGGGTCTTGGGGGGAAAAACAACTTTGTAAATGGGATATGCCAGCAAAAATGAGATGGGTTTTCACATTACATGCACTGATGAACATCTTAAAAGTTACTCCTTCACTGTAAAGGCACCCCATGTAGGTCAGCCGTTGCCCCAGTCGGTATGGGCAGCCCCAAGGAGGGAGCAGCACAGATCGCTCTGCAACCCCCCAGGGCTGGAGCTTGAGTCAGTGCTCAGAGACTTGCTCCTCAGTCATCTCACTGTGTTAAGCATAGTCGGCGGTACTGTGGGTGGGAGCCCGCCATTCTTTCACCTGCCTTTGTGCAAGGTAATCATCACCATGGCGGGCAGAGTCAAGAAACCAAGCCTCGGCTCTCATTAGACATTAGCAGCAAGGGACAACTCCAAATGTGTCAGCAGCAGCTCTGTGTTTAAAACAAGCAGCCAACTAAAAAAAACCCCCCAAAACCTCCATCCTACGTACTCCCCCCCCCCCCCGCCCCTACATTTGCTTAA
>JAVJGG010000009.1:13431869-13503623 GCA_035590195.1 Aviceda cuculoides | reverse complement strand
AAGCTGAAAAGTCCTTGATTTTAGACTAAACACTACTTAGCAACAACTGAAAACATCAGTGTGTTATCAACGTTCTTTGCATACTGAACTCAAAACACAGCACCCTACCAGCTACTAGGAAGACAATTAACTCTATCGCAGCTGAAACCAGGACAGAACACATTGAAGAAAGGATTGCATTGCTACCCTGAGGAGTAAAAATGTGCTGTAGCTATAGGCATTTGCTCATCACTGTGACTAATCTTCTGGAAACCAAAAGGAATTCCCTTAGAGGAGAATACGGTGCGTCACCCGTGGCCAAGAAAAGAGGGAGTCGTGTTTCCTTGACAGCACATCATGTTTGCATATTTTTACTGCTGGAGGAGAGTCCTTCATCCCAATCACTGCATGTTTTCAAGTATTTTGAGTGTGCCTGGGGTGTCAGGATGTTAATTTCAATAGCTTTGTTTAAATAGATCGTGTAAGTAATTGAGTCAGTGAGTATTTTTAATAGGGTTTCAGATAACAAGTAGGGCCATTTTCGTCAAGTTGGTGTAGTTACTTGCATTACAGGTTTCTTCCCATTATACTTTGTTGGTGTAGTTACTTGCATTACAGGTTTCTTACCATTATACTTTAAAGCTCATAGATTAGAGCAGGTGCTCCAGAGACTAAAAGTTTCTTCAGGAAATATGATCTTTTTACGACTTTATTCATGAGTTAGTGTTTGTGTACCACAGGTGAGTAGGAAAGAAATGATGCAATGGTGTATAAACAGAGTACTTAAGTCTTGTGTTGTAGACAGCAAGAGCTTGGGCTTCAGCATTGGCTTTTGGTAACTTTCTTTGCATTTCCGCTTTATTAGAGAGTTTCCCCCTCCCCCACGCTCAGTTACTTTGTTATATTCCCACCTACTCTGAAATCCTTGGCAAACACATAAGCTACAAACAGCATACGTAGTTATGAGCTGCTTTCAGTGTTTGTAGGATTGCTGATGTAGTGCCTAAGAAAGCAGCCTGATTTTTTTTCAAAGCGTCAAACCCCCAAAGCAGCAGCCTTGAAAGAAGCTGCATTTCCAAGCTGATATTGCATAAAGTAGCACATACTAATGTTGCTTGGAATTCCTGGAAGAAATAGCAGTAAATAACTGGCTATCAAGAGCAATTTTCCAGGTAGTGGACTGTAATCCAATGCGCAGAGACAGCATCTGTGATGGTGCTTCAAGGAAAGAAGTGCCTTGCCGCTGGTTGTATGAAGGCTGATATTTGCATTCGCTGATTCCTTTTGACCCAGAAAAAATACTTGGTGTCACCTGAGGAGGAAAGAGTAAAGTACTGGGCAATCATTGAGTCCTGTAAATTTGTAACAGTAGAGGGAAGTCTTTTTCTCACCGAGAGTCAGACCAGTGTTTTTGCAAATCATGTAACAATGTTGAATTCAGATTTTCTTCTGGCCCTGCATGTGTAGTATCTCTGCAGTAGGTAGACATTTTGTGTGGGTTCTTCATCTATGAACAAGAGTGCAGCATCCCTGTGAATACAATGAGATAAAGTAAAAAGATTCCTGCTCCCTGTTTTATTACTTGCTTCTGTGTAACTCTGTATACTTTGTTTTAAATAAAAGCATACCAGTTGAAGGAGTGCTTGTGGGGCTTTACTAGTGTAAATGGGAAGGACCGTAGGTTTGTACAGTAAGATGATGATCTGTAATGAAAACAGTACTTGCATTTGGGGCAGTCTCTGTCTTTCTTCTGCAGCTATTGAGTGTCAGATAATCCACAATTAATATTCTAGAAATGAATCAGTCAATTGGTAGAAGCACAAGCAGCCTTGATTGATAAATTCTACCTTTTGGTGATTAAGTGATTGAAAAGTCTCTGGCTTCAAAATGAAAAAGACAGAAGTAATTTGCATAACAAAACCCACATTGTCGTACAGCTTGCTGAAAGGAATGGCAAAATGTTAGATATTACTATGTACACACGGACTTGAAGCAGTCTTTGCCGCAGCCCAGCCAGCTGTGAGCATCCTGGATGCCTCTACATGTGTGTTAGACTACCTCCCTCTCACCTGTCTTGTGTTTTTCTAAAGTGCACTGCAACAGAGGCGGCTCATCCAAAACGGAGGTGAGTCCTGAATTCCGAGACAGGTCTTGATTGTGGCTGCATTGCTACTGCCCGTGCTGCTGGACTTTGTTCTCCAAGATGCATCAGCCTAGGCTCCTTCTGAAGTTCAGGGCTGGACACAACACTGCAGTGTTTTTTAAATGGAGGTGCCTTCTTTGCTCAGTGCCTGGCCCATCTTTGTTTTGCTTGCTGGCTGAATTGCAAGGAAAATGATGTTAAAAAATACCTTGTATTGGCTGTGCACTTACCTTCCAGTTTGGCTGCATGCTTGTGTGCAGCCTAGTGTGTTCGCCAAATGGTAATAAAGATGGTGTGCCCCCTGCTGCTGTAGTGGTTGGGCTTTCATGGAATACCTTTTTCTTTTTGCTGATTATCCCATTGTTTTCTGAACCATCTCCACCTTCTCTGTCTTAGTAATAATAGCCTCTACAGACTGGAAATGTGTGGTCTGGGGCTCTTTTATAATTCATTGGATATACGCTTTTTATGATGCTTTGAAGACATCTGAAAACTACAAGTACATTAAAGTGAAAGCACATTCATGTTTAGGGGTTAGGCTGTGAATACCTGTAGTAGAAAGCATTGTAACACAGTAGAAGGACAGGACTAAAGCTATGTTTTGCCAGCTGCTGTTACAGGATGGATGTACATAATTAATACATAAGATGTCAATGGACGTTCAAGAATTACACAACATTACTCTGAGGTTTTGAAAGGCTAATAAAACTTCTTGTAGTACATGGCAAATTGTATCCTTTGGCAGACTTCTATGTCGACTATTTGCACAGTCTTGAATATGAGCTTTTAACTGTACTGGCTCTTTGCTGTGTCTGTCTACAGAGTTGTGAGATTCCTTTAAACAATATTAATACACATAATTTGATTCTTCCACTGCCATGCAAATGTTTTTGTATCCCTGGGTAAAGGAAATTATCCTCTGGAGTCCAAGGATAATATATTAAGCGACCTGTTTTAGGACTGGGTAATGGTGAGGAGTTGGAGTTGCAATACTGGTCTACTCCACGGGTGAAAAGCCTGCCAGCTTTCTGCAAGCCTGTCCTGGGGCAGTGTAGCGTAACAGCAGCTTCTGCTCCTGTGGAAGGACATAGGGGATGATGCCAGGATAAGTGAGTTGAACTGCCCTGGGGAAGTGAGGTTCATCTCTCATTTCATTGACTATATAGCGAATCTAAATGTTAGTTTCAATTAGGCATCAAAGCTGGAGAGAGCTAAAGTTTAGGTGGTCTGAATAGTAACCATGCCATCCTAAGTAGGTGCCCAGCTCTGTAAGTGGACATGTTGTTGATCCCTTCTACTCTCTGGCCAAGGCAGCTGCTGTGGACTGCTGATGGCAAGTGCCCAGGGATGGGGAGGTGTGAGGTGTGGCCTCACCGGTGCTGCGTAGAGGGGAAGGATCAGGATCACCACTTTCAACCTGCTGGGAATGCTTTGCCAGTACTTTTCAGGTTCATACCTGTCCTGTGAGCCCTGCGGCTTGGTGGGGATGCAACAAGATCTCTTCCTGAAATTCCTTAGTGTGGAAAGGGTTGGGCTTTTGCAGTACATGGGGACGCATGCAAGTAACTGAAGTTGAATGAGGATGGGTAATTTCTAATTACTCATTAAATCAATTATGAAAGTATAGATGTTGTACAAGGTTCTCTTATAAACCTTGATTTAGCTGTGATTTCACCTGTCTTACAGGGCAGAATCCTGCTTGAGTAACTTTCATAATTTTGTTGAAGTGAATGAAATTCAGTGAGCAGGATTTAGCCCCGAGAGGTAAACTTAGAAAAGATTCAGTAGGTGAAGAAATTTGGAGTTGATTAGCAAATGGCATTACAAGAATAATAATTATGGATTATCTTTCTACCCTACTTTCAAACAGTTATGCACATTTCCCTCACATCTCCCTCAAATGTCTTGAGCTTGGTTGTCTTAGTTACTGTACCTCATATATAATATTGTAAATCCCTGGGAATGACTCTGGGACTCCCAGAAACCTGATGATACTGAAGAACAAAGCTGATTAAAAACAATAGCAATGTTTAGAGTTTTTCTCTGTGTTTGTCATTCAGAAGATCCTTCAGTGTTAATTTAGGTTATTAAAAATGTAATGATTAATGCAGTTTCTCTGTAAGGTGAATTCAGATATGCTTGTAGGTCAGAAACCAGAAAAATCTGTTTAGGACAGCTAGTTCAAAGCAAGCAAAGTAACACTGGTTCTCTCTTGCTTTGGTTTATTTTATCCTGAGCAATTTTTGTAACTGTACCTCTATAGACTCTTTTGTGGAGTAAGAAGATAAAAAGAGCTTCAGCTCTGCTCTTACTTGTGTTTCTGTAATGCTTGCGATAGAGTGAGTCATTCTTTTTTCCCTCTGTTTTTTCTTACAGTATCAAGCTTTTGGCTGTGCAGGAGCTGATCGATAGAGAAGCGCTGGAAAAGGTATTTAAAAATATATCTGATACAACTGTCATAATACATTTAAGCTCTTAAAGCTCTCTGTATTAGTTGGGCTTCCTAGCTTCATGGAAAATCATGCAGCATAAAATAGGACATCTTCCTAGCTACATAGTACATGAAGTCAGAGGGGCGACATTTTGTCCAGGTTGACTGCATGCTTTTGGTGTTTTCTGATTTTACAGTGGGCCTGGGATAACCAATGCCTCTAGCCTGCCTACATTAGCTTTCCCCAAGTCAATTCCTTGCTAACGGCTAGGATAAGTAGATGATTTGAACCCACAAAGATGAATGTCTGAAGCAGAAGGAGTGTCCTGAGAAGCCCTGTTTGAATATCCAGCTCAGGAGAATGGCAGGAGGTGCCTTGGCAGAAACATGGTTTAATTTAGTGATAAAGGGATCAAAATGGCTAGCTACTCAACGTGAGCCCTAACACCACCAGCCGAGTATATGGCATCTGTTTGCCTGAGCTCTCCTCCTGCCTTATGCACAAATAGACCTGCTTTTAAGCGTGGCCTTCCAAGGAGCTGAGGGATGTGCCCTAGGGATGGCGGGGTTTGCAAGCAGCCTGCACTCGGCTGCGTCGGGGGCAGAGAGGAGGAGCTGTGCGGAGCTGATGGCTTTCTCCGACCAAGCAATATGGTCCTGTTCAGGGGGCAAACCCCCCCAGTCCAGTGCGTCAGACCCCATCGGTTTAGCCAAGGCGCCAGTGCCTCAGAGGCCTGAGATCCCACCTGCGGAGCCGCAGCAAAGCCAGTAGCCACAAAAGGGGTTTGTAAAAAACAACATCTAGTGTTTCTCCTCAGCTAAGGGTATTGCAAACACAGCAGTACCCTATAGATCATTTCCTTCTGCGTGAAGAACCAAATGTTGTATTTACTGGTTTATGGTTTTGCTGGCCTGGAGGGTAGGACTGGGCTCCCAGTGCCCACGCTGGGACCAATGGGTTCCCTTCGTGTTCTGCACCAGCTCTTTCGTCGAGAGGACCAAGGCGCCAGCCGGGAGGCAGCATGGAAATATGAAAGACTTGGTAGATTCAAAGAAAACAACTAGATTCATAGCCCTGCTGGGAAGACTGTGGCCTTACGGCAGGCATTGAGCTGGTGCTGACCCTAGCAGCCCCTCTGTGGCTATGAGTGACCTGGCAAGGCTTGGTGAGGAAGGAGGAAGCCTTCTCCTGCCTCAAGCACATCCAATCTCTGTGAAGGAGAAGGTTGCCCAGCGCTGTGTTAAGACTTCATCTGCCAGGTACTCTAGAAATACTGGGTAAAATGAAATCCAGTGCCAGCAGGTGCTGCAGCCTTGTGCTTTGCCACTGACTGGAGATACATTTCACAGAGGCCTTACGTACAACCAAGTTAATTCAAGAGGGGCCTCTCTTCATTGGCGAACTCTGATTTTGACCCAAAGAGGTGGATTTTGTTAAAAGGCAGCAACAGAGGGCTAGGCAGGTGATACTGTAGTTTTTTGTATGCAAAGAAGACATGGTTCTCAACCACTCATTGTGCAAAACAAGTTAATATTCACAAGTTGTCATTGTTTTCAGCAGTGGGCTTCTCTGGCACCTCGCACCCTGTACACTTCCCACCTTTCTGTCAGGCCTACACTTCCCTTTGGCCCAATGTCTCCTAAAACAGGGCTTGGCAAGGGCAGGTGACCTCAGCCTAGTGGGAATGGCTGTTTGAGGCATTGTCTGGAACTCTGCAGGAAGCTCTTCAGAAAGGCTCAGCCTCAGAAAAATGATCTTTCTAAATTAAGCTCTCTGAATATTTGATATCTGGTTTTATACAATGCCAAGCTTAAAGAATTTAAAAGGCCAGTTTAGCCCTCTGGAAAATAACGGGGTAGAATTATGTAAGTTCAAAGAAGTTTGCTGTCTTTATTTTTTAAATACAGAAGGGGAAGAAAAACCAGACTAGAATAAAATCCCTTGTCCTGCCTGCTGGCAGAGTCATGTTTTGAGAACATGTGCTGAGTTTTGTACTTGTAAATCATTATTTATCACATTATATTGCAGGGATATGGAATATTATTAAATGATAATATTTCAATATTCATTGCAAGATTGAGTTTTCTGATTTTTGAAGGGAATTTTTCTTTAAGATAGCTGTGGACATGATAATTTAAAAATGTTTTTCCTGTAGGACACTTTCTAGTCTGTCATAGATGGCTTTGAACTTTTGTAACCTTATTTCTAAAATGCAATGCTCAGCTTTGAAATTGTTGTTATATATTTTTGACACTTACATGGAAACCCAGAGTGAGTAGAAGCATGCTGGTGAATAGCAGTGCCCCCTGAAAAGACTTATGGGCACACACTAGTGTTCGTGCTGCAGGCTAGCTCTATTAAATCAAATCACATTGAAGTTAAGTGCATGTGTAGCAAGTCTCTTGAGAACCAGGGCCTTGAGCCAGTATCAGAAAATTATCTCGCGCTACAAAACACAGTTTACCATCACCTTTTTGAAACAAAATGACAGTCTGGCAGGTGAGGCACACAAAGCAGCAGGCTGTCAGAACAGGCTGAGAGAACCTATTTGAACCGTTGGGGTCTTGAGAAGATGGGAACCCCCTGTGTGTATGTTGTGGAAAGCTTTGTCCGCATTTAGCGGAGCACTGCTGAGCTTCAAAAGCTGCACATCAGTTATTTACTGGTTGCTTACAGCAAAATGGTTTAATGCCATTCTGACTATCTTAGATACTTTATTATCTTTAAATGTTTTTCCCACCTTGGCCATTGAAAATAAATTGATCACACTGTGAGAAGTTTTGTGTTATACAAAGACTCTATTTGTTCAGTTCCCTAAACCCTAATGTTTCA
Source organism: Aviceda cuculoides (assembly GCA_035590195.1). Lineage (NCBI taxonomy): Eukaryota > Metazoa > Chordata > Aves > Accipitriformes > Accipitridae > Aviceda > Aviceda cuculoides. The sequence goes on along the minus strand of JAVJGG010000009.1, from coordinate 13,496,237 downwards.
GCAAATTTGGCCAAAATGACCCTTTAAGCCAAAGATCTACCATGCTTGGCTGCATTTATGCCTAGGGTTGCTGAGACTCAAGGGGTGACTGGCTGGGTGTAATTACAGCTCATCCTGGCCCAGGTCAAGCTTGCCTGACCCTTGGATGCTGCTCATCAGCTGGTTTGTTTCTCTGAGGTGCCACGAGTGCCTGTAAGCACTGCAGAAGGGGGTGGTGCTTGTGGAGCTGGACCCCAGCACCATGCTTGCTGTCATTAAGAGGAACGGGAAGATAGTAATTTATCTCAGTGAAACAGGACCAGGTCACATAAGAAGAACAAGAGTCTTTACCTGGAGAAAATTCTGGGTCAGAGATGGGTTTGTTTGTGTTTGTTTTGGCTGTAGCCCATCAAACCCATTCCAGCACATACTCCACGTGAGTGGTCTCACCAGCAGCTTAAAACTAAGTGCATGCTTACTTGCATTTTGACTTACCTTGAACCTTCAAATCGATCTGTTTTCTTCCCCCTGCTTCCTCACCGAGCTTGTCCCAGCTGCTGTGGGATTGCGTTGCTGGCATGCCTTTGCTTAGAAGTGCTGCTGCTGTTTGCCAGGGGCAGTAACGAATGCAGGCGGCAAGATGCCAAGGGAAGGCTTGTGGTCAGGACAGCCTCGTCCCCACAAGGGTTCAAGGCCACTCAGGCTTTCGAAAGAAGAATCTCAGGCACGCAGGTTTTTTGGCGTCCTTTATGAAGCATCTCTTCCTCTTCCAGCAGCACAGCTCTGGGAGAAACCCCTCCAGAGACACTCTTGCCCCAACATGGTTTTGAGTACTTTACTCGGTCTAATTTCAGAAGTCCTTAATTGGAGATGAAACAATTCTACTTGGCAAGTGTTAATTGTATTTATTTGGGGAAGGGGAAAAAATAATTCTCCTGAGGAACATGCTGTTTTTATAGTTTAAAAATAAATCTGTTAAAGTAATTAGGCAGGTGACATTTCACATTGGTTGCTGGTTTAGCCTTTAAATCTGTAGACCTTTTCCATTGGCAACAAGTATGCCAGAACGATTATTCTCATTGGTGCTTGATGTCAGTAGGATGTGCAGGAAGAGTCATCCATGTTGTAAGAAAAATATCCTTTGCATTCTGTCAAATATTGTGCCCTGCACCTTTCAGGTGTTAACAGAGGCTTTTGAGCTCATTTCTCCTTCAGAGGTAGGTTACTGAGGAAAGTTAAATAATCTGTACAACAACGTTATATTTAGCATCCCCCTGACAGCTTTTTATAAGATAAGCCTGCTTTGTGAACAAGCAACAGTAACCCATTATTTTCCTATTTGCATATTAATAAGCAAGTGCACCTACTATTACTTGGGATGAGAAAGGACTGTCCACTTGACTCCAGAGACAGAGCAGTTTGTTGGCTTCTCATCGAGGAAATGCAAATCGTGTAACTCTATCTGCAGTTTGTGGAAGCGTGGAATTCGTCTGCAAAGTGATGATTATTCTGCTTGAAATTGGAAGTGATCTGCCTAAACTGGCATGAGGGATATGCTGCGTGGGCTGAAGCACGGTAGGAGTTGGGGTGACAATTGTGATTTTGTTCAGGGATGGTGTTCTTGAAGTTGATGATAACTAGCAGCTTGAAAATCAGGATAAGTAACACAGGTTTTACTATCAAGGTCTGTCTGTGCCAGTGATGGCAAATTTATGCACTATGAGCTACGTCCAAGACGTCAATGAAAAGAAAGTGAGGAGAACAAAGTAATTATCAGTAGGCTTACATTGCCTGTATGGGGATTTTCACCTTCACTGGAGAAGTTTTGGAGGTCACAAATCAAAAGTGTTTGAAAGTCTTTCACCTGGTGTTCGGAAGTAGAGGTCCTGTAGCTGTGAAGCACGGGATAAATTCGCTAGGCACCAGGAGAGGCAGTGGCGTGGCTTCTAGCTGTCTTACTACAGGAAGGGATCTCTTTTGTCTGCTAGCCAAACGTTACGTGCTCATCCATTGGGCATGTCTGCTGGTGTGGACATGAAGAGTTGAGATGATAGAATGAGAAAACTGATCAGCCTTCCCCTCCAGATACATATTCCTCCCCGCCCCGGAAGAGTTATTTCTCTTTCCTCAAAGAGGACATCTTTACCCGGTTGAATAAAATGGAAAGCTTAGCACTGTAAGCAAGCAACCCCTAAGACCTGTGCTCATTTTTTTACTTTTTCCACCTCCCTCAGCAGTACTAATGGCTGGAGTTCTCTTCCATGATGTGAAAGCTCTTTCATGGGTTTCCTCACCTGTAGGAAAGACCAGATGTCTGTATTTGGGAGATGTTCACTAGATGCAACCTCTTCCCATCATGCAGAATTTTCATACTGTGCCTGGGGAATCAATGAAGAACAACTGGGGTGATACTGAGGAGGTGGCATTGTTTTAGTAAAAGAAAATTAACCTGCCCGTCATTGATTAGAAGCAGCTTTTGGCTCAGGGGAAATGCAATGACTAATGTTGCCCACTTTTGCAGGGTGAGACCCAGGAGATGGGGACAAAAGGGAGTGCTTGTTTCTTTCTAGTGGCATCACTCTAATAGTGCAATTTCAGCTACAGTAAAAAAACGGGTTTGTAAAATGCTGAGCTGCCCTGTGCAATCCCTGCTGTAGGCCTCTCCTTTCTACACAACACACAGAGAATTTTAACTAGAAATTTGCTTTTGTTTTCTTTATCCAGTGTACTGTTTCCTCCAGATATTATCTGAACATAAAAAGTATGACGTCAATTGAGGTTCCAGAATTTCCAGTATGAAATGCATCTGCTGGAGGTTTTTATTTATCTTTTGTCTGCTTTTGAGTAGATTGAGCCAGATCAATGTTTAATCATGATTAAGCCCATTGTAATCTCTGTTCTTTATAAAATCCCTCTCGTAGCAGAGCAGGTTGTTTATTTGTGAAAGGTTATCCTTAGGAGCTTTTCAGTGTTTGAAAGAGAGGTGCTGTTTTCCATTTGCAGGGCTAAGCATAGACACATCACTTCTTGCTGGTGAGGATATAAATATGTTTCTGTGTGCATTTGCTAGGGCAGTTGGAAGTGACCTATAATATGCCTTGGCATGGAACAGCTGGTCACCCAAGGCCATTTTTCTGGCCCGTCACCATTTCTTTGGTAAAAGTACCAAGTGGCTGGTCATGGAGTCAATGCTGCCCTTGGAGGCAAACATTATTCCTTGTGTATAAGCTGGCACTCGCATGGGAGCCACCATCAATGTCTCTGGAAGGAAGAGCAGGGAAGGGCCGTTGACATCCCCTCTGCAGGGTGAGGGTCTACCACTCTTGGATCACCTGGAATGTATCTGTTGCCTGCTCGGCCAAAATGTCCTGCGCTGTTGCTGCTGTTCAGTTTTTTGAAGAGTGCAATCATGCAGCAGTCCCAGAGAGGTTGGGAAGAACTGTTGTTATCCTTGATTCATGGAGGCGTGCTGAAGTTACAAGGAAATTGCATGATTTTGGCAGTCACCTAAGATGACCGACTCTGAACAGAGTCGGGAAATGAACCTCAGTCTCCTTAGTCCCAGGCACCCTTCTAACGCCAAGACAGTCCTTCCTCTTTGATGTGAATTTTTTTTACTGCAGCAGACATGTACCTCAGAAATGCAGTTAGCTCAGGACTGAGTCTTTGTGTGCATATTTTTAACTACCATAATCCTCCTGTACATTGTGAGCACTGCCTTGCAATCTTGCTTTGCTTTGGAACTGCTGGTTAAAAAAGATTATAAGGCAATGGGCAATGAATTAATTAGTTGCTGTAAGTGAGTTATATTTACTGCTTGTTCTTAGAACTATCCTTCCCAGAAAGAGGTTGACCCCTCTGAAACTTAAGTACATTTGGATGTACTCTAGAGTCAGATAAGGAAACAGCAGTCTCACTTTCAGAGAACAGGAAAAGGAGATGTAGACTTGGCCACTGACTCAGTCGGGACCTTTGAACAGTCTCTTACAGCCCTGTTGCTGCCTCGTTTTTCTGTTCCCGATTTCTAGAGAGGAGAGGGGGAGTCAAGTCTATTACAATATCCTTGGCCTAATTCAGCCTTGGGATGGACTTCTGCATAATTTATCACCTGAAGTAGGTCCTCCTGCCCTGTTCCTTCAGAGCCATCATGGAGTCAATGATTGACTACTCAGAGTAAAAGGAGATCATTCCAAATAGTCCAACTGATTTTATTTTAATTCTTTTTCTCACCTTATTCCTTATTATTGACCCTTTTGCTCTCCCACACCCTTCCTATATTTCTCCCTCTCTCTTGCCCTTGTCTTGCTTGTTTATCTGAGTGCAGGTAATACAGAGGGGTGCAAAGTCTTTTTTTTAGACTTCTCCTCCTGGGGTCAAGAAATCTCAGAGTGAAGGGAGGTATAGCTGTTATTGTGAAGGAACCATTTTTGGCTTAGTGGAGCTGGAAACGATGTTGACACCATTTCTTGCAATATGGGAGGCTTCCTTAGGATTATCCCATCCACTAAATTGATAAAAGAACCCTGCAGCTATACAGTGTTTGCCTCTGGCCTTTCACTTCTTTTCTTCCCTTCTGTCCTCTAGGAGGGATCTAGATGGCTAGAAGTTTAAGGAGATGTATTGGTGGACTTTATGGCTCTGGCCAGTTCCATGATGATTTCAGTAGCTCTCTGGAGGGGATCTATGATGACTTTGTCTTTCCAGGCCCCTGTACTGCAAGCTGTCGTCAAGTGATCAGCAACATTGGAAACACAGGTTCTCATCTACTAGTATCTCTGGCATCTTTGATCTTGGCTGGATTTTTTTTTTCTCTTTAGTTGCATTGTCCATCTACTTTCTGATGATCAGTGGACTTCAATAAACAAAACACTAGAAGCCATGCTATACACGTCACAGAGAGCCATGGAGAACACAGGTTGCTCTTAAAATGCTGTCCTTTAGGAGGTGCCCTCTTCTCCCCTAGAGCATGACTCTGCCTCTCTGAGAAGTGGTGGTATGGAGATTAATTGTTATACTAGCTTGGCATTCTTTTGTGAGGCATCTAGTCTTATCCCTGAACAGAAGCCAAACTTACCCATTAGTAAAATAATTCTCTATACTTCCACAGCAAGGAGAAGCAGAAAATGCATGTTTACAAATGCTGGCATGTGTTTTAAGGTTGGGGTTTTTTGTGGGTGGTAGAAGTACTAGGGGTCCTTAGTCAGTCCTTTTTCCTGGCTTTCTGCTAGAAGATGGCAGAAGGCAAAGCAAGTTCATAGAACAGGACTGGTTGTGAATAGTCAGCAATTTTGGGGAAGGGTGGAGGTTTTTTCCTTTTTAATGGCTTGACATAGCAGCAAGAGTGTTTTAATGTCAGCCCAAATCATTTTTTGGTAGTTTATGTGGGTTAAGTAATGCACGTGCTCTCTATGGGGAGCCAGAGTCCATTGCACCTGTTAGAGAACTTTGGTCAGGGTTGGAGGACAGTCCCGTAGACTCTCTTGAGGGTGTGCTAGTGAATAAAGACAGAAAACCATCTATTACTCATGCAAACCTATAAATAAAGAATGTGCTATTTCAGAGAGGAATCAGTTTCAGATTGGGATCTTTAAATTAAGGGCTAGAGGTGTGAAAAAGAATGTAAGAAGCGTATGAGATTTTTTTTTCAAAAGTGAGACGACGTGTCCTAATGCTAGCAGTCTGTAAGAGATCCTCCTAATAATAATCATCCAAAAAAAAAAAAAAAAGTAATAGAATAGGATGCAAGACATTTAAATAACTTTACAGAAGGTGGCACAGTGTTCTGTACAGTGGTGTAATCAATGCCTGAAGGAAGAATAAATATTTGAGGCTGGCAATGGTTGTGAGTCATATTATATATTTTTCTCTTCCTTGTTTTTGTGTTCTTACCATGGGAAAGAATGCTGCTCTAAACAGAGATGTAAATCAGTTGGGGAAAACAGTAATACTAACAGTAGGAAAGAAATGGATGGAAGTAAAATGCCCAGTGAATAACTATTTTTGATGCAAGGCTCTGTAGAGGCGGCCAAACTGTGACCTTGTAAAAATGAGGGCTGTGCCTTTTTCCTTGTGTCACAGCAGTTTTCTTAACACATTGCTTTTATTCCTTCTCATCCTGCACATCAGCACAGTCCCGACTATCTTTACCACCATGTCTATGCCAGAAAGGCACAATTTTTTAAATTAAAAAAAAACACAAAAAAACCCAATTCACTTGCTAACACCTCTGGAAATAAGTAAATTTTTATCATGGGAATGGAGAGAGACCTAGTTGTCTTACGTCCTTAAGCAGCTTTCCTTGATTAATAACATTCAAAACTGTGATTACCCTTTTCCCTTTCGGTTTTGTTTGTTCTTCTTTTGTATTAGCACATTTTTTCCCCCTTCTCTTTTCTTCTGGCTGAAGGCAGTGTACAGGTAAGGAGATTCAGATCATGGGAAATCGATATAACTCACTGGTCAGCTTGTTTGTTTGTTTGTTTTTAATTGGTGAACAAGAAACCATCTCTTACCACTTTTGGGTCTCATGTTTCATAGGATCATTTTCTATTTGCTTTCCATATTAAGGGCTAGGTTCTGATAAATTGATTTTCACCTAGTGTAGTCCCAGTGGTTACTGGGTTGTACTTGGTGGTAGGGTTTTACACTGTGCCGCAGAAATTAATTCCTGAGTTTCATGTTTCATGCAAAAAGAATTGGCCCAGGTATTAAACAATCCCCACCCCGCCAAAACATAAGAGGGGTTCTCAGGAAGCCACTGACTCCTGGTTGCCCAGTCCTTATATCTAGTTCAAATGAGCATCTAGCTTAGGTCTCTGCACATCTGCTGCACAGTCCAAGGCCATGCAGCAGTTCACTTTGTACAAGACTTGGATCTCTTTGTGTTGGTCACTGCTTGAAGCAGTAGCTGTAGTAATACACTTGAAGTAGTATTTCTAAAATAGCTGATGCCGCATTGCTCTAATAATCTCAAGGATACCTTCCCTAAGCATTACACCCATGTTCCCATAGAGGTGTATTTCTGGTGACAGAAGTGGCAGCAAAATGAAACTTGTTTTCTTCATTTGGAAATAATGAGTTGGTGAAAAAAATGTGGAAAAGCACCTGAATATTTACAGCAGACAACATAGTAATAAGTAAATAATGCTGTCATGGGGTGTCTGTGACTTTAGCACAGCTAACCAGTTGAGCAGACTGTTTTATGACAAGGTAGTGAAAATGTTTGAACTCAACCACTTATCTCTTGTAAAAGCAGCTTGATGAAAAAGATAGCCTTATAATCATGAGGGCTTCTTTTTATTCTTTATATCACATCAGTTTCCTTAGCAAGCCATTATTGCTGTTAATGATTATACTGCCTACTTATGCAGAATAAAACACTCTCTTGTAAAGGCTTCAAGAATAAATTGCAAAGATTTGTGACCATCCTTGAGCCTTAATTCCTATATTATGTTCAAAAATTAAAAAAGTCCTTATGGGTAAGAAAAGAAGTAGTCAGGAAATGTCTTCTGCAAAATGAGTCTGTCCCATGAAGTACAAGGAAAAAGCTCAGCTTGTGAATGGAAACGTGAGAAAATAAGAACCCATGAAACTTCCCCTACATGGAGGTTGGCAAATATGGGTGCTCTCTTCCATAGTGAAAGGGCAGCATAGGTTTCCACCAAGCATCTGTGAAGACAGCTTCCCATTACATGGCAAACAGGCTGAAAGATGTTACGTGTACTATTTTGACAATAGGTAGTTAAGCACCCCATAATAGTTCTACAGTGGCCTCAGCTCTTAAAATGTGTTAGGGGAGTTACTGCATTGCTTCTTTCAGTTGTTATTGTTTCGCTGCTCTGCACCAAAGGTTTCCATGTCTTCCTTTTGAAGATCTATAAAAAGACATTGTTTATATAAATAATCACTTTTTTTAGGATGAAAGTAGGAGCACATGCCAGTGAATGATCTGCATTGTTGTCCGGGGAACATTATGATTAAAGGCGAGCATAGAACTGGTTTTATGGGCTACAGTCTGTTTTTTTAATCATATATTCAAAGATAAAGAAAGTAATTTCCTCTTAGATATTACAAAGAATTAAGCAGTTGTGTGACTGTGGTGAACTGTAATTCATCTGGGAGGGCAGTGTAGAAACTCGCTGCTAAATTTTTCCAAAATAAGTACTTGAAAAGGAAAGCAAATAACTTGGGAGTGCAAGCTTAGGCTCTTACCACTCCCCAACTGATCCTGTAAAGCCTGACTTTAAAAAAAAAATCTGATTTGATTCAAACAGGTTTGTATATGGAAACAAATCATTACACACTTTTGATAATTGAGATAATGTTAAGCTTATCAGCGTAATTATTTCCCGCACATTCATGAAGTACAATGGGTGAGTAACACAGCAGCGGCAGGAGAGAGGTGTGTGTCCGGGTGGATTCACATCCACGGGCCAGTCCAAACCAGGGCCAAGCTCATGAAGGGGCTCGCATACCTGACACAGGAAATGATGCCTTCACTTCGAAAAACTTTCCAATCCTTTAGCTGCTGCCTAACCCCAGGGGTGCCTAATGAGGGAGTCCTCTGATGCTTTGCTTTCATGCTCCTCAGGTAAGCAGCGTGGTGCCTCTCTGCAGACCCAGAATTACCCCTGCCTGAAGCAGGCAGAGCAGACTTGGACAACTTCTTTTCTAGTCTATGTGTATTTGGGCTTGAAAAATGAGCCTTCCTCATCCTATCTCCTCTGAGGAGCTCAGTCCCAGAGGTTTCCATTCTTAAGTATTAAGCTTAGAATTGGTCTTTGCAGCAAAGCCGGGAATTTGGGTCACCATGTGGCTGTGGGGCGGTGAGGCTGCAGTGCGGTAAATGTTTGATCTCTGGGCCATAACATGGTGCCTGGAGCATTCATTTTGGAGCTGAAGGAGAATCTGATTCTCAGAGGAAGGAAATCCTTCCTCCGTGGGTCTCTGTCTGAAGTACTGGGATGCTCTTTAAGAAGCAGAAGCAGCACATTTTCCAGGAAAAAATGAGTCCTGTTCAAGTTGATGAAAAAGCCATAGGTGCCTTCAGATGGAGGAGGACTTGGGACCCCAATATGCGTGCACGTTATCCCAGCAAATGAGCTTTGTATATCCATAGCGTGTAAAGGCACATAGAGGTGATGACTGTACCTATAGGCGCTGTATTATTTCTGAAGAAAGACACTGGTTGTAGATTTGGCTGTGCTGAAGGGCTCTGGCTTGATTTTGCTGCTTGCAATGCGTTTATAGAGCTCTTTGAAGGATGTGTTAGATAATGTTTGTGAAGAACTTGGAGGACGGCAAGGATTTATTTGATCATCAATCTGGATGTTTTGGTTTAGCTCTAGGAACAACAAACCAGCACATAAAGGATGGGAAGGTATAGCCCCAGGTCTCAATGACCCAGTGCAAGCAGGACATGCTAGCATGGCAGAAGGGGCAGATAAGCTTTCCAGGAGTAATTCTGTGGCTGCTGCACCTTCAGTAGATTGCTTCCTTATCTTTTTTTTTTTTTCATCCTAGAATTTTTCTCCTAAACTTTATAATTTGTTTATTATTTCTTCACCTCTAACTTCATTGTAGAATTATGTACAGTTATGTACAAGAGGGAGAAGTAGAACACTTTTTACAACACTAATGTATGTAAGATACATACAGATATGTATGTATATGTATCTCAGCCTCAGATATGGCTGAGACTGAAACCTGTTCCCTGGAGGGGCATTGCTGTCCTTTGAAAACACTCATAATTATCTGTCTATCAGACCCCCATCTGCCTGCCAAGTTTTATTTGTCTTTATGTAATATCAGTACTTGAACAACACAAGCAATAAATATTATGCAATCTTTAATGAAGACTTCCTAGAAGGGACTAGTTGAATGGGCATGTGAAAAATGTTATATCTTAACATAGAGCCACCCTGACTTTCCCTCGTGTTATTTATGCGGTTCCTCTGAATAGACTTTGTGAGTGCGTCCCCCACGCCACTGGATACATCTATTTCTTGTGTGTGTATTTTTTGGCTACTTTTGCAAACAGGAATGGGATACACTCGAGGGAAAGGCAAACAAGCAGAGAAGGCCTGAGACAACACTGTTGTCAGTGGGAAATGGGATCCAACGTTGAGTCTCTGTTTCAGGCTTTAGCCATAATAATGCTTCCTTCCCTGCTGTTAAGTTTGGTTATAGGAGAATCCAGATGTAACTGAAAGGCCTGACATTCTTCTGTGTCCCCTTCCTTAGCTGCTGCTGCCTGTGGGAAGTGGATGCAGTGTTACTCGGCTGCAGGAGTGCACTGAGCATCCTGGCCCCACTGCATCTTGCATCCCCTCTTGACTCGTCTTGCGCTGCCACGTGTGGCTGCACCAGGACAACAGTCCAGAAGCCTTCGACCTTTCCTTACCCCTACCTCAACAGACAGTTCACTAAAACGCCACACCCACAAATCTCTGCACCCCCTAACTCTGCCTCTTCCTCCTCACAAACATGATCTAATGAAACACTCTTCTTCTTCTGGAGCATCGGTGTCAAATCCGGATGCTTAACTTGAACACCAAAGGTGTTGATTTCAAGTTCTCAGAAATATTTGTAACTTTTCTCCTCCTGGCTTTCTAGGTCAGGCTTCATTAGGGTGCACCGACTGTAGCTCTGTCCTGTACGTGGTAGACTGGATTAGGATTACAGGTCTTTGAGACTGCTTTTTCAATTGAAAATAAAAGTACAGTCTACTCGGATGAATAAAGAACAGAAAGGATAATGTGCATTTAATTAATGAACATTAAATGCATTGATTCCAGGAACATGATTTTTAGCTTATACAGTACCCAGTGATGGAGCAGGGAAGGCATACATATGTCAAAGGATGGATTAAAAAAAGAGCAGTGCCAGATGGTCTCATGAAGCTACTGTCAATTTTGTTGTATCTTCTATCAGAAATATATGAGATCATGTTTCAGGATGGGACTTCTATTGGAGAGGGTTGGGGGGCTTCTCCTCGAGTGCCACTGCACAATTTACAATTGTAACAATTGTATCTTAGAGCTCTTCTGTTCACCCTTTCCTGAAACACCAAGTCCATCACTGGGAGATGTTCTGTAGCACAGAACAGCCCCGACCTTGGTGTTTTCCAGCCCATGACCTGCAGATTCCTGTGGTCCATGAACTATTACTAAGAGCTCCCTCCAAAGTAACAGGAAAGTGAGCCCACTACCATAAGACTTAAGTTTTTCATGCACAGGTACAGATTTCTACTTCAAAATTTATCCAGGATCTACAATTTGAAAAAAGGTGGTGAATTTTGACCTAATAATATAGTTTAACATCTTTTTTTGCTGGTCAGTGTCTCCTTTTCAACTCTTGCCAGCTCCTACACTCAAACTCCAAGTCTCTTTCACCATGACGATGTCAAATCTTTACTAATATGACACCTCAACATAGCTGAAATGATAAGGAATTAATAGAAGTTTCATATGCATCTCTGGTACTGATTAAAGCTGCTCCCTCTAGTGTCAGTTAAAAACAAAGGAACTGTGTATATGTGACATTTAGAAATGGAATATTTATTCCCTAGCTCTCATCTCTCCTCTTGGTTAAGGGGAACCAAAATAACCTTTGCTTTGTTGTTTACTGCAGTGCCCTTTTGGCCTGAAAGCTTCTGTAGTAATTAACCAAAACAGACAGTTAATTGCTTTGAGTGCCTTTCTAAAGTTCGGGCGATGGTTACTGCACCAAGACGTACCGTGCCGTAACAACAGGCTCACCCTGGCAGCTCCTCCTCACTGTTTCTTCTCTCCTTGCCCTCCTTACAGCCTCTGCTCTGACTCCAGGTCTGAAATGAAAGTGTCCTCCAAAAATAAATCAGTGGCTAATAAAAATGTGTAATTTATTAAGCCCTAAGACATTCTTTTCCTGGGTCACGTTTCGTTTCCTCAGGGCTTAGGAGCAGTGCATCCTCTTTTCAAGCAAAAGATGCTCACCTCGAGGATGGTTGCTGACTCAGTGTGGTCCCCAGTGCTGGTATTACAGGAGTAACACTTGACAGGCAAAGGTGTTCAGCACGGAGTGGTGTCATCCTCTGGAAAAGATGACCCTGCTGTCCCTGGTTTGGGACTAGCTGCACAAATAGCACCCTAGAAGAAAACAAAGATTAACCAGGGCATCCTGAACAAGAGGTGGTGAGATGTGCTCATGGGCTAGTGCAGGGTGCTCGCTGGCAGCTCTCCTAGTTTACACAGTTACTGCACTGGAAGAGATTTAACTTAATGCACAAATTAGATGCTCTCACTGGCAGTGCTTGGAGTGTCTTGGGGAGGCCAGTAGGTGTGTTGGGGAGTCTGTAACTCCCTTATGATCTCAAGCACATGCCAACCCAGCATATGTTCTTCTCCCTGCTCCCAAATTAGTCCAAGACCCCATGCCTTCCCCTCTCCAGTCCCTCCTCAAATGTGCATTTCCCCAGCTTCTTCCAACTGCCCTCCGTTCTTTTCCAGTGTCAGTCATAAGCTCATTACTTCACCCATCTCTGCTTCTGGAGGGGCTGGGAGCAACAGGCACTGGCTCCATATCAGAGTGGACAAAGAGCAATTACATCTTTGGATCCTCCCTTCTTGGGAAAATAACGTGTTGCTGATGAGCAAAGGCAACAGGGTTTGTCCCAGTTCCTGGGTGGTGGCCCTTGTTGGCGCTTTGCATGCCAAATGGGGGCAATGGGCAGGTCCCTGGCACAAGGGGGTTGACCTCTCAAAAGCACAAGCTGCTCCTTGCCTAGAGCATGCCTGGAGCCTGGTGCTGCTCTGTTCCTGCTCCCTGGCAGCACTGCTTGTCCCACAAAAAACAGAACCCAGCTGGAATAAAGAGCGCGGCAGCATAGGTGTCATATAGGGCATCCTTGTAAATAAGCCCTGGTGCTGTTGGTATTGTGGTTTGTGCATGAGTTTTGACTTGGTATGTGTAGGATTTAATGAAGAAGCTGACTGAATTTCAGGAACCGTGCAGCCTGAAAGGCTCTAGAGAGAAACAAAACTAGAACTTTTTTCCTTAGGAGGATTTTGGAAAAAAAAAAGTTGTTCTGATTGACTGACATTTTAATTTTGATTTTCCTTTACCACTTGAAGAACTGCTCCTCAAAGGGGTTGGTGTAGCTCTGAGTTTTGCAAAGGAAGAAAGGCATTTTTTTCATTCCCAGTGTGGGCTAGGAGTTGCCTGTGTATTTTTACTGTACGAGGGAAAGCATAATGTTGTTTGACATTGGGTTTTGTGGCAGAACAACGTGATCTGAGAAGTGCTTTTCTCACTTCAGTAAAAACCATGACCTAAGCAAGTATGCTGTCACGGCTTCAAAATCTGTGTGCCTGTAAGCCCTGGAAAATGGGCACAGATTAAAGTCAGCTGCTGTAGGCCAAGTTCTCTGTTGCTGCAACCGTACCCAGAACAGGCTGACAGCTTTTTTCTGAACAAACCGTGTAATCTTATTTATCATCTTTTTGTTTCAGCAAAGTTAAATCAAGGCCTTAAAAAAACAATAAATCAATTTGGAGGGAACAAAATATTCCAACTAGTTGACTGCAGATGCTCTTTTTAATAAAGTGGTGGTTTCTGTAGGATTTATTCAGCCCTGTCGTATACTTTGTGCTGGCTGGTCTTTCTAGGCAGCTGCAACCCAGAGATAAGTTAACTCTTTTGTCAGGTTACAGTTGAACTCCTAATTTCAGCAATTCTTTTTTGCTGATTTAAGCTATTTAAATGTTAGAAAACTCATTCACCAAATTCACACTGTTTAAAGTCACCAGAGTGACACCAGGAATGAGTAACTGTTGCTGCCGTGATTTACTGTGTTTATTAAGATAGCACCTGGCAATCAGCTGAGAGCAGAGCTCTGTTCCCTGGCCATGCAAACACCCTGTGTGCCTCCTCGTTTAATAAATCAGGCCAGCCCTAGTGCTGTGTGAAGGTATATAACGGACAATAATGCTGTATGTTAATGCAGCATCTTGAATAAGAAGCCCCAGCCAATCTCTGCATTTCAGAAAACTGTTTTAAAAGGTGTGCCAAGCATTTTTGCTTTGGGTGTGCAACCAAAATGACTCTCAGCCCTCCAAGGCAAAAAAGGGTTGCTGGGTTGCATGTATCTGAGAAGTCGATGCTTACAGCTTGAGCCTTCGGGATGCTGAACTTGCAGACAAGGCGGCTAGTGAAAGAGCAGGGTTTGAATTTTTTTTTTTTTTAAATCAAAATATAAGAGTAGCTGTCCCATCATTTTGCTGATAGCCACGTAGGAAGCCCATATCCTTGCAGTTTATAACTGTAGCTCTTTGAACTCTGGCATGTCCCACTGCAAAGAGTCAGTGTGTACAGGAGGCTATTGTTTGCCTTGAAACTCCTTCTCCATTAAATTGCTGCTTGATTTGGAGGGATGTTATGGATACAAGATTTTGTCGGAGGATACTCTTTCACTGTGAAAACCTCTGCATTTCAACCCAGTTTCTCCAGTGTAAGATATAACTAAATGACGCGCAGTGAAAGTCCCTGTTGCTCTTTCACAGTGATTGCTTTTTATTAACCCCTTTCCCCACAGCCAGAGCTGCTGCGTGCAGACCCATCTGCCCGGCCAGGGTGTTGGGCTGCCTCCTCTCCCTGCCAGCCTCCAGCCCAAGTCTGCTGGGACCTGACATCAGCTTTGCAAAGGGCTGTAGCTCCTCCTATTAAGCTTTATTTTGAAACTCCTGGCAAAAGTTATTCCATATTGTCCACATCAAGGGCTTTCAGATTCCAGATTTTTCAGGGTGAGGGGTTTTTTTTACTATTTTTTTTTTTTTATTTCAATCTCAAGATGTTAGCCAGGTGGACTTGGGGCTTTCCATGGTGTCCACAGTTACAGTATGCCTGATCTATTGGTCATTAGGGCACAGCCTCTATAGCTCTGACTGTATGCTTGGACACATAAAGGCTTCTGAGTGCTGTGGCTGTACAGCAGTGTCCAGGAAGCTTCTGGGGAGCATCAGAAGGATATGCTGTGTGCAAGTGTGTAGCCAATCCCTTCGTGCACGGGAAGTCTCAAGCATGTGTCCCTGGCATAAAGTCAGAGGAGCCTTACCCCCAAAACACCAGCTATTGAGCTTGGCCCATACCCTTCCTGTTGCATTGTGCCGGTGGCCTTGGTGTTGGAGTGGAGTCAGCCATGCTACGGGGGCTTCCTGCCCCCCAGGAGGATTTGGCAGCTGTCCATGAAGCCCCTTGGGTGGTGGGATATGGTGCAGTCAGCATCTTTGGAGGCGGCACAGAGGAAACCCCTTTCCAGTCAAACAAGTAGCTTTGGGAAAAAAAAAAAGAGTCCGAGGGAGAAACATTCTACTCGCAGCATTTGCACTGAGTTATTTTAATTTTTATTTTTCTCCAAGTAATGTCCAGTCAGGGGTGAGTCAGCCTGGGATGTAGCCCAGATCACCTCCTTTGCGTGCCTTCAGGGAGGGCAGAGAGCACAGCCTGTCCTCCGCGGTGTCTCTTACCAATGCTTCGCTACATGCTTTATATTGCAATTTTTTTTAAAACCCTATAAAGCTGATCTTTTTTTTTTTTAATCCCTTTCCTCTCTCTCTAGTTTTGTATGGAGCTGAACCAGCCGACGCTGCCAAACATCCGCAAGTGGAAGGGCCCTAGAGGATGTTGGAAGGGTGTTGTTTCCGAAAAACCTTCAGGCCAGCTACACAAGGTACGTTAATCCCTAAGTCTGAACTTTGGCTTTGCTTTTTTTTCCCCTGTAATGAAGGACATATTTGGACTGTTTAAGGCAAAAAATCTTGCAAATTGTTTTTGGCAAGGTTTGTATCTCTTGTTTTTTAAGTTGACTCTTCCTATAGCTTTCAATTCGACTGTACGATTGATGTTTTGGAAGAATTGTTTTCCTCAGCCTGTGGCACGCTTGTAAGGAGGAAGGTGTGTGTGTTTGGGGTGGGTATGGTGGATAAAAACAGTATAGAAATATAGAAGAAAGGCTACATATTAAGGCAAGGAAAGAGTCCTTGGTTTTGCCCCTGACAGGCTGCACTACTTCTGAATTTTTTTGTGCTAGTCACCTGAGCTTGTTCCCTAGCACAGCACTGGCTGGCATTCAGAAGGGCTCCCCATTTTCCTGGTTTGCAAGTGAAGACCCCGCAGAGGGGCTGTGCAGCCTGCCATCCTCAGCTGGAAGAGGAGCTCCTCTCACACGTTCCCCAAAGTGCTCTGCACAGGTGTTTAAAATGCTGTGGACTCCATCTGAAATCTGCACTGTGCTGTACTGTGCTTTTCCCTGCAGCATCTTCTGCCATGGGAATATATGTATGTACTGCAGTGAGGTACTAATTTGTAAGATGGTGACAGCTGCACCTGCTACCCTTGACAGTATTCAAGGTATAGCTACATTGGGCTGGTGCCCAAAAGCAGTCTCTCCCAAGGGAAATCTCTCTTTTTTCCCTTTAAGGGCGCTAATTTCAGCTACTTTCAGAGCAAGGTCCTCCTCGGGCTCGAACCTGTTGTTGCTGAATGGGATCATTCTCGTGATGCAGTTATTGCAGCATGGATGTCGTTGTGGGGTAGAAGCAGGAACCGAGACCTGTCATGTAATGAATGGTGCCTAGCAGTACATAGGGCTATCTTCATCTCTTCTGAGCGCTGTTGTTATTAAATATGTGGCTGCAGTTGTATCCTGTAATCACACTGTTTAGAATCCATATTTCCTTAATTTGGCTTTTCCAAATTGGGTTGCATCACCATTCACTGTTTTTGGACTGATGTTTTGTGAGATGCACCTCCTTTTATTGCCCTTCTGAGTAAAACCCAAGAATGGGGAAAAAAAACCCCAAACCAAACCCCAGCACCTGAGCAGCACAGGGATTGGAGTCTAGCTACCACTAGATAGAGATGGAGGGTCTGAATGTGTCCAAGGTTTAACACAATTCACACTTAATTCTGATGCAGAGTACAAATTCTCTTCAGGAAATTTTTATTCCTGGCTGGAGTTTTCCTTTGGGATCTCTTGTTAGGCCAGATCATTAAAACACTGAATTATAAAAGTTGTGCAAAGCTGTTGAAGTTGTTCCCTCCGCTTTTTCTTTTTTTCACAAGAATTATTAATAATTGTCTCAGAGTTTCTATGTTAAGTCCAGAGTCTTGAGTCAGTTCTTTCTTGAGCTGTATTTCCAAAGATAACAATGAAAGTTTTCACTATGGGCTGAGTAAATAAAAATCATCATCTACCTTGTTTTACTGGTAGGGATGTAAGGATGAATGGTTCTCAAAATTATGGGAGAAGTCTGTGGCCAAGCTAAGAATAGAAATGTTACCTACTGACTCTTCCTTTTAGCTGCTTTAACAGAAGTCTGGCTGTGCTGGAGAACCCTCCACTGGGCCAAAAAGTCTCTTCTACCCCTTGGGTTAGTTAATGAGTCCATCAGGTTTGAACACTGTGTACACCAATGCAATATAGTGAAGTAACACAGTGTCACCCTGAGTATATAGCATCTTTGGCACAAGCTGATCTCAGGACACTCTACAGGGCTAAATAATGCAAAATGGTGGATGGTGCTTCAGGCTCATGCTTCCACACGTCCCTGGCATTTGGCCTTCAACCAAGCAATGACTTTTGACCACCATGTTAATGGGAAATCTGGAGCCAGGAAAAATAGCAAACAGCTGTTGACAGCAGTTTTATTCTTCCAAATCGTTTCTTATAGCAGTTTTCAGACCTTAGATTTCCAACTGGTGGAATAATTTTGTCAGTATTTTAAAGGTGAGTTACCTAAAGGAGCTACCAAAGGATTTTAGCCAACCTTAAGACTTTCTTTCAAGGCTCATGGGAAGTCAGCAGAGCAGATAACACTTGTTTATTTCAGCTGAACTGGAAAAAACTTTTCCTTGTGATAGATTTAACTACAAATCGCTAAGGGAAGCAGATTTGAATGATACCAAGGAAAACGGTGTCTGGGTGATGGGAGGAGAGGCTGACAGGCTTTGAATTAGATACCGCTGTGGGTGCAACTGGGGCAGGCAGCTTTCTGAAAATGCCAATTCCACATCCCGAAGTAATCAAAAAAACCCATGCAGGGTAATAGAAACTGAGCTGAAAAGAGCAGAGAGCTGAGTGTGAAACATTCAAGCTGGAAGAGAGAAGATTGACAGGGCTGAGAGGTCTAGACCAGATTTCATGCCAAGAGACGGAAGAAGCCCAGATATTTTCAGCTTGCTTGGGCGACAGAAGTCTGTGAGATGGCGTATGGCGTGGGGAGAAGGAACAACTGTGCGCAGCATCATCTACCGCAAGCCCTAGCAGTCGCCCAGTGAGACCGTGAGGAACCGAGCTCAGGGTTGGACAAATAATCCTATGGGTAACAAACTACCTTGTTATTGACCATGCTCAGGAGCATCTGATGCCTTGCTTGGACTAGGAGGAAACGAGGACTGTATCAGCCCAAACATGTGCACAAGAGGTGACATCTTTATCTTTCACCCCCGTGGCGGTCCTGAACACGCTCCACCTGTATAAGGAAGGGTTCCTCCCACATCTGGTGGGAGTTTTGGCCAGGGTGAGATAAAGAAGTATTTTCACCATTCTCTTTATCTCCTACCGATAGCCTAGGATGCTGTTTCTCCTTTACACTTGTGCACAGTAAGTTGCGCTTCCTGCCTTCAGCAGGCACCAAGCCTAGATATAAACCTTCATCATCTTTTACTGCCTCTGCATATTTTGGCAGTGATGTATGCCACTGCCAACAGAAACAGTGGTACGGAAACTTTCGGGTGAAAGTTTCATCTAGGGGGCTGCATTTGGGCAGAATGTTTTGGTTTTGCCTTCTTACTACTAGCTTTTCTCTTTTTTTTAATTCCAGGGACTTGAATATTCTGGCTTCCTCTGGGATACAACAGCTGGCATTGAACTGAAAGATGCCTCATCTCAGGAGAGTGCACAGACTAATGGCAATGGGAAGCACTCATATCCTCACCCGTATCTTGCACATTTCAAGGTAACTGTCCCTTGCAGAGTTTAGCTTTTATTAAAAAAATTTGGGTAAGACGGAAAGAGACACAGTCTTCCAACATAAGAATTTGCATGAGGCTCTAACCCATCTCATCACTTCAGCACTGTCTCATGGCTTGATTATAGAAAGGTGCTTAGGGGGCCTTAATACATATGGCAGATCACCGGAGTCAGTCCTTTCCCATGCTCCTGTGGGAGCAAACCCTGCCGCAAGGCAGCGTTCGGGCACATGAGGATCGGTGGATCTTTGGTAGCATCCACAGCCCCTGAGAGAGTGACAGAAGTCACCAGTCACCTTGTTCTGTTTTTACTAAATTAACACAGCAAGAACGAGGTGCATATCCAGCAGCAGCCAGCCACAGGGCTGTGATTCTTGTCACTGCCACACATTGTGAGTGGAGATGGGTAAGTGCAGTCAAAATGGATATATATAAACATAGAAGGCACAGTGCTCCTGAGAGACTCTGGCTGATCTCTCACATGTTCCTGACATACTGCAGAGTTTCCATTTTAAAGCTTTTTCACTAGGCTGAACCCATCTCAAGGAACGATCATGCATTTTGGAAACTGTTCTCGTACATGTGCTTGAGTGAGCATACCGCCCCCTTCTCCACACAGGCTGTGATGAAGGGGTCCAGTTTGGGGAACTTGACATCTCTGGTAATGCTTTGAGAGAAGCATTAATAAAATAATTATAGATAAAGTGATTATTATAATAATTAATATTAATTCATCAATAATGTAAACAGGTCAATATTAGGAGCAAGTATTACTTGTGCCACATGACAAAGTGAGTCCCAGAAGGTAAGCAGAAGATTGCAGGGAGCCAGCAGCCCCTTTCAAGGTACATTAAGTTTCTTGGTTAGTCTCTGTGATGGGCCACAGCTAATCACAAGAGAGTCATAATTAGCCCATGTAATGACCACAATGTTATTTGTAACTTATTAACAACTGACTTTGCATAAACTGATATTCATAAGCAGGCAGCGTCTTTCTGCAGCTGTGATGGAAAGAAGCTGTTTGCTTATGCAAACCAGTTTCCCCAGAACTGAAAGGGTTTCAGGTTATTGCAAACAGAGCTGCAAAATGTCTTCCCCCTCTTCCTCCCAAAACCAAGACCAACCAAAACACACTACACACATAGCGAAGTGAGTCCTAGTCACCCAGACCTATTAGCAAAAGTACTGGGAACAGGCACTTGGTTTTGCTTTGTGACCTTCTGTGCCTTCTCTGCATGGTATTGATTTCTCCTCCTTCCTCCCCCAGGTTGGGATGAATGATCTAACGCTGGTTAACCTTCATCTGGCCTTGTCACCCTCAGCAGGAGAGAATACCGGGAAGAACCACGACAGCCACAAACTGGCAGCCTTTGCACAGACTTTGCAGGAGACTCTGAAAGGTACGGTGGTTTTTTCCTGCCAGCTATCACGTGCACACTGGTCATCTTATCTAATCAAAAGGAATTCAAAAAAGATAACAAAATCTGTCTCAGTTCAGGTTTCACAAATATCCTCATCAACTTTGCATAACTTGTTGTTACTGGTATTTGAAGTTGAGTGATCCATAGCATGGCAAATGTGCTTTTCCCCTGCTCGTTGTCTTATAGTCTCTCCTAATTAACACAAACAGCACAGGGGCCCCTACTGGCTTTGACACCATTTTTTCAAATGAAGTTCCTTCTGATTTTATGGTAGTGTAAGAGCAAGTTCAGCAACAACAACAAAAAAAGACCCTATTTTAAGTGCTTTGTGGAAATGACACCTACATGATATCAGAACAAAGCTTAATGGCTTTTTTCAAAATAAATAGATTCTGTATATTTACTTTTGGTAATTGGAGGCACTTTGGAAAACCCAGGGCAAATCAGGAGATGGCTGCTAATGAGAAAAGAGACCAGCAACCAAATCCTGCTTTGGTACCTGGGTGTAATATGCAGGATAATTGTGTTGCTTTCAAATAAGTCACTCTGAGTTTACACCAGGATGAGAGACACCAGAATTCAGACCCGAACTTGAGCAATGTAATAGCTAGCTGAATTTCTTTACCTCATTTCTGAGAATTTGCTTCTTTCTTTGAAGCTTGCAAATTAAATTCAATTTCCTACAAAGCAGAACAGCACATTTCAAGTTCTAAATGTTGCTGATTTTGTTATAGGAATGGAAAAATCTAGCCCTTCATTTACTGCTTAACAAAGATGCAAAAGGGTTACAAGGTTATATGCGTGATGATTTTCAGCTTGGCCCAGTTTCGCAAGGTTGGTCACTTGGAAGCATTAATATCCCTCTTGTATAACACAAGAGGTATTTGCAATTTTTATGCATGTTCTGTTGTTTTTCCTTTTGAGCTGCAAGAACTTAGTCAGAGCTATTTTTAAGTGCTACTGATTTAAGTATTTGTCCACGTACCTTGAAATTGGAAAGGATGGAAGTAAACAAAGGAATTGTTTGTTTAATCCCCGAAGGCTGAACTGAGACACAGATAAATGTGTAGCTCTTCTGAAATCAACAGAGTTGCATTTCCACTGCATCTAAATTTAGACTGTCGGCGTTAGGGCTTTTCTTTATTTCATGTTTTTATTTTCATATGGTAGGCACGTTACCAGAGCATGCTTGTTCTTGGCTTAGTCTTTCACAAAAGAAGAGATTCAAATTCCTCCAAACTTGTGGGATGCAGGTCGTGTTTTTTAAACAAATGGTAGTGCACACGTATTACTTTGAAGTGCTGAATTACCCTGCCAAAATCAATGTCATGCTTAAAATTACTGCCATCTTTCAATTTCTTCCAAATCAATCCATAAAATGTGGGTAATAAAGACTGATTTTTCTGTGGGTACTGCAGTAAATTGGCGTTTCTGCTCCCATTTTGCTAACAGATGCCTAGTCTGTTATCTTTCATTCTTACGAAGGGGCACATGAGCATCTGAGGGAATTTGGTTACTGTCCACAGTCTCCTGTAATGCAGAGCAGTAGTATCCCTATATTTCTCCCATCAGACCAGTGGGTCCTGGTTCCTTTTTTCCCCTCTTTCTTTCCCTTTGGAGAGATGCGGTGGCTCTTGGCTGCTCATAACTAACTCTCTGCGGCAGCCCTTCTACCTTCCCGCAAGCACTCCACCTGTTCCATCTTCAGTGTGATGAGCATGGGTGGCACACAGATGTTGTTCCAGATGTGCTGGTAGCGCTTGGACCCAGGGACCAGGGTGTCGGCTTAGTCATCTTCTCCCATCTGGCTTGGCTGTATTCCACGGGTTACCCATGCACCAGGCACTAGGCTTAGAAGACCTTCAAGAGAGGGTAGAGAGCCTTTTAGCAGCACGTGTATCATCACATCCTTCTCATCACCTGCTTCTCACTCTCTCCAGGAATTATGTGGGGGTTTAAGGGTCTGTTTAATTCAGAGGGGACTCATTCAGGGCATGGGGAAATCAGGGAGAGCATCCTACAGGTGTCTCTTTGGTCTGCCACGAAGCAAAGGAGGCTTTCCCAGTGCCTGCAGGAAAGCAGATTTCAACACTGCAGACTTTCTGCAGGCACTGAAAGTCCCTCAGCTGATTGTATTGGCACACCGGAGCTCAGCTGCTGTGACACAGGGCTGATCTAAGGCAGCGCTTTGCTTTGCTGGTCGAGAGCCACTCACAGACACTGCTGAAAGTTGCTGGTGCTTCAGTGAATTTGCAGATGCGTTTGCAAACAGACTGGACTTTTTCCTCACCTGAAGAGTTCTCTATTGACAAGGGCAGGGTTGCTTTGAGCTTGATGGGTCTCAACGCGGTAGTGTGGGAGCACACCTGAGAGGTAATGGGAGATGTGCCTGTCTGCCAGAGGCTGTCTGCCACCGCGTCCCACCAGACAGAGGCTCTGGGTCCTTGTGGGACAGTGTAGTCTGTGGGAGGGACCTTTGCAGCAAAAGCTGGGTCAGTGAGGGAGTGCTTGCTGATGCATCCTGCGGGAGGAGGAGGAGGACCGGATTGCATCAGCTGAGGAGCCTCTGGGCTCTGCTGCCCAGTCCCAAGGAGGAGGAGGAGGAAGTGGAGGAGCGAGTCCTGCCAGTCTCAAACTCTTGTCTCATCCAAAAGAGGAAAATCACGTCACAGCACCAGCAGCATTATCTCCATTTTCTCCCCCCCCCCCCTCCCCCATCTGATTGTAACTCTGGACATTGTGACTGCAGTTTTTGATCAGTTATCATCCCTTGTTCTGGGCAAGGGTATGAATTCTTGTGGACCTTTTGTTAAGTTTGGCCAAGAGCTGTTGGGGCTGATCCATGAGACCCCTGAGAGCTGCAGCTGCTGTGTGGTGGCTCTGCTCCCTGCCTCTGCTAAGGGATCCAGGTGTGACCAATTAGGCGCAGTCATGCACCCAGGAAGATCCAGGCAGGTTTGCTTCCTTCTCTCCTGCTGCTTGAGGTCCGTCGGCATCTCGGGAGGCAGACAAGACATGAAACTGCTGTGCTGCTGTGCATGGCTTTGCTGTCACAGGAGCTGGCAGATGCAGGAGCAGGGCTGAGAGTGAGCCAGGACAAGGGGAAATGAAGTTGGTGGTTATCTAGAAAATTGGTGTTACCTGCTTTTCCTGCTTAGCACAGGGCTGCCTGGCCTTTTCCCCAGTCATACACAATCATGGGGAGTCCCAGAAGCTCCTGTGAGAGGGGACCAGAAGCAATCCTTTTCCTCCCTGATGGCAAATTGGGTTTCAGCTTCTTTGACATGCCCCAGCCTATTCTGTCTATCAACTTTATGCTGCATTATGATTTCATGCTAAGTTATTCTGCATGCCAAAGTTTAAACAGGTGAAGAACACAGTGATTCCCTCCCTGGGCCTGCTTCAGGCTGACCATTTACCTCCTTCTGAGTACACGTCCAGGTGCTGGGTCTTTTATCCTGTGCTATTTCTAAACTGTCCAGAATGGAGCAGTCAGTTAAAATTTTCACTGGTATGTTTGTTTCATAGATTTCTCATGTAAGGGAAATAGGCTTGAGGATTTGCTAAAAGAAGTACAAGTATTTTAAGAATAGAATAGAATAGAATAGAATAGAATAGAATATATATTTTGTGTGGGATCAAAATACTGCTGTTAAGATTCCAGCCCCCAAGGATGTGCTCCAGTGGTTTCTGTAATGGTCTTTCCCCACTTACATGGCCGAGCTGAAAGCATGGAAGGAGCCAAGTGCTCCCTGGGCCATTAAGCAAGCATTAGTCCTGAAGGACTGAGATGGTGTGGTCACGTTTCAGGCTTCCTGGTCCTGACAAGTGAGTGGTCTTGTGTTTTTGTGATGAGATTGTGTGCAAACTGCCAGCTCCCAGAAAGCGCTGTCGTCCCATTAGACAAGCACTGATTTTTCTTTTGGGTTCTGATGGAGCTTAAAATAGCTCAGGTTCTGATTTGGGGTTTTTATTTCTTTTAAAGGTGGAAAGGCCACTGTGATGAACACTTTATAGAATAATATTTAATACTCATGTCTTTTCCAATATTATCTGTGACTTGCAAAGGGTAGAGAAACCACAAAATGTTTCGCTATCTTTTCATTGCCCCTCTGCATCTTAGCAAGTAGCATGTTTTGAAGTATCTGTAAGTCATATGCTATCAATGTCGGTGCAATCCTGCCCTTTCCCAATTCATCTTTTCACGCAGTGCAAGACAGGAGTGGAATAGATTTTGTTGCTGAACTTGCGCTCCCTCTCCTGGCTAGCTACCTCTGCAGCAACAGCACAAATGGGAGGTTTATTCGTGAGCACTAGGGATGTCAGAGCAGTCTGTCCATCTACCCCATCTCCTCCGACACTTCAATCCCAGGAAGGAAAAAGCTTACAGACTCTCGTAGTTCTCTTTTCTGAAGTCAGCTTTGGGATAATTTTTGGTGCATTTTTGCCTCCTTTTAGCATCTTCCTTCTTCGCCAGTACCAAGCTGTAAGGCAGCAACATCTCTGATCAGCTATCGGCATTCTTAAGCTTGTCATACCAGACGGTTCTGGCAGTGGTTTGAGATGGGCACTGGGACATGTGCCATGTCCTCTTACCCCAGTGCACAGCTGGGATGTCTCCGTCTGCAGCTGTGGATCTAGGAGAGCACACATTGTGAATATGAAATGAGGGTCCAGAGTTTCTTTTTTCACTTAATTAGGGTTGGAAATAAAATGTAACTGAGGTAATTTTCTATTCACATGAAGACAGGATTTTTTTGATGAGCATTTCAAGTCATTCCCTTTGTTTCTTTGAAAATTCAGCCCTAGACAAAATCTAAGACATCCCAAGTTCAGCAGTATCCTTCCAGTCAGCCAGACAAAGGAAAGCTGCTGTAGTTGGTGTCCATGTGGTTTGTGAATTCATCTTCTGCCATCAGGCTTGCAGGCTGCTCCTCAGGCTTGTTCCTTGGGATTTTGTAAATGCAGAGGGTTAGAACAAGCACTGCGCTTTTGGGACGCTGGTATATACCAGCATAAGGCTGTGTCTTCCTGGGATCCTCACAAAATTGTCCTTGACTCTTACAGCAAATCTATAAAAAGACAATGTCAGGACAAGTTAAAGCCAAGATGTGTTTCTTGCAGGAAAAGAAAAAAATAAGCTTACAAAGTCACAGATCTCTAAAAACCTCTAAGACCAGAACTGCTTGTCTTTGAGTTTGTTGCTATCAGTGAATAGCAAGCAAAGCACGCCAATATAAATGAGATTATATTTAAAAACATGAAATGTGTACTGGCTGTTTTTTATTGTCATGACAGAATGGCCATGAGTAAATAGCCAGTGAAAAAGGCTTTAAACAGCATTTCTTTCAGGAGTTCAGAGTAAAGTTAGCTTTGCTACTCAGTATTTGTATTTCTCCTCCTCCCATTTATCCTCTCTCCCTCTTGTACTTAAGTGATGAATGTCCATTCCTCCCATTCATTTCTATATTTCCTGTTTTCTAGGAGAAAAAGATGTGATCATCCTTGGAGATTTTAACCAGGCCCCGGACAGCAACGATCATGACATCCTGAGGAAGGAGAAGTTCCATCACCTGGTCCCTTCCAGTACCTTCACCAATATCAGCACAAAGAACCCACAAGGGTCCAAGTCACTGGATAACATCTGGATCAGTCGGAGCTTGAAAAAGGTTTTCACAGGTAGAGTTGCTTTTTAGTGAGGTCATATAACCTTTAGTTAGGTTAGCAGCGTGTGTCAAATTTGGGCAATATTACTTATCTTTTTTTCTGTGATTCTTTTTCATGCAGGCCACTGGGCCGTTGTGCGAGAAGGTCTTACAAACCCATGGATCCCCGATAACTGGTCCTGGGGTGGGGTGGCTTCGGACCACTGCCCCGTGCTTGCTGAATTTTATGTGGAAAAGGACTGGAACAGGAAGGAGGTGACACGGAACGGGAATGGGGTGATGGTTGAACGCAACGACTCCCACGCTAAGCATGAACGATGACATGAACTTGAGGGTGCCTCTTCTGCTCCCCAGGGAGCAGTTGAAGGCTCTGTTTGCTCGCAGCTCAGCAGTGGAGCAGGACTGCCTCCCCCTCTCCCTCCTTCCCGCTCTCCTTCCCACACCTAGAAAGCATCAGTACTTGATTTTGGCGGCCCTGGCTTTGTGCCCCTCCTGGACAGTTGTGGGGTGTCTCACAGCAGTGGAGCAATCTGCAGTTTTTTTCTGGGGACACAGTGGACATTTCCACACCTGGAGATTTGAATGAGAATTGTACAGAAAATAAAGTGTACTTTTAATACTGTACAGGTTCTTTGCGAAAATGCAGCCGAGCAGGGCTTTGCTGTGAGGGTGAGGTGGGAGTGATGGTTATTTTCCTTTGCCTCCTTGTAAATTGAGGGAATAAGAGAGGCCCCAAAAAGAGAGACACCATGGAAATTCTTGGCAAGTCGCAAATGCTGTTCAGCACTTGCAAAAGCTGCCGGAGCTGGTCCCTACGTGACCTGAAATGAGGCCTGAGTGGTCCCTCTGTCTCAGCCTGGAGAGGCCCTGTTCCTCCACAGACCCATGTGGATGTGGGCACCTCTTGTCCTTCCCTTCCTCTCTCCTTATGCTTCTGGCAGGGTGCATTTTTCTCCAGAAGGGCTTCCTGGAGCTTGGCTTTGTTTTTTTGTTTGGCGTGCAGCATTTCATGTTGTTTTTTCCTGCACGCTAGCCTTCAGGAGCTGGGAAACCACCGACTTTTCTCTCTGCAGAACTTGATCTACTTCTCCAGTATCCTTTGCTTTGTTCCCAGTTGGGGATCTCACAGGAACAGCCCTTGTCCTCTGGCCCTGCAGCTGGCATCAAAGAGGAGATGTAGCCCTGAATCTTTGTCTAGGAGTCAGGTGTTTTGAATAGGTCTCCAAATTGGGGAGAAATAGGTGATACATTGGCGGAAGGTCTACAGATGAGCCCACATTCATGTGATCACTGCAAAGGCTGACACACATGTTGCACCGACCTCTGCCCCTTGATTTTTTTAGGGGTTTTCAATTTCTTCTTCTGAAAGACCAGGCAGTTACGCATCACTTTCCTGAGCTGCTTTGCTGCATAAGCCTGGTCCAGGCATCACAACAGGGAGTCTGAATACAGTGTATGGTCATCATGCATATGGCAGGGATGGGGTGTGCTTCTCAGGAGGTTTGTTTTTGTGCACGTCCTGGGTGGGGAGGACTTCAGTCAGCAAGCTGCCACAACAGCGCCTGGGATGGAGTATTAAATTTGCCACCTACATAAAATTTTTCAAGTAGCAATTAATAAACAGTGACCTAGAAGGGAAACATGTAAGGACTGGAAAAAGCAATTCAGCATCTGCAAAAGAAATAGGTTGAGTGTGAAAGGTGCTGAGCTGACCGCTAGCCCAGCGCCTTCTGCTCCGGGCTGCAGATGACCACACATTTTGCTGCTGAGTGGAAAGGAAGTGGTGGCTGGCTTCCTCCTGTGACTGCGGGAGCAAACCTGAATAGCAATTTTATTTCAAGATGCTTATAGTAGAAGCTAGGCTAACCCAGCTTTCTGTAGCCCTGGCAGTGCCAAGGGAGGCAGCACAGAAACGGTGAGCCTTTCTTGCAAAAGGCCCAATACAGGCTCTACACCTTCTACATCTTGGTGTCCCCTCAGCAGCCCAAATTTTGGGAGGGTGGGTCCTGCTTGATAAGTAACATCACCAACAGCTACAGACTGGTTTGGTCCAGGTTTATTTTTTCTTAAGAATAGTCACTTCTGGAAGTCGATTCAGCTCACCAGTGCACAGCAAAGGGTGGTGGAGCTCTTCCCTGCCCGCTGCATGCGAAGCCTGGCTGCTTTCTTACAACAAAGTGCTGCCTCCTACCTCCTCCTGACACATGCCAGCCTCGGACCTCCCCTGGCCAGGTGACACGGTGGCAGCTGATGCGCAGCCCATGGTCCCTGCGGTGGCTGTGGCTGGTGAGACCCTGCAGCAGTGGCTTCTGTAGGGGAACTCTGTCCTCCTTCCTGGTGGGGCACAGATGAGTTTTCAAGCTGAGTTTTTACCTTTTAGCACCTGCTGGAATAAAAGCTTAAAGCAGTGCCCTGCTTGCCTAGGCTGAGGGGGCCACGTCTGGTGTTTGGCCTCTCCTCTTTGCTCCCCATGGTAAAGGCTTTTAAAATATTCACAGCCAAATTATTCTCCTTTCCAGTTTGCTTCAGGGCAAAGGCTCTGCTGTGCCCTGTGGGCTTTTTAGGAGGATTTATTTGGTGAATGTCCATTTGGTCACTTGGCTTTGCAGTGTTGTTGCACCAAGCAGTGCTGCGAACCATCTAAAAAGAGTTGCAATACAGGAGGAATAATTTGGAGAGCTGCTAAAAACCTCTGAGGAGCAAACACGACTAAATAACTGTCCTGGAAATAAACTTCTAAGAGCCAGAACCAGGTCATGGCAGCAGTGGTTTGAATGAATCCTGGTGCAGCAGGGGTGGAAGCTTGATCACACAAGGTAACCAGCCTTGGTCTTGGCACTCTTGAGCCCTCGTGGGAATCAGTGCTCAGTGTTCCCAGAAAAGGAGCGAAAAGGGTCAGCCGAGAGGATTTCAAGGTTTTCCCAGACATCTAAATGCCTCCTTTTGAGAACAAGTTGATTTTTTATTTTAAAACTGGTGCCTTGAAGGAGCAGGCTGGCCATGGGCAGGAACCACACGCAATGGGATGCTGAGCTGCCGAAGCAGCAGCTACTGTTCCCTGGGGGCACTTCAGGTCATAAATTCAAGCACTCAGAAATTGGTTGGAAATGTCCCATATTTAGGTTATGGGCTTTTCCTTAGCTGCAGGAAGCAAGGCAAAGCCATGCAGGTATTTCCCGGCCTTTGACTTTCCAGATTTCACACTTTTCATACAGTTTCTAGACGGGAGAGACTTCTTAGGAGGCTTGTGTTTGTTTTTCCAAAGCAAAATGCAAAGTTCTAGCCCGTGCAAGGAGGCATGTTGACTGCGAAGCAGGGCTCTAGTGGGAAAAGTAGCCTGCAGCAGCTTTTTTCATCCTCTGAAGAGGTGCAGCAGCCACTCTTTGTGAATCTGCTGCTCTCGGGGCATGACTGAAGCACCTTGCCAGCAGGCTGCGCAGCTCTTGCTGTCACTGCTCAGGGGTTCTGGACTGTGTCCCACGTCCTGCAGAGCAGGACATGACCGCAATTGCAGACAGAGCCCTTGTCTGCTTACCGCGGCTTGTGCCGCTGCCTGGCTCCTCTGCTCGTTCCCGTGGGTTTGGGTTAGGTTTCCTCCCTGCCCTTAAAGCACTTTAGGAGATAATAAGGTTTAACAGCTTGTAACTTTGGAGCAACTGAGAACATACCTTGTATAAGGGAATGGCAGGTACCCTCGTGGAGGTGTTGCTACAAACCTTTCGCTGTTCCCAGCAATGTGTTGGCTGCTGCCAGTTAGTGCTTTGGTTGTAAGTAATTCCAGGAGGCTGCAACTCTGATCAGGTGCCTCTTACGGGAGGCCACATGTATATAGGACAGCATATAATATAAAGACACATGCACATTCCAAGCAGAACTTTTCCTCGTCAGGTTATAACATAAGATAACAAAAATCTTTTTGGTTAGATTTTTAGGTTTTTAAGTAATCTTTACCTCCATATCTGGAAGTAAAAAAGCTCTTGTGTAGAATCAAAGCTAGAAGGGCTTAGTCCAGAGTACCCATGGGTTACATGTACACTTAGGAAATATGTGGCTGGGTGGCCCTTTGATGACCCATCCTTCTGGCCATCTCGTAACCCTACATGATGAGATGTTCCCAGCCTGAGGGACACCCAAAGGTGTCTTTTTATCAGCTACGTGAAAGCACAGGAGGCCTTGTTTAAAAAGAAAAATAAAATGGAATGTGCACCAACCTGAATTGCAATATTGCTCAAACTTTGTGTGAAGAGGTGACACAAGGAGCACCAGCACTAAGCTCTCAGAGCATTTTACCACCAGTTTGTAGGCAGTGGCCTTCGAGGAAGCTCTTCCTTCTCCAGACCATTCCTTCACACCTCCTTCATCCCTTGGCATCCTGGTAGACAAGAGGGGCTGCATTGCAGCTGGGTGGTTACTTTATGTCCCCCTTCTCTTATTGCTCGAGGTTATCAGCCTGCAGCCATGAAGATCACTCACAGCATGTGCCTGGCTGGGCACCTCAGTACTCTTGCGTACTCTCGTTTGGGGGAATCTTAGCTGATTCTTTCAACTGTAGGACTATTATTCATTTTACTAGTAGTTTTGTGGTCATGCTACTCTTCCCCTTTGCATGTGAGGTTTCCCCAGCTGCTTTAAAGGGACTTTTCATCCTGTCCTCATCCACCCAAGTGCTCCCTTGGGTCGGGAAGGTGCCAGAGGAGAAGTGCTTGTGCTAGGCTTCCTCCCTGCCTTCTGCCCTCTGCCGGGGGGCAGGGGGTTGTATGGAGGCATATGGACACCCAAAGGGTGGCACTACTGGTCAGCTGATACACACTGTGCTTCTCCCTGTCTGTCACCTCTGGGATGGAGAGAGCAGTACACCTGCTTGTAGCACAGTGCTTTGCTTTATCCTTAGAAATAAACCTGCCCCACCAGGCTGGGGACCTGCCATTGCTCCTTTCTGTTTGCAGCAGGAAGGTAGCAATATAACAGGCAGGGCTCTGGATCAGGAAGGTGTGACCAGAGCTACACTTAACCACGTTTTTCACTTCAAAACAGAAGGAAAAATATTTCTTCTGCTCTTGGGACAGTTGAGGACCCATGAAGGAGCCTCAAAGAGTCAGGGGGGGTGGGGGTGGAGGGGATGTGTGAGAGATTGCAAACAGACGGGGAGCGGGGGGATAGCTGGAGCATGCCAATGGACAGGCAGGAACGACACAGGGGCTCCCTGAAGTGACATGTGTCTAGGACATACCTGCAACATGGAGGGTCCTAGGGAGAAGGGTAGAGAAATGTCTGAGCGAGGATGCAGGGAGCCGGACGACTGTGGGGCAGAGAGAGGCTGGGAAAGGAGGAAGGATGGAGGTGAGAAAGCAGATGAAGAAGTGAATCACAGCTGGAGGCTTCTCCACATGGTCCTGTGTGTCTGGTGACAAATCTTGCCCAAACCTGGAAAAGCTTCTCTTCTGAAAGCTGTAAAGGAAGGTCAAAAATACAGGGGACCTCAGCTTTAAAATATTGCTGGGGGGAGAGGACGTTGACTCGTAGATCATGTATGGATATTTTTAGTGGGTGGAAGTGACTTACTTTCTAGGCTTAGAGATGGATGCTGTGGTAGTGAACACATTCTTAAGATAAAAAGGAAGGTGAAAGACTGGGATTAAATAAAGCCTGAAGGATGAGTGTTAGATACTTGCTTATTTCTCCTGCTTGGATTTTGTCGTGGTAAGCTGGAGGAGACAGCCTGACTGGTCTCTTGTTTGGGATGTGGCATGAGATGGAAATTGTGCCCTAACGTATATACATGAAACCCTCCAAGCACAGTTTTCAGGGTGCTGCTGGGACAGGGCGTGAAAGTGAGCCCAGCTCTGCTCTATTAGACTAGCTGTGCAGGGGGGCTGGTGTTGGCATGTGCCCTCCGTTTCTCCTCTGAAGCCCCATAGCATCGCACGGGCCAGTGGAGAGGGTCCCTGCGGGGAGGCATCCACCCTGCTCTGACCCTGTGGCACGAGAAGAGCACTGTGGCCTGGAGCCAGCTGCTCCTGTGTCACCGGTTATGTTTCTCCCACTGCCGAATTTTCTTAGGCATTTTTTTTCTCTTCAGAACCCTATCTATCCAACCCAATCCTGCTCACTTGCGTGAGCCCTGGCTGTGTGGTCTCCCTCCATGTTCTTTCCTGCTCCATATGGTGGCCAGCATAGTGCTAACTTCAGCCTTGGTGTCCTCCTTATCTAAAGAGCTGAAATAATGCTGTACTTTGCCCTGCATGTCCGTAGACACTTCAGGAAAAGGGGTGTAAAGTGTCTCAGAGGGCGGAAGATACAAAATATTTCAGCAGCACCATGAGAAATGAATTCAGACAACTTTAATAAGAAGGGTATGGCTGTGCCTTGAAGGGTAATCCTGATGGCATCTTTTTATTATTGAATCAATGTAAATGAATGGGTTTAAAATTCAATATCCAAATTTTTCTGGTTTTAATCTAATATAGACTTTCAGCTGTGAAAAGTCCATAATTGTTCAGCGAAGCTAAAATAGATTTTCCCCTCTTTATATTATTAAAGAGACACAATCTCATTTTAAACTGCATACTGAAAAGAACTCAAAGAACTTCTTAATTTGGTGCTAATATATTATGAAAATTATTAAGACACTTTTAAATGCACACTTCCCTAAAAACCCCCTAATTGTTCCAGCTGTTTCCTTTTGCTTTTCTCTTGGCTTAGACAGTGCCTCTCTCAACTTCCACCCTGACTCGTGTGTTGTCAGACTTCCATCCTGGTTTCCAGCATAAATGATTTCCAGCTTTCCTGCCTCGCCAGGCAAGCAGGAGCATCACCGAGACCCTTGGTGCTCGAGTTGCTCCTGAAGCTGCTTGCAGAGCATCCAGCTTCTCAAGCCTGGCACTCGAGTGCTGGAAAAAGGATTTCAGAGTTGCAGTAGTCCTGGAGATCACCTGTAACAAATGTGAAGTTTATTCAGTACTGAAATATACCTGCCCAGCAAAGCTCGAGCATTGTGTTTCATGCTGCTGACACTGCAGAAGGGGTATCTAAGATGCACTAGGTGAGGGAGAAGAGTGGTGATTTGGGAGCTTGCAGAGGGGGGGAGATTTCAGGCTGAGTTTTCCAAACTGGTTAGCAAGGGAAGGGGAATGTAATGCAATATTTAGCTATCTTGCAAGGCACGTCAGCTAATGACTTTTTAAAGTAGTTCCATTAAAAAAACCCCACAACCCTTTACTGTTGTCCTTACTTACACATGAGGGAGCTGAACATAAGGAGATGACACGACTCCCTGGAGATAAGCGAGCACATTTTATGTGAGAGGGGACAAAGAGCCCTGAAATGAAGCAGCAGGGAAGAGGGGGGCTGGATCAACGTGTTAAAGTGGAGCATTTGGAGTTGCCATTTCCCACATGGATGGCACTGAGAAATGCATCACAGCAAAGTGGCTCCAATGATGCCTCAGACTGTGTCCTAGAAAAAGGGAGGGTGTGTAATTTCCTCATGAGCAGCCAGGCCTTCTGACAGAGCAGAGGGAGCTGTACCAGATGTAAGACTTCAGCAGACCCTTCAAGACTCCAACCCCAAGTGGTGTTTTTCAAACTGGATCAGAAAGCCCATCTCTTCCATGCAAAGCTTGGGATGTCCAACTAGCTGTAGAGCCAGTGCCATCAAAAATGAGTAACGCTCTCACACAACACAATGTAACACTTCAGTACTCTAGTCTCTCATTCTTTCATTTATCTTTATTTGTAAAAGTTGTATAAAATGCCTTTTAAAATTGGTCTAGTGAAACGGGGAGGCTTTTCCAATGTTGACCAGGTTTCTGTATAGGAGTAATGCAGAAGTAGCGAGACATGGATACACAGCAAAGCAACTGAGCCAGACTGCTAGGAAAGCCTGTCATCATCATTGACGTCATGAACTGTGTAGTGACATGAGCTCACGTCCACTGCTGTCCATACACTTTATTACAGAACTGCAGTATCATGAGTTAGTAACCAGCCTCTTCACAGTGGGGAAAAAAAAATCCAGGAAAATTTACAAAAGCTACACTTCAAAATTTGAAACACTTTTACAAAGGACGAAGAATGAATCTGATGCCAAAACCAGAAGCTGACAGCTTCATCTACTGCTAAAGTATTACTTTGATACTGACCACTTCCACATTCCAACCCTTGCACAAGGCAAATCTATTTCTAGAATAACAAAGAACAGAAGTTTAGTGGCACCTACTGCTTTGAAGAAAATGTGATGCAGGTTTTTGAGTAAAGCAGAAAGGCCTGTAGTATCATTTAGGGCTACAGAGTGGTAAAAGAGTCAAATGGCTATTGGACGAAGGGCTTTAGGCATGGTATTCTGTGGCAAAGCAGGGTGACTAGTACAGCCTCCTGGTTTCAAGGACACATTATGTACATACACTTAGATTATAAGATGTTACTACTGGAGGAGGAGGAAAAGCACTTTACTTACGTAGAAGTCACTGGAGGAAGGCAGGGATCTCTCCTGTGAGAAAAAATATCAGTTCAGAATTTTCCCTTTCATAAAGGACTGGCCCTTTCACATACCCTGGATCAGCAAAGTGAGCCAGATTCTTCCATGGTGTAGCTCTAAACGATCTCTGCCCGATTTACTCCAAAGACAGCTTTCGACTGCAATCTTTGACTCTACCTCAGCCACATGTGGCTTTGTTGCTGCTTCTGGCAAAGGAGCCAAAACCTGGAGCATGTGGGTGTGTGACTGCAAATGGTTCCTGTCAGGCTGCTGCAACACGGTGTCTAGTCAGCACAGCTCTAAAACAAAGCTGGGCAGGTGAAGTTACCAGTGATCAAACTAGACAGCCTGAAGGGGGGAAGGAGAGAAAAAGGGCTTTTATTTCAGCATGCAGAGGCTGAAAAGCTTTCAGCTCATGAACAATACTGACAATACAAAATTAAGGCTGCTGTGAGCAGTTCTTTGTCCCTGCATTGAAAATAACCAAATTTAGTAAATTTATGCTTGTTGAGAGCATTTTCTTTTTTTGAAGCAGTCAGCCAGCCAGCTGCTTGCAAACACACCTGCAATACTATCTAAAAGGCAGCTGTGTTTATGGAGTTATTCAAAAAACTTCAGACTCTTGGCCAACTGAGAGCTTTTCCTCACAGATTTTCCTTTGGATGAGAAAATGTGTTCTCAAGTCTTTGCTGTCATGGCTGGTAATGTCCTGGGTGTAAAATAAGGTGGGAGGGTTATTCCATCCATTTCATTAAACAACAAGGTAAGCAGGGAGGGAGAGATACCAGGGCTCGGGTCCATGCAAATGTGGTGTGGAGGAAACCTTGGCTCCATCTATTTGCCTTATTCAATGCCAGGCCTGTTACCAGTGGGCCAAGGCAGAAGGGGAAGAAATGGAAGAAGTCCTGTCCAAGGCTCTCGCTAGTTCCTGCCCAGTCTCTCCTACTGCAGCTGCTTCCTCGGATTTCAGAGGAGCCCTGGTAAAATGCTGTCTACTAAACCAAAACCCTTTGTCTGAATGCTTACAGGTGCAAAACTCAATTTGCATCGATAATTCCATAATACTCTGGAATCAGAAAATGTAGTTTATGTAGTAAGTCCTCCTGTGTCATCTAAGCTATTTATCATGTGACTAGCTGTGCCTTACAGTAAGATGCTTTCTCTTCTTGGTTCTGGATGTAGCACTGGCAGTTAAAACAGAAGCAAGGTTGCTTCAGAGTGGTGCAGCACTTCTGTTGGAACGCAGGAGTAGGGCATTTGTGAGTCTTCTTTTCCCCCCATTCACATCTTGTTTCTTTAATGATCTCTGCAAGCTTGAGCTTGCTGTAGCATGAAGGTACTGCTCAAAAAGTTGACTTGACCATCTGTAGGCTAAGGTGACCCAGAGAAGAATTGGGTGTTGCCTGCTGTGCTGAATCATGTCCCTGTGTTCCTGAATTTATTTAAAACATATAAGTCATAAAATCACAGTTCTGCCTGGTCCTTCTTCTAAAACACTGCCATGTTGAACTTCCTAGGCATGCTATGCTTGCCCTCAAAAGAGGGAGACCCTTTCCAGAACTCAGCTTCCTGAAACATGTACTATACAGATAAAGATGTGGAACAGTGTAACTTTTTGAGGGATAAAGGGGGATAACTTTGCTACCTGCTTACAGTTGCTAAAACAGCAATAGTTTTTTGTTTTGTTTTGTTTTTTTAAATGCTAAGTCTTCCAGTAAAAAAACCCAAAACTTTTTATAGCATTACAGAGCTTCAATCCTATGGCACAAAGACCTGCTTCTGTGCACTGTGTTTTTAAACTTTCTTTTTTCATTGTAATGATGATCAAATGGGAAAGAGTAATGCAGATAGCAATGCAGCATAATCTACAGCAGTTCTATCACTATGAACCGTGAAAGCTATAACCAAAGACAGGACAAACACAAGTGAACTAGGGGGAATTTCTCCCCTTTCTCCTTTTCTCCACCTCTAAACCCGGGTAGGAAAAGGCATTATATTACAAAAGGCAGTGTCAAGCACCATACCTAGCATACAAAACAGAGTGGATGATTGGACAGATCATTGCAAAGGAATTCCTAAGCCAAATTTTGAAAAATGCATAAACACTTTAAAAAATAATCAGTATACAATCACAATGCAAAAGGAACATAAAGGGGCTTTTTTGGAATTTCACATACTCTGGCCACCCTTCCCTCTTGCCCCACCCCCTCATAAGTCCATTTTTGCAAGCTCTGGGAAGTCCAGTTCTACATCCTCACAGAGTAAGTGAATGGTGGGCTAATACTGTTAATTTATGAGATCCTGGAGCTCCTCATCAGTCAGCTCATTGACTTCCATGATCTTTTCCAAGTGTTCCATATACCGGGCATGGTCTTGCAAAAAGTGTGGTACCCTCATGTTCTCGATCACAGCTAATCCTTTGAGGCGGTCCACATCCTCATACGAGATCTGTAAGGAAGACATGGGTTAATTTCCCACTATAGTCCTGTTACTTCTCTGCTGTGGCTCTAAATTCTCTCTTGTGGATGAGAAAAGATTTCAGAGCAGGAGGATTTAAAAGCTTGTGAGAGTCCTTTGAAAACACAAGTAACTGTGTACCTCAGTGGAAGATGCAAAAAAATGTGATTTTTAGCAAATGCCTCCATACTTCCTGATTCTGCTTTTGATTCAGTGAACGGACTCACAGGAACCTGAATGAGAATGACCTACAGCAGCTTCAGGAATAGAGAGGAAAAGGATGGAGCACTTGTGAGTCTTCGAGTCTCTCCTCAAAGAGGTGGAAAGATTGATATGAGAATGGAAAAAACACTGTGCCAAAGACTGAGGTAAAGACTAGCAAATGTGCTTATGCAAAGCTAAATTAAAATGCACCTCTAGTAACTAACTACAACATGGGCAACTCTTAAGCATCCCAATTAATTCCTTTTTTTTTTTTTTTTTTTTTCCCCAATCAATAGCAGGACAGAGACTGGGTTTGCCTCTTGGCATCAGAGCCTTTTGGGTATAGGTGTGACACTCTCAAAACATTTTCCAGCTACTACAGGGCCTACTACTTTTTTTCTAATGAAAGCTGAGATTTTTCTCCATAGTCTTATCATTCTATGAGCTAGGACTTCAAGTTGAGCTCACAGTAGCTCAAGGTGCTGTGAATGATAGTCCAGAACGGATGAATGCTTTGGCTGCGCAATAGCTAGACAAGCTGCTCTGCAAGCACGGAATAGGACTCCTTGGGCAGCTGTCCAGCGTGATGAAATGTATGTGGTTGCTGCTTTGTGTCCAGGCTGCGTGTTCTGGGAACCCTACAGACAGAAGCGTATGTACTGGCAAAATCCACAAGCCTGGCTGCACTTACTAACTGGCATATCCTATTTCCTCACAGCAGGTTTGTGCCAGGTGGCTTGATAATGGAGCCTGCTCCTTCCAACCTTTTTACCCCACGTTTCTTCTAAGGAGCTGAGCATTGCACGGTCAGGGTTCCCTGGAAACAGCCTCCCCTCTTTGCAGGTGATGGTGTCTGTTCGGGAAAGATTAAAGTGAGCATGAATGATCCACCAATGTGTAAGGGGCATGGAAGGGCTCTCTGGAAAGATAGGACTGTGTAATCCAGATTGCTAAACCTGATCCATAGAGGCAGTCAGAGATAGGTCCATATCTTGCTGAGGATAATGGGAACAAAGTCCACAAAAAGAATGAATTTGCAACTGAGTACATGTGTGCTTTTCTAGCTGCAATGACAAGATGCATCCTGATTAAAAAAAGCAAACATACACCCATGCCCAGGCTTATTCAAGTCATGGAGATACTGCTGTTTGAAGATGGTGTGACGTTACACCTGATTAACGTATTTAGAAGTAGATACAGAGGAGCTATACAAAATCATACCATCTCCTCTCAGTCTGGAGACACAGCATCAAATGAGATTAAATACTGACTTTCCCTCCTGTCCCAGCTTGAAATTCTACGTCTCTTCCTCCCAAATAAAGGAAAGAAAAAGGACCCTTTCCCACCTCATACTTATTTTCAGGTTTTTCTGTTACTGCTGCAACCAAGACATAAGTATCTATGATCTGAGGTATGGTTTGAATGGGATGTATTTCCCCAGTCCTTGCAATTGCTAAAAGTTGACATCCTGAGGAGATCAAAAACACAATCTCATCCTACTGCGGCAACAGGTTGTCTTCCTTACTACATGTAATTAAAATCATTGTACTAGGTAAAAAAGACTGAGGCTAAAACAGGCTTACTTAGGCTGTTTGTAATGTGTTCACATTCTTGGGAAACACAATAGTACGTGACAGTTTGCTGCTTTTGCTTTTTTAAAACTCTGATAGTTATGCTATACTAAAGTGCATTCTATTTTGCTTTAATATTCCTTGCATGCAATTATTACGTGAATGTTTTGCAGTGTTTCCCAAATTTGATTCTTTCCTGCAAAGTTTTAAAACTGCTCCTTCTAAAAAAGCATCTTTTCTCAGGCTTCATGCTCTTTTCTTAGTCACTTCTAGGTATGCCAAACAGCTTGTCTGTGTGCTGTTTCCACACACTGCTCTCTTCTACACTGTAAGAAATGTCAGAAGCATCAGGAAGGCATGGCTGCCTCCATCAGCCAGATCTCCAGCACTCAGATGAGAAGACACAGAAACTTCAGCATGACTCTGTCTTAAATACATTCACATCAGAAAGCAGTGCTCTGATTTTACAACTGTGTTAACTACCTACTAAAGCACAGAAGCAATTTGTTGTCAGCAATATAGGTGACTGCTTTTGTTTCCTATTGTGTTCATAACTTTATTGTGTTGGCAGTGAAAATATGTCCAAGGTAGGCATGCTGGGAAAGATGAGCTCACTTGTTACAATACAACACTGGGAATCTTCAAAAGGCAATGAAAATTTTCCCACTAAATGCTGGGCTTCTGTATGTTTAAATCCTGTGCTTTTTCTTCTAACCTGGAAGACACTCCAGCCAAGCTTAATACTCCCTTTGGAACAACCTCATCCTCCTATTCTGCCCTAAACAAACAAATCACCCTTTCGAGTGGCAATAAATGCATAATAACGACAGGCTAGATCTCAGTGCAAGTTTCATATTTCTCTGCGTTCACAGAACTTGTTTCTCCTGAGAGTATATGGAGATATTGGAGCGGACCCAGTGAAGGGTCACTAAGATGATTAAGGCACTGGAGCATCTCTCGTATAAGGACAGGCTGAGAGAGCTGGGACTGTTCAGCCTGGAGAAGAGAAGGCTCAGGGGCATCTTACCAGTGTGCATAAACGCCAATGGGAAGGAATGACAAGGGAGTCAGGCTCTTCTTGGCAGTGCCCACTGGCAGGGCAAGAGGCAATGGGCACCAGTTAAAATGCACAAAATTCAGTCTGAACACAAAACATTTTTTATGGTGAGGGTGGTAAAACACTGGCACAGGCTGCCCAGAGAGGTGGTGGAGTCTCCATCAGTGGAGATATTCAAAGCCCAACTGGACGTGGTCCTGGGCAACCTGCTCTAGTTGACCCTGCTTAAGAATGGGGGTTGGACTAGATCATCTTGAGAGGTCCCTGCGGACCTTAACCAATCTGGGATGCTGACAGCTGGCACTGCCCTTATACACAAATTTCCAGTTCGACTGCAGAAGATGTGTGCAGCACAAACATTCAGAGCAGACTTTAAGATCCCTTGATTTTAGAATTTGTAAAGTCAAGCATTTTTAAATTATCATACTGCTAGAATTAAATTGCTTGTAGACCCGTAATGTGAATGCCTTGCTATGTAGATTATAGTGGACTCTGTAATTATATGAAGAATGACTTATGTTTCTGAAGTGGCTTGACAATCCTGTAGACTCCCTGAAGAGAGAAAGGGTTAAGGCAGTGCAGGAACAGTATGTGTTCAGTAGTTTAGCAGATAGAAGCTGTGTTGAGTTAAGCAGGCTCAGAGCAAAAGGAAGTTTTAGAGAATAAAGTTGCAGAGACTTATTTGACAGTGCAATTTTATCTTCAGAGCTTCCTAACTTGGTTCAGTTACCTAAATAGCTCTGCTCACTAGTGTTTCTGACACTAACAGCAAAACTTCTTTAATGTGGACCAAAACCCTCTATCATAATATGCCACTTCCCTTTGTCATCCATTGATTGCCAAGTAGGCAGAAATGTTGGTATACCAGCTCTAAATGCAGGTATAACAACATGAATTTGGATGCTGGTTTATGTGAATATGAACCCTGCTTTATGAACTGTGGAAACTTATCAATCCAAGGATTTGGTTCAGGAAGTGTGACAAAGTTTCCACACGCTTTAGTATGATTTTGAGAACAAGCAATGACAGTTAGAATGGACA
The DNA here is from genome assembly GCA_035590195.1 of Aviceda cuculoides. Classification (NCBI taxonomy): domain Eukaryota; kingdom Metazoa; phylum Chordata; class Aves; order Accipitriformes; family Accipitridae; genus Aviceda; species Aviceda cuculoides. The sequence continues at coordinate 13,455,358 of JAVJGG010000009.1, read as the reverse complement.
TAAAATATGTTCTGTGAATATAGAAATACCATGTATTCTGGGGCAAAACCCCCAAACTGATATTTGAAAAACATCAGAAGTGCCACCAGTGAGAGAAATTTGAGATGAAAAACTCTTTGTGGTGTAAGGGATGCATTAGCATCAAATAGTTAATTTTGTTTTCTACTAGGACCACCACCTCATCTAGCGCCTGTCCCACTTGCCCATGGCAGTCCATTGTACTGCAAGTCAGGCAGTACCCTGTAAAGGGAGGAAAGTCTGAGAAATATGACCATAAAATCTTAATCTGATAAGCAAGGAATGAGAAAAAGCTGGTAGAAATTTTTAGGACCTCAAAACATTTGTAACTTGCACTGTGTAATACAAGGTGCTGTACAGAACAGAGATTTCTAGATCAAAGTAAAACAGAGCACAATGACTCATAGCTCTTTACAGGCAGGCTTGCTGAAATGATAAAACTGTAGCTTTTGGTAAGAATGAGTCCACTCACCTTTCCAAGGGCTGTCAGAAGATGGAAATCAATGGACTCCCTGTATCTCAGGATTCGGAGAATGCCATCCAAGTACACCTGATCCTTATTGAAGCAGCCTAAAAGGAATCAAGATACATCACACTCTATCAGGGTTTGTTCAAGGCATATTCTCAGAAGCCATTATGAGCACAACGATTTTATTTTTAAAAAGTAGATATTTAAATCCCAGACTTTGAAAACCTTCCCAAAAACTAAGTAGAAGGCTAAACCCACTTGCCAGAGAATGAAATCAAACACAGAAGACAGTGTCTGTAAATATCCACAGCAACATTACATCTCTTGTAATAAAAATGAAAGGAGGTCAAACTGTGAGTATGAACTTTTTCATGGTTTTGCAATTTACATTCCCACTTCCAACAGAAAAAAAAAAAAATCCATTACTGATTCAGTTTGAAAGTCTCTTGGATGTATATGTTCAGCCTTGTTTTCAATAGCAGATACCCTGCTGCCTTATTTCAGAAAGTGCAGAGTCCCATTTCTCCCTTTTGCAAAGGTTTTACTGGGTGACATGATGGAGCTCTGTATATGTTCTGAAAACCTCCCTGAAGTACAAAAATAGAGATGATAAATAGGAAACCCACCTGGTTGTGATGTGTCAGTCCACCCTCTCTTAGCTCGTACGCAGTAATCCCACCTAGTATTGGGGTCCTTAACAAATTTCCCCACGTCCTGGAAAAGCTGACTGAAGGACATTTGGCTAGCCTGATACACTGTGTAGTAGAGCAGGGCAGCTCTCCAAAGAAAAGGGTCTTTGCGGAACAGGACACTGTGAATGCTTGCTAGCCCTTCTTCTGTAGGGTTGATTGGTTTTAACCCATGTTTTCTACGTCCATTCCAGTTGCACCAAGGCTGGCTGTTGTTGTTAAAACCCCGAAAATAATGAGTTCCTGAAAAAGAAAGGAATATGGGACTTAGAACAGTAGCATCTGATGATTTAAGAAACAATTATAAAATATGGAAGGAGATGCCCATTTCAGAACTCTGAACTGGTAGAACTGGGCACTGGGAGAAGCTTTAGCCTTGTCTACAACAGAGAATTTTGTCAGGGGTAGATACATGGTGCAATTATTCACCTGCTGACTGCAAGTGGGACTCCTGAAAATGCGTAAGGAATACAAATGCCAGCAGGACTTGAGTTCTCAGATCTGTGGAAAGGAATTTTCAAAAGGGTCTTTCATGCTGAATGCCTTTAGCATAGGCCAGGCATTGTAGTGAACAGAAGGAAGGAGAATCAAAGTAAGGAGGCAGAAATGTTGCCTCTTGAAGGTGATTAAACAGCCCTACTGCACCCTTGGAAGACGCTATATCCCCTTACAATGCGAGTAACAGTAGTTCAAGGCAATTGCAGGTCTTGTTCTGCAGTTGAAATTCAGGCACTAGCCAAGTTTATCCACTTTTGATGTACTTAATTAAAACAGTTTCACTGAAAAGTTTGTTGAAACTTCCCACAGGGCTGGGCCAACCTTATGTAATGCAAAATTAAGGCAATCTTACACCAGTTTAGGGGTCGCTGGGTAAATTCTTCATACCTAAAGCACGCCTACATTTGCAAGCAGTGCAGCATAACAGAAGCAGATTTGTAAAGTGAAATGGCTGGTGCTGAGTTTGAACGGTCACACTATTTTCATTTCCCTTTTTTTACTCCAGACTAGCTGTAAATTGCTCTCATGAGCAAAATGTCCCTGAGCAGTGACAGCACAGAAGGTATGCCCTGGAGCATAGCCTCTGGGCTAGCATCATCTGAAAGGATTACACTTTGCCTGCTCCTTTGGCGTGTGAACCTCAGTGCAGTAAATGGGACTAGCTGGTAGACTCACTTCAAAAGCTGGCTCCTCATCTGACCTAAAATGCTAATGTACATGAACCCTACAAATCCTCAAGTGGATTATCTTCCTTTTACTGCATGCTGCAGTGATAAATAGGTTTCTCCTTCCCTTTAGCACACCTACAGCATAGGTTCTTTAGACAGGGACATTCCCTCCTTCTGTATATGTGCAGTGCTTGGCCCATCATTGCAAAATAAGTAAGAATGCATGCAAGTACTCCCCTTTGCCTGAAGAACTGATGTCATGCTCGTACCAATTTCATGCCTCAGCATCCCTTCCAGCCAGTGCTCTCGCGCAGTGGAGATATTGATAGTGAGAGTGGGGCGGCCATTCACCACTGTCATTGAGGCTCGAGATAGCAGGTCCTCCGTGAGATGGACCACAATCTGAAGATGAGAGAGTTCAGGTAGCAAAGACCTCTCTTCTCACTCCTGTTCCTGCTTTTTCCTTTGGCCCTTCCATTATTTCATTTCTCTTTGGTCCCTTGCCCTTCACAACTCTTCCTTGCTACCAGCAATCACCTACAAGAGACGCTTCTGACTCCACTGAGTTACTCCAGTCACCTGTGCTGCTGACAAAACCTCAGACTTTAGTAGGGCTCGGCATGAGTCCCTGGAGGTGTTCAAAAAGTGCATAGATGAGGTACTCTGTAACATGATCTAGTGGGCAGGGATGATGGTTGGACTCGATGATCTTGTAGGTCCTTTCCAACCTAAATGATTCTACGATTCTATGATTCTATGAGGGTTAAGATAGACAGCGATGAGACTGCAAAATTTAATATGGTAACACTGACTAGATTCAGGGGGCGAGGCAGCAATCATATGCAGAGTAAATCAGAGGAAACTCTATTTTTTGAACTGTGTCTAATTATCTTGGTATTACTGAGAACTGAAAAATATTAGATAAGCACACATAAATTGACTAGGTATTTATATGCTTAACTTTTTAGTTGCAATTCTAAAGCCACATGAATGAGAGGAGGAAGTACTGTGTACTTTGTTTCCTGATACATGATGCAGCCTTGAAATATTATTAAAATACTGGTATTGTTTTGTTTTGTTTTGTTTTATACAGAAATGTAGTTCTTGTTTTCATGTTTTCTCTTGGAAAATTGGTGATCAATACCAAAATTGACAGAGAAGAAAATTAATGCATATTGATATATTTTGTTATTTGAGTTTAAAAAGACTTTTTAAACAAGTGAGTGGGAGGGAGAAGGGAAACTCTCTTTGTTGAAGACTAGGCACCTTTCCCTCTTCATGTAATGCCTAAAGAAACAGTACAGCTTAGAAGAGTACAAAGGAGAGTACCTACAAGAGTTATCTTTTTTAAAATATCAAAGTTAACAAAAAAGGACCCAGGGATCAAAGGCATTAACATGAGACTTCCCTGTATTCAAAACACACCATTCAGCTTCAAGTTCAACAGCAAACAATCAGTCCCATAAAATTTGTATTTAAGACACAGGAAAGACAGGTAAATCCCAAAGCATTTAGACTTAAACCACAGGTACCATTTAGCTTTATTAACATCTCTTCAACTGGAGAGAGTATTTTCATAATATTTTAGACCATACTAAGCATGATGTATTACCCCTATTTTTGCAGAAAAAGTAAAACATTTCATTAAGAAGGACATGGGATGTTTGATGAGGGTGTAGGATCCTGCTTCCATGAAGACAAACCAAGATAAAAATGAATGCAAACGGACATAAAAGCACAGCAAAGACCAAAAATATAGTTTTTTCTGCTTGCTCTAAACTGTAGTTTTATAACTTCACCCTTAGAAACACAGGTCTAGTATCAGTGTCAAATTATGGTCTCCCAAAAAGGTGTGATGAGTTTAACCATTTCTCCTAATAATATTATGTTTACTAATTAAACCTAGTTTCTGGGAAACTATTTTTTGTCTCTTGATCTCACATTCCAGCCTCCTCTTGCTCATTGCCAGTGATCTCATCCAAGTCTTGGACTGTGTCAGCTGGTGTTTTCATTTGGAATAATTCTCTTTTTATACATTCAATTTCATCTGATTCTTCCAAGCAATTCTATGTAACTCAGTCAAACTGGACTTCTTAAATCCTGAATATAGGAAGTAAGTTTTTCGCACAGGGCTCTAAAAAATTAGCTGGTTAAAGTCAGGAAAAATCTGACGCACTCAAACCAACTCAACAAGCCAACCTCTTTCAGACATTTTATTCACTTATGTCGCTTTCATTTGTGTTGCTTCTTATAAATCAGTCTCTTGGGCTGCTGCTTATTTTTCTTGGCCTTTTCTTAACTCTTTCCTTTGGTGTAAATAATTTGATACAAGAGAACGGATGGCAGAACTGATGAATAAATGGAAATGTGCTAGTCTCCAAGTAGCTCAAAAAAGGAGGGAAGGAAGGGTGTCGTTCTCGGGTACTCCCCAAAAAGGTGAGTTTAAGAACAAGCATATATGAATCAGGAAACAGGCTCAGAGGTGGCTGAAGAATTCACAAGGAATTTACATAATTTCAATTGTTCAAAACTTAGACTGGGCACAGCCAGGAGAAAAATATGATGCAAGGAATATTCTTGTAAACATGGAGGAAAGGCCTCGCACATGGCTTCTCTGGTCCATTCGTGAGTAATTTCTAAGATCTGCATAAAAGTTTCTTTCCTGATCCACTGTATAACTTACCTCACCAAGACAGCCTTCCTTCACCATATATTTCCTGACGTGATTCCAGATGCGACTTTTGGTCAGCAAGCTGCCTCCAGTGGCCTGTTCAAATTTTTCATAGCTTCCATATTTCTGCAATGTCCGCTCCATGATGTTAATGGACTATAAAATACAAAAGCATAGCAAATACGAATGCAGTAAGACCCCCGTGTCAGACCAGCATGTGTATTCTTTCTCTCTCTCTCAATCTCTCTCTTTTTTGTTTTAATCTTCTTTTTTAACTCATTGGGAGTCACTATCAAACTGTAGTCATTAGATACAGGCTGACACACTTTGTAACCAATTTATACCATCTTCAGACATACCTTAATGCCAAAGTACTGAAAAAAGATTCTTATCAACTCATCTTGGACCCACATACATCAGCATGACACAGATGATTATCAGCCTAGTGAAATAATATCCATTTTCTCTTTAATTTGGGGAATGTTGTACAACTGCCTTGTAAATTAGACACAACAGGCCACAAAGACATTTGCAGTTTAAGTTGTCAGCATGTTTCTTTTTATGGCTTTCCAAAGAATTTTACAAAGATCAACTATTCCTGTCATCTTGCTTCATTTCTTGGTATTTTTCAATTTAGGAATGCTGAACCATGATTAAGCAGATGTGTAACTATAATTTTAATGATAATATTTCTACTAGAAATGTCTCCTTATGATTAAATCCTCTGTACCATGGGTGTCTGTTTCAGAAAGGAGGAGAGAGAACAGGAACTTTATTGACAGAACTTTCATTTAAACCTTTCATTTCTATCACAATACTTCTTTATAACCCCCCAAAATGACGGAGGCATGTTTCTTTAGACAAATAAAGTGGCATCAACAATCCTCATGTATTGCTGCTAGAAGTCACTTGTGGGTGGAAAGCAGAGCACAATGCCTATAATGTGATCTGAACTCTGCATGTTGAAGATGTTACTGGTGGGGTGCAAAATGCTCATTTCACACCCTTAAAAGAAAATGTGGTATAGAATAACTTCTTGTCCAGCAATAGCCCAGCTACAGGGAATGGGGTTTTTTATAGATATGGTAACAGAGGCTCCCAAGAATCTCACAGAGAAAAAACTATTACTGATATTACCTTAAAAAATTAATGTCCTTGCTAAGGAAATACTACTAATGATTAAGGTGGAAATCTTGCAGACCGAATCTCTTTTTACGCTGTATACTTATATCCATGCATAAAGCTGGTAAGATGCTTGTTGTTTCCAGTTATGTAATTCTGACATTGTCAGATTGGCTTATTGTCCACAAAAATAAGATTAATTTTGTATCTCTCACAGCTACTAACAATCCTATTCTAATTTTTTTCAAGTCAGAACTAAGAAACCCTGAGTAATTGCTACTGAAAGCCATAAATGCTAGCTAGATGTATTCTTAAAGTTCTGCAGCTCTTCAATGAGAGAAGTATCACTTACCTGAATGCCAGAGAAATACTGCACCTAATGTTTAGCATTTCTTCGTCTGCCTCTAAGATTTGTTATTAAATTTGAAGGGCCTCCTGGTCAAATCTGAATTTCTTTTTCAAGAATGAATAAAGCAGCATAAATTACTACCTTCGCACAGATTAAAAAAAAAAGGGGGGGGGTTAGCTTAAAGAAGGCTGTTGTTTTGGGGGGTTAAGCAGTCTAGAAGCAAAGAATCTACCTAGTGTGTCTCACTGCTGTGATCTCTATTGCCACTGCACCTGAGTCTCCACAGTAAGTTTTTATTTACATGGGAGCAGAGGGCATATACTGGAGACCATTAATACTGAATCGGAAAGTGAAGCATAAACAGAAATCTGTTATTGGTTATTCCAAGATCTATACCAACGGTTCTTCAGGGACAGCCCAGCAGCACTGCAATACATTACTCACAGAACTTGGCCAAAAAGTCAGTGCGCGTGGCCTCACAAGAATGGTAGAAAAAGGCTCGCCAGAAAGCCACTCAGTGCTGTTACACGAGCCCTGTCTCCTTTCACTGTCTCCTGTGTGGCCGAAACTCCCCAGCCACCATGCTAACTCCAGCAGTAGTTCCAGCCTTGACAGGGACTTGCACTGGACCCCCTGGGGGCCTGGTGACATTTGGCTGGTTCTCAGGATCTGGCCCATTTGGGCAGCTGTGCCCTTGCACTTGCTGAAGCTAGGAGTGAGAAGCAGCTCGTTTGAAGAAAGGCACCAACAAGGAACAAATTCTTTTCTTTTTCAAGTTTTCTTTATAAGATCAGGCATTAGGATGTCCGCAGAGAGGTATTATAAAAAGAGGAATGCTGTGCCACCACCTGAGCCACTGCAAATGGTTTGGCTTTGCCTCTCCCTGTTACAACACTGCAATGAGCACACATGGTGGCACAGCTCCATACTGTGTGTTACGCAGCCCCACTCAGCACCGAAGGTAACTCCCAGGAGAATCAACAGGCACCTTGCTGACCTTTGGCTCGATTGTTTGCAGCGAAAATAAATCCTACTGCTCCTAAAGACAAAAGGTGATAGGACTGCTGCTATGAAAACTGCAATGTCCTTCTGCAACTTAAAAACAAATCATGTTTCTCAAGATGAATGTATTAAAAACAGAGGATACAACCTCATCTGGTCCAAACTGGGTAGCTCTGGCATCATTTTGCTGATCCACTGCTGCAGGTATTTGACAGAGGTTCCGTGCTGTTATTTTTGCTGTTACTCCCATTAACTTATTGCAAAGAAATATGAGTAAGGACAACTACACATCTGTACTGGTGACCTACGAGGTAAATGGGATTTTGGTGTCAAGCCTTAACATTGCTTGTCACTTAAAAATGACCTCAGATAAATGAAGCAAGGTTAGTGTCTAAGTATTAAAAAAAAAAAGAATATGAGTCCCTAATGCAAGGCCTAATGTTTCTGGAGACTAATGACAATTGTTTCTAGCAAAATTTAGGATCAAGGTCTAGCTGTAAAGAACAAATCAGAGCAAAATCTAGTTCTTGTTTAATAGCTTATATATTTTCCCAAAGATTTTTTCCATTTTTTTTTTTAATTACATATGAATTTTTAACTTCTAAAAGCACTGGCTGTTTTATAAGTTTTTCAGTGTCTGCAAATGCTGAGACATTTTCCTGCCTTACACAAAATCCTTGGTTAAAGAAGCAACCAAAAATTCCTGCCCCTATCCCAGGAAATTCATTCTCAGCTGGCAGCCTGAGTAATTAATGGCAACAGTTCTTCCATTTCCTTTGCAAGGTGCCAGATCATTAAGATACTTTTGTTACCTACTAGTTGTTTGGTGTATCTGGTTTCTCTGAACAATTAATTAACTTTATTTGCTCACGCTGAAAGAAGTCATCTCTGAATTAACCTTCTGGCATGAAATTGGTCTTCACAACTTGTTGATATTAAATTTCAATTAAGTCTATTAGAGTAAACACCCTAAGTACCCACTTAAATTCTTGGACACTTCAGTTCCTTTGAATGTGCACCAGTGATTTCCATTCCTAAAGAGACTTGCTGCCCAGCAGCACCACATTTTGCTTCCTGAACCTCTTCATTTTCTCCCCATCTCTTCCTGTGGCCAATTCTATCTCTCAGTAATAAATTCTGGAGAAAAAAATCATTATAATTAATAGCATTTTATAAAAATTACAGTTAGATGAAGCATTAAGATACAACAGGGCTTACTAGAGAACCACAATCCCTGGAGGAGCTACGCTATGCGGTGTCCCCCAAGCCCTCACTTTCTGAGATAGGCCTTTCTATGTTCAAATGTACAGTTGTACAGAATGGCAATACCCCTCAAAAGTTTTCAGTAATATGATTTAAAACACAGTAGGTCCTGTGGGCAGAAAGGTTTGGCTTTAAATTCTCTGGAAGTTATTTACTGCAGGAACTGATGCAGGGATGGATGTTACTTTCAAAAGCCACCACCATTTGGTCCTTTCCTTTTTAAGGGTTTTTAAGGCATCTTTCAGAAAGTATTCAGCATTCAGGCTATACCTCTCTACTAGTACATCAAAGACAACCAGGATATTGGCTCAAGTGCTGGAAGGGGTCCATCCATTGAGCTGAACGGCTGGTTGGCCTCCAGGCACAGTGTTGCCTTAGGTGAACCAACACTCCTCTCAGGCAACACCTGGCTATAGACAAAGGATCTTGTGGCTGTTGGCTTCCCAGCAGAAGTGGGAACAAGGCCACTACATTTTGATGCCCATCCCGCCTCTCAGCAAACCAAACATCAGGTCTAGTTCAGTTTCACATCAAACAATGAAAAAGAGCTTTTCCAACAATGTGTTGACAAAGCCTTTGGATGGAGAAAAACAGACAAGTGTGATTCACAGGCTGAAGGAAACCAATAAAGATAGCAAAAGATAAGAAGTAGGCTTGAAGAACAGCAAAGATACATTACATACTTTTTGAAAAGAGTAGGACAAATCTAGAGTGGTGATCAAAGTCGAGTAGGGGTGGATGAGAGGAGGTTCGATGAAGCAGAGGACTGCCAAAACTGTTTGAGAGCAAGGAGGGCAGTTTCTTCTCAGTGTGAAAGCTCATAAAAATAAGGGTGTTTTGAGATGGGCTTGTAAACTTTATTAACCAGTTCTCTGTTTTGATGCTGTTTATAAAGACATTACTCCTATGAGATGCAGCATTACATAGGTTTATTTGGTGGTGTTATCCCAGAGGACCCTCCTGCCTTAGTCAGAGTGCAGGTATTTTCTAAAACCACCTCATCACAATAAGCAGTGAAAAAACAAGCACTGAACGGGCTTTAAACTTCCTGCTTGGCTGTCTGTAACAGCAAACTCCCTGGAGCTGAGACCTACACGTGCCAAGAGAGGCAGCATGAGTTTGGGAGTCAGGAGGCCCAAGTTCTAGCTCTGCCTGCCTGCCTTCAGGCACCCTCCTGAACTCTTCCTGGGCAGTTTAAGGCTTTTACTAAATTGCTGTGAGACACTTTAATCAACAGCACAACATGAACAGCAGGATTTCAGAGATACATCCCCCTGAAGAATCACAGACCCACTCTGGCCTCTCCCATTTCAACCCAGTGCAGGGTTTGCAGCTTCAAAAGGAAGGGTGGGATAATGTAGGATACTTTCTCTACCTTATGTGCCATGCTGGCACATATCCTGGCATATCTATACCTATATCCTGGCAGTCCAGCCACCTCCAAATATGTATTGCAAGTTTGAACCCATGCATATTGCGAAAATCATTAAACTTAAGCCTTATTGCTGAACATCTATTCTCTTGGTTAGGAAATTAGTAAGAAGGGTGCTCACCACTATCACCTTCTCCCTTGACTCCATTTCAAGCAAAACAGAAGAAGTCCTGATAATTCTTTCCAAATGAGCAGGTGTGACTCTGGAAGTACTGAAACAGGGAGAGTCATCACACACACACACTGCCACCAGTACTCAAATCTCGGGAGTGGCAGAGTGCCCCAGTACTGAGATGGGCTCCATTGCCAGTGATGCCACTGTTTTTGACACTTCTTGTCACAACCACCCCAGCTGGTGGTGGTTCCTGAGGGGAAAAGGTTTGGGATATTTTTGGATCCCATGCACTGAATGCAACACGGAGCCCTTCATTTGGGGTTCTGCACCTGTCTCTGAGGTAAGATGACTCAAAGTCAGGTGTTGCAAGAACTTGCTGGGAAAGGGCAAAATCCAGCCCAGCATGCCAGCTCTTGCCTACTCCAGCATCCAACTGTGAGCTTATTTTCCAGCCTCTGGACCAGCAAAAAGCAAGGTACTGATATTGCCAGAGTTCCTAAGGCCAAACTGTAAACTCTTCAGCAACAGGTAAAAAAATGGAAAAAAAGAAGGACTACGCGCCTGTGCCAGCTTACTGGTTAGGAGTAGTAATTCCTGTTATTTTCATTATTATCTAAAAGGTCTGGTTTAATCCCTCTTATCACTACCAAAGAGTGCCAAAAGAAGCAGTGGTCCCAAGATAAGTCCCCTTGCACAGCAAACTCTGCTGATGCTCAAGAAAGTCATGTCACAGAAGCACTACCAAGAGCAAGACAAGGATCTGTTTAATTGATAGGTTTAGGTTGTGGTGGTAATGGCTTTTTTAAACAAATTATTTACAGCCAAGAAGGTCTCTGAATCCCAAGTCACCCATGCGCCGCAAGACAGCTTAGTTACTTGAGAGTTATTGTAGATACATGTACTAGTAAGACATGCTTATGAATCATTTAAGGCAACCGAGTTAGAAAATGGGCTCAGTGACCTAGGTGTCAGCCCCCTGCATTCAGTCAGCTCATCCTATGTTCAGAAGCAGCCCTACTACAAAAAGGTTACAGTATCTGTTGAGATTTGCAAGACAGACAAGGCTTGCAGGTACCATCACTTTACTTTCCTCCCTACATAGCTTATTTGCTGGGGGGGGAAGCCTCCCAGGTGCATCTTTAGGTAACATGAAGATGTATCAGATAGAACTTGTTAGTCTAATCAACAGCCATAAAATGGCTGCCCTCCTCTTTGGGGTCAAGTGGAAAGGAGGGAGAGAGGTAAGAGCATATTTTTGAGGCTAGTGTACTCAGGCTGTAGTATTTCGAGTTTTATTCAGTGTTTTCAGTGGCTTTTCTTTTCCACGCTAGTTCTGAGCATGATAAAGAGCATTGTTTAAGTAATTTAGAGCTGGTAGAAATATTTTTTAATGAAAAACTTTTCAAATACTTTGTAAGGAATTAAAAATTAATACTCATTTGTTTTTTGTATGAGACCATGTCCTGAAATAAACCTATGCTCCTACTGTAGTATCACCTGAAGCAATCTAGTCTCTTCCAGTGGAAGAGAGAAGTTTGCGTAGGACTCTGAGAACTTATGCTACTTGGATGGCCTGATATGCTTTGTCTTAACACACCAACCTATAAACCTTAGTTTAGGAGGGAATTTGTTACCAGTGCAGAATGAGGTGTTTTACAATTAACTGCTCTTCACAGCCAGTGACACATTCTTGAATCTTCAACATGCCTAAGCTGTGACATCACCTGGACATTGCAAAGGATTACTCAGTGTTGAATGTCATGTTGTTTAGCCTTCCAGCTCCACCTAACTATTTTTTCAACATCTGATAAATTTGCTAATTGTAGGCTACTTGTATTAATGACTTAACAGGTGTATAATACAAACACTTGCAATGTGGCACAACTGATTTATTTATTTACTAACTCAAAACTGCTATATTTTTATTAATACAAGGGAAAAGGATATACAACTCTTTCATAGGGGGATTACTCATTCAACGAAATAATGATTTTTTTTTTTTTTTTTTAAATATGTATGTATATAAAAACAGATTGCCTGCCTTCATGTACAATTCAAAGATGCCGGTGTTAACACACAGGTTACTTGAAGTTGCAACTTCCTTGCTGATTTTGGTTCCTCAAATTGCAACTGTTATCTGCTCTGCAAGCACTGGGGACAATTACTTCTAGCTAAGTATTGCCACCTCTAGGATCTGTGCAAAAATAACAAACGTTAGATGTTAAGAAAACTTAACAATGAAGGACAAGTAGTTTGAGCCAGAAGGCGTGCTAATAAGAAAATTTGCATAGCACTTATGAGCACACAGTTGCTGCACTGACCTTGAAACACAGCACTAAGAGAATTAATTTCTGTAATATTAGATATGTCAATCAACGTGAAAAGCTGCAAGTCTGCATACTGGTTTTTTATTCTCAAGTTCTCTTCCCTAAAAACACATAGTGTGACTCATGAAAGAACCTTATTATGAAGAAAATGAGATAAAGTAGACAAAGAGAAACAAAGAAACAGAACAAAGTATGAGAAGAGGGACATTACAAAATACTATTTTCAAATCTATTAATAATTTAAAAATGTTTACACTATGTCTGTGAAAAGTCAATCAATGAAAGTGTTGGGCTGTGCCCAAGGTTTAAAATCTTTGTTCTGACTAGAGGCCTGAGGGGTGAAGTGGGTGCTCCTAAGCCTGTGCATTCCCCATTGCAGCACTGTTGTGTTAATAGTTTGTAAATTATTAGCGTTCTTTGCCTTTAAAAAAAAAAATGGGGCAGAGTGTGACTTGTCTTCCAGATATGTTGCAGTAACGCTGTATTAACTAATTCCACAGACACACACAAAAGCAGAAAGGGCAATAAGAAAACACAATCTGTTTTAATATCGTGGCAGGATATGCACAGCTGTGGGTAAAAATACTTTTGAAATTATTAAAAATCGTCTAAAATTTTGAAATGTCAGGTTTTGAGCTCATTTCACAGAACTACCCTAAAAGCCCCCTATAAAATTGGTGAGTTCTGTCAGCAAAAAGCTAGTTTTACAGAGATATTAGTCACAGAAAAGCAAGCAAGTCTAAGTTGCTGTAAGCACCTTTTATAGAATAAAATAGGAAGAGTTCCACTTCTGTTCACAGAAAGCAAAGCTTCCTAAAATAAGTACAGCTACAAATGAAAGCCAAAAATGTTTCAAAAAACCAATTAAATTTACCCTTGTTGCAGGAAAAAGGTCAACTATACACAGTTGTGTTTTTACTGCTCACCCAAATCTTGACACTGTGAGTACTTTTTAAGTAACTGAAGTAATTTTTCCCAAACTTACCACTTCTTATAAGATACCTACATGTTTCTTTTGACAAGTAAAATCTGCATGGAAAAAAAACCATAGTACTGGGGAAAAGCAAGTGCTCATACAGTATTTGCGGATTAAAATTTTGATTCATGCTGCTTTTTCTGGATAGTAAATTTGCATGAAATGAAATTCAAATTTGGATGGAGATGAAAAATTCTACAGCTAGTTGTAGATAAAAAAGAGAGAGTGCCACCTGCTGGGCTTGGAAATGTGTTAAAGCTGCTTTTTTGGTCATTTATATGCAGTGCAAGATGTTGTTCAGCATTTTTAGGAGCAGAACTTTGAAGAAATGTTTTTCTTGCTAAGAACTTCTGTAACTTAAACTACATCTTATGAAACAATTTACATCCTCCTTGGTAAGTTTCAGAAATATCATACTTCATTGAATATCAAATCTTTTGCTACTTTTTATGAAGTTTTTATAAAGCCTTTATTTTCCCATGCATTGTATGTAAAGGGAAAAAGGTAGAGCTACAAATTGGAATAATATTGAGGAATCATTTGTTGTTAAAACATTCATTATTTAGGTGTGGGGTTTTTTATTAAAAAAAGGTTAAATCAATGATAGGTGTGCTCCATAAAATCATGATGCATAAAATAATTTTTAAGGCTCTGCTATCCCATACTGAAAGGGATAATTTGTGTTAAATTCAGTTAGCAAATCAACAATAACTAATTTGCCAATAATTTATGATTAATGTTGCTAATATTGCTATAAAAATCAAAGGAAAATTTGCTAAAAAGCTCTAGTCAAGGAGTAGTTTTATTTGGTGTCAGTATGATTTAGTTGGTTGTTTAGAAGTATGGAAGCTGATTTTAAGAACAGAGCAGCTGTTCTCATAAGAAAATAAATTCTTAATGAAAACCCAGCTACTGAGTTTTTAAAATATACAGATGTTTTTAATGTGAAAATGCAGACCAAGCCTTACAATACAATGACTTAATGGGTAATAACACCTATGTGTGTTCTTGGATTTGGGAAAAAAAAAAAAAAAAAAAAAAAAAAAAAAAAGGCAGACTATTTACAAGTCAAGAGTCAGTTATTAGAATCCATGGTACTTTACTCATGTATCCTTTTCACCAGGAATTTTGGGGGTTTTTAAGTGAAACATTCATATCACAATGAAACTCATGGAATGGCAGGAGCTATTCCTAAGTCAAGTATCACTTTAAACATGAGATTCTCTATTTAGAAAAGCTTGTCAGACTTAAATAAGATCTTTCTAAACCATTTTAAAATAGCAAAAGTGGGAAGAAGACTGGTTCTGTTACTATATAGACAAGCACTGTTTTTTGTCACTTAGGTCAAAGTTCAAAGCAAGGTTTTTGTTGTTGGTTTGGGTTTTTTTGTATCTCAAAGACAGGTAGGAAGCCAGGGTAGTTACACAGAACGGGAATGTCTGTAGCTCCGTTACCAGTGTGGCTGTGTATTATGGAGAAAAAAAAAAAAAAGGAAAAGAAAAAAGGGGGGGGGCATGTCTTTTAAATTTTACCTCTCTCTGGAATGGAATTGTCTGCTGTTGACTGAGCCTAATGTATATGCAAATATGCTTTCAAAGTTGATTAAAACAAGGAACATCAACATATACTTATCCAATAACCACGACCTCAAATAATTGCTATTCCCTCCCAATCCCTGTGTCACCAAGAGGATTGGCAAGATTTCTACACTGCTTTTTTCCTCTGTTAAAGCCTATTTAGGCACTGTATTTTTCCCGTATTGGACTCTGCTTCACTGCCTAAAAAGCTTCCTTGCC
The DNA here is from genome assembly GCA_035590195.1 of Aviceda cuculoides. Lineage (NCBI taxonomy): Eukaryota > Metazoa > Chordata > Aves > Accipitriformes > Accipitridae > Aviceda > Aviceda cuculoides. The sequence continues at coordinate 13,439,963 of JAVJGG010000009.1, read as the reverse complement.
TTAAATTATGTTTCATGTAAACCCATGTATAAGGACCTGTGCCTTTATCCTATAGAAACCTGTATTAGGAAGGCTTTCATTTTTTAATCAAAAAGATGTTCTTTCAGTTCTACTATTGTATTCTCATCTTCCATGCATTTTTCAAACAGTAGGGGAGGATTATAAGGAGAAACAACTTGCTAGAAACAAACCCAAATACCACATTAATAGGTGTAGGAAATAATAACCAGTGGAAAAGGAGGGAAAAAAGTAACTATACCTGCTTAAGAAATCTGTCAGATGCATGGCTGTGCTTAGCTAACATGCTTGGCAGAGCAGGGTTTGCATATTCAAATTGAGGATTGTATGTGAAATCTGACTTGAAGAATTTCATCTTCTCTTTCTCCACATTGGAAGGCTTGATTGCAGTCAGTAAACAGAGTTTTTGGCCAGAGACATCACTTTCTTTTCCATGGCTTTTTGAGGACTGGGATTGCTTTGGCTTTGTTAGATTAAAATGCCTCTTAGTTCTACTTCTGGGTCGTGACGGCACTCCTACACTGCTCCCTGCAACCGAAATACTGTTTGTAAACTTCATGCTGGTAGACACTGGGCCAGTGACAATGATGGAGGGCTGTCGGTTTGTGCAGTACCATCCACCGCTGAGCAAGGGTAGTGGGACTTTGATTTTGCGGTGCTCATTGCTTCGCAAGGTGGTAGAACACTTTGTAGTTTTTCTGTGTTTCTTGTGGTGAGCAGATGGCTGCTTTTGAGCGTGGTGTTTTTTCTCCTCTTTGCTCTGCAGAAGGACATTGTAGCTACTGGTTCCTGTTGTGAAAATGTCCTTAAGGATCCCAGAACGTGGGTGCTGGAGGCTGTTTTCATTATTAATGTTCAGCTTATGTTCTTCTGGACTCAGGACTGATTTTTTAGAAAGCTCTGTCTTAGGCCAGTGAAGTTTTTCTGCATTGAGGGAGGGGAAAAAAAAAAAAAAAAGCTGAGGAAAAATTTGATTGTTTCTTACAGCAGTACTAATCTTAAGGACTCAAAACTGCAACATAAATGGAATACAGAACTTGTCTTAACTGCAGTCACATCAAGTTAACCTTGACTTCTAGACATATGGGAGAATTGTGTGTGTATATCACTTTTGAACAATTAGACTGGGACTTGTAAGATCCAGCTAAAAAAGTATTTTATGCTTGCATCTACATGCATGAGTGCACTGTTGGCAGCTAAGAACTAACTTGTCTAAAACAAGACCCTGTGCAGGACTTTAGGAATGTTTACTGTTACATTAATAAATTTTTAGTTTTGAGCAAAATCTGATTGATCTTTATCATGCAAGGAAGGCTTCGTGTATGGATAAAGAATAACTTAAAAAATAGGAAACTGTATAGGAGTATGTGAGCAGTATTTACAGTGAAGTCCCACAGGGATCTGTGCTGTGATATAAGCAGTCTGGTGTGGTCTCATCTGCAAAATCTGATTCACAGAATTTACTCTCAGAAAGGATGAGAACGTGGGAATGGGCCAGTCACTGTGAACAATTTACAACACTGTACAAATAGTAATATAAGTTTAAAATACTTCAGTTTCACATATTCCTTCTTAATACAGACAGTAAGCTATAAAGAGGAGAGAGAAGACGGATCAGCTAGTTACAAACACACCTCTGAGAATCCTTAAGACAACACTGTCATTTCATTATTCAAAGTTGTTCTACACAAACAGCTGGCTTTAAGAAAACACTTGAGAAGAAACATTGTAAACAAAACTGAATGCAAGAAGTGAATAAGGTTCCTTTAATGAATGAACCTTCCTTTCTTGCTCTGACCCTCAGCATAGCCTTTAGGGGAGGTAGGTCCCTGGTGCAGAGCAGCTGCAGGGAAAAGTCATTGAGAATTAAAACTGTATTTAATATTTGTGCTGGCTTGTCAGAGAGAAGTGACCTCTCTTCACTGGTTCTAACCATCCCCTTCTCTCACCAACCTCTTCATCCTAGAACATTAGGTAAGCCGAAAGTAAGGACACAAATAAATCCTGCCACAGAAATGCTTCCTACTTCTGCACCTAAAAAGAAAGGATTCACGGAACAGGAGACATGGCTGGAGCCTGATTAAAGCCTGCAAAAGGGATTTGAGCTTCAGCCCACAGTTATACATAGCTGAGCTGTAATTACTTTACATAGTGTAATTATACTCTGAATGGAACATTAGCAAGAGATCATTAAATGCCTCCAAGGGAAAAAAAAATCAATAGTAGTTTAATTTCAGCTTTATTTTCACAGTAAAGTTAGGTTTTACTCCCAACATAAGCACCATGACAACATATTTCATGCTGTTGGATCTCTGTCAGTTCCATGTCAGTCTGTGTTCCTCAGTTCTCCTGAAGATGCTGTTCTAAAAAATAAAAAGACAGAGGTCCTATTTGCATGAACATATGATGGGAAATCTGCAGCCTGGGTGTTTTCTCCACTGGAAAGAGAGAGATATAGAAGCATTAGATCATTCTCTTCCACTAAAGTATTCATATCTTATGCAAGCTCAATTTTGTTTCACAATAAGTTTGCAAATCCTCTTTCTATGCTTGGTGCAGGAACATGCTTCTTGGCATTCCTGTTCAAATTCTGTCAGATCGTTCTCATCACATACGTGACAAACTGTCTACATGGCTCATTGTCCTGGTTTACCATGAGCTGTTGTGGTGAGAAACCACAGTTCCGATCACAAGGAAAACACCATCGAAACAACTACCATAAAATGAGATGCATTTCTTAGATAACAGAACAGGATGGCTGCTCTCATATTTATTTCTTGGCAAGTATTTGAGGTTGACTTCAGGCCTGTACCAAGTATTGAGAGTATAAGAATCCTTACCTTTAAGAAGGGCAAATGAAAAGCAAGGTTTCCAGAATGTCTGAACACATAAATACTACATTTCTGAGCATGTGACTTGGCTTGTGTAGACAAAATTGAAGTTGGAAATTACACAGCTGCTACTTAAAATACAGACGAGAGAATAATGTAACGCTAGCGGCGTTAATGCTTCACCTTCTCTATTAGTGAATTTTCAAAAGCCACAAAGAGCAGAGAAGCCTTAAATTGCTACTACACAGGGAATAAACTGAATTAATACCACACGTGTATCTAAGAAGTGATAAAGAGAAATGGAATTCAAAGAAACAACTCAAAATTACCTTAAACTGCCCCCAACCTCTTCTGTCAGTTCAATACCAAAAAATTATGACAGTAAGCTTTCAGAGTACAGTTGGCCAGTGACAAATGCATTTATATCTAGATAATTTCTGAACATCACAAGTCAGAATTCTCCTGCAAGTGTCACAAATGGTGGTCAAGTGCTGAACACTCACTAGCAGGTTTCACATGCATATGGCTGACATCAAAATAGTTGTCCCCAATTCTGTAGTTACTTTATATGTGCAATCTCATAGCAAAGCGATTTTTCAGCTGCCAAACTAAGTATGGCTATCCTTAATTTTCTCCTGACTAAAGAAGGATACTGTTTGACACATATTTGTGCTGGAAACCTGGAATCAACAGATAATCCAGCAGATCTGAAAGATTATATTAGATAACACAGCAGTTTTCACACAAATCATTTAACTGACGGTCTGAATTTTTTGATTGGTCCTGGGAACATCATTATTTTACAAAATAAACTAGAAAATAATATTTAAGACAACATCAAAATCATGTTGCAACACACCACATTTTAAAGTTCTTTCTCTAGTACACTTGTTTAATCTGTAATAGTCCCATTTTAAACTCGCATCTGTAAGTCAGCATCAACCAAACTAAAAATACACTGTCTTCTAGGAAACTCAACTTACTAAAACATAGCCAAGAGTTTCCAAGGATTAGCAATGCCTGGTGATTGAAACAGAGGTCTAGTATTCTGAATATAAAAACAATTCATAGCACAGCCTGTGTTCCGAAAATGTGCTTCAGTGTTTCAAGTACTGAGATGTCATACCACTACAAAGTAGCCAGGCAGAGAATGGATTATCAACCCACATCAATTACACAGATTGGCCAGCAGTGATTTCCAGCTTTTAAATTCTGGATACCATAGGACAGATGTCAACCGATTACTTCTAGAAGGTCTGAGAAAGGCAAATAGAAAGTCACTGTACTATGGCATAATTCTATGCTGCATATCATGCTACATATCATATAGGTTTTATCTTTTGTATCTCATCCACGTGTTCTGAGAAGTACAAATTTGAATTTCCTGAATTCACATATTTCAGTTTTTGCAGCAGAATACTGTCAAAGAACATATGCCCAAGCCTCCAGTTACCTTTGAGAACCTCCATAAAAACATGTAATTTATGTACAAAGATTCTCTTCATTGGTCTCACTTCCAGACACTCAAGTCACAAAGCCCCAAGTCCTTCAACAATTAAACAAAAAAGCCACAACAAAACTAGCATAGTCTCTCCCAGAAAGATTTCCCATCATGTTTACTTCTACTTATTTATATTTTGTTCCTCTCTGCAACAACACAGTAATAAAAATGTAGGTCCTAGAGACATGGGTGAATTGCTAAATGAAACAATCTACCAGGTTTGGAGTGGAAGGTGATGACATAGAAAGAACCAAGGAGGGGGCAGAAGAGCTGCCTGTCCCCATGTTGGCATCATTAGAGTACCAAAGGACAGAAAACCTTCCTGCTCAATGGAAACTTGCTCTGTCTTGGGCTGGAGTAGAGCTCTGGAGCCACTGTGTTTGGTTTCTTCTACCCCATAAGGCAGGTTAGCAGGGCAGCCAGCCAGCCAGCCAGTGGCAACTTCCCCCATGTGTCTAAAGCATCTCACAAGAAAGCAGGTCTTGCCGTAGCCAAAATCCCATCATTCTCAAGATATTTGCTGGAATTGTCAATATTGGACTTACTTACTCCATCCTGCAGATGCAAATGTACCATGTGTCACAGAACAATACAAAATACCACAGGCTTGATTTTGCCAACAGGGGAGTTTTACCCCTGTGTAACTTCATTTTATATACATGTAGCTTAGCTATTCCAGTGTCACAGCAGTACTGGAGAAGGGATGTGGCCCAAGACTGCTAACAGAGGATACGTGGGAACCACAAATCTCATTATAATTCTGCACTAATGAAATACTTTCCATATCTAAGTTGCACCCCAGTCACTAGCTGTGAATCTTGTAGCATTGCAGACACTGCCTAATCTTGTCAGAGGTTATTTGTTAGGAAAAACAAGTTAGACTTTATGTTATATTCAGGAGGTAGGTTATATTGTTGATTTCCATCCTTTAGAAATTGATGAATTGAGCTGATCTTTTATTATGTTAATTATATGTACGGTAAAATCCCAATGTAAGAATTTTTCCAGACTTTGGAAAGTGTTGTAGAAAACTCTTCCTCTAGGCTATTGGGTAGCTACTATCCAAGCAGCTTCTTAAATACCTGTTCCATAGGTGGAATGAGGTTAATGATAGATATCTGTGGGCCCAGATCTCTCTCTGTCCAGCTAGTCTTGCTCTAAATAAAGTAGAGAGCTTCTGCTGTTTTCAAGCAGCTGTCACTCAGGTTATGTACGCATAAAGGACAAATCCTTTCCAAACTGTAGGTGTGATTCTTACGGTGCTTAGCAAAGCTGTTCTTGGAGCAGATCCTCCTATCCTAGGAAAGTAATGGTCTGAGCCACTGCTTTTGATTTTCAGTTCACCACTACCGTGTTAGAATATACCTGAATTTTTTTGTATAAAATCAGAAACCATTTCCAATAGCTTGACTTGAATTTTCAAATTTATAGAAATTCAGATAATGTATGTGATCTGCCTACAACTAATATGAAAACAGTGATGTTGGAGAGATGAGAGGAAAATACATGGATGTGACAAGTAAGATTTCTCCTTTGACACATTTTGCAAACGTACAATTACATTACAAAGAAATATTTATCTTCAGTATTCAGATAATATGAATAGATTAACAACTACCTGTAGTTTATGAGCTCTAGACTGTATGGTTTGTGGGCGCAGAGGGCTGTAGAAAGAATATTCTGCAAAAAACAGGCAACAGAGAGTGTTGTATACGAATCTATAATGTTCCACTGCCTCTCAAACACTAGAGGCTTATGTTTGTGGCACAACAGAATCTGACCAGATTCCTGTGGTCTATTTCCTCACCACTATAAACACCCTTAAGGTTTACAAACACTCAAGCTTTGAACAAGAAAGTGCCAGGCAACTTGAACTAGACAGCACTGGAAGCTCTGTCTATAATGACTGAAAATGGTTTAGCTATAGATTAGTCAGCGGGCTCCTGTAAAAATACTGGTATCGAGCTATTTTCTATTTTCACAGCATATTAGTTATTAACTACAGCCTGTACGATGTTGGAAACTTTGACATTTAACCTAAGACTTCCCCCCCCCCCCCCAAATATCCACCTATTTACTTTCTTCCTGTAACAGTATTATCTGTCATTCAACTTTAATTCTGAGCTCCAAAACCAAGGGCAAGTTTCAACTATGAGCCAACTTATATGTCTGATTCATTAAGTGCCAGTGTTTGTAAATAACTCTGAAATATCCAGCATTTACAGGACTCATTGGCATGATTTTGGACTGTGCAGTTTGGTTTTTCTTCTGTAAAATTACAATGATATTTAATAGGTACTCTTTCTACCTTAAAAAGTATGAACTGACTTGCAAGCAATTTCTTGCATGCATGTTTCTGTGCTGAAATATTATCAATATTATGTAAGTGACTCCAAATTCAGGTTCTTCAAATTAAATTACATGAGCACAGTAATAATCAGTAAAAGTGAAGACTTGGCCCTAATGAAATGAAGTAACAAACTCCCCTTGATTTAATAGGCTCAGGATATAATCACAAAACTCTGTTTTATAGACAGACCTGCACAGAACGAAGCTCCTAGACAAGCAGATCTCTAGCTCACTCTACTGCAGCACGGGTGTGTTCAGGAATATTTGATGGAGGGGTATGGACCCCAAATAACTATCTTTCCTTTAAGAAATCTCAATCCTTTAAGATTACAGTTGCTGTTGTACATCTCTAGAGACGCTCCGTCCGATTCCATGAACTTTATTTCTACTGTCATTACCAGAAGTAACACCCTACTGATACCCATGCACAGATGGAACAGCATATAAATTACACAGAGAAGAGTAACTGTAAGAAATATCGATTGTAACAGTATGGTATGAGGGACACTAGCTATCTCCACCAGATCTCTTCTAGATAGATTTCCCCATCACAAAGTAACATTGGCTTGAGGCAGCTGAAGTAATGACACATGAAATTACATCAAATTTAAACAAGAAATACATCTGAGTGAAAAATTTGTTCTGGAGCTGCAACTGCATTGTAGGTTTTCCTATATACCACAGCCACACAGCACTGAAGATAATAGTTTTGTGTGGTATCAAATACTTTTCCATATTATCGTTATATAGTCATAATACAGGGTTTTATATACACACAACTTCTGTGAAAACACGGCAAAGAGGAGAGCCAAAGAGTGAAGACACTGGATGTAATTAGTAACAGTTTTATTAGCGTTCTGACTTGCGTCTTCTGCCCCTCGCTCCGCCGAAAGGCAGGCGGGTGTCTCCTCCCCGCTCCCCAGTGTCCCTGGGAAGGGGCAGGGCCCGCAGGTAAACACACTGCCGTCCCTCTTCACCCACGGGGCTCCCGCTTCGCCGCCTTCCCTCAGGTGCGAAGCACCTCCCCGCCCCGTCGAGCAGGTACGCTCACGGGAACCCCTCGGCGTCTCCTCGGGTGATTTTTTTTTCTTTTTTCTTTTTTTTTTTTTTCCGCGGGGGAGCAACCACCAGCACCCCGGCTGCCTCAGCTCCCGCGCTCCGGGCGCTGTGGAGAGCGCCTGAGGGGCCGCGGGCAAAGCGGCCCCACCTCGCCCCTCCTCCTGCCGCCGCAAGCCCCCGGCCAAGCCGGTAACGCCCCAGCCGCCCCGGAGGCGAAGCCGGTGCCCGGTGTCGCCTCAGGCTGCCGGGCCGGGAGCGGTACTCACCGGTGACACGGATGGACTCCAGCATGGTGCTCCGCGGGCAGCTCTGGCCCCGCTGGCTTCCCCCTGCGCG
>JAVJGG010000009.1:13410156-13431727 GCA_035590195.1 Aviceda cuculoides | reverse complement strand
GGCGCGGCCCCGCCGCGGCCGAGGGAGCCCGGCTGGCTCCGGCCCGGCAGGCAGGTGCCGCTCCGTCCGGACCTGCAGACTACAAGTCCCGGCACGGCCTGCGCCGCCCGAGCGCTGGCGGGGGGGGCGGGGCGAGCTGCATCCTGGGAGCTGTAGTGCAGGGGACAGGGTGGCGGCGCGGCGGCCTGGCCGGTGTCCTGGGATGGCAGCCGGGCAGGCGGGCACCGAGCTGCAGCCACAAACGTCGCCGAAAGAGCCGGCTTTACCACACCGGCACGGCTCGGCGTCAGGTGCCGGCAGCACCGGCGGGTTTTCAGTGTCGTCCGTTGCAGGAGCCTGACAGGTGTAACTTGCGCTGAATCCAGCGTCTGCGTTGCAGTACGCTAATAGTTATCAACTGTCACCACTGCTGCAATTGATTAATGATTCGTATGATGGATAATTATCCACCGGGCCTAAGGCAGGCAGAGAAAGGGCTGCTTAGCAGGGTACGTGCCACCCTGGGAGAGCGTGACAAGGAGCTGTTGTGTCTTGCTGAAGAGACTGGAGGAATTGCATCAGAGCAACAGGCTGGGGCAATGACTGATTTTAGTAATCGGGAAGGTTATCATACATTGACAAGTAATAGACTTTATCTTGCACCCTTCTGTTGCTTTACTTGTGCAATCTGTTGCTTTGCTTGTGAAACCTTTCACTCCTTGAAATGTAATCGGCGCATTTTAAAATGCCTATTGAACATCAAATAGGAACAAGTTATTCTACCTTAGCAATTACAGTTGTGTAACCAACTAATGCAGACATGGTGTAGGAAGTTTTTGTACTCTTCATGCAGACTTAAGGACATGACTGAAGTCAGATTACACAAGAATACATTTTAGTGTGTTAATGCATTTACTTTTCTAAATGGTCAACACTTAACGGAGAAAGCAATTTAAGTGAAAGTGACTTAACAGCACAGTAGTGCTCAACATACATTATGTGAATGTAGTGATCTGCCAGGGAGAGGAGAGCTGGGAAGTTGTGCCCTGCTTTGGTTGAATAGCTTAAATGTCTGCCACCTTCCCTCCCATCAATAAATTCATACCTGCAATGCACTGTACACATAGATACTCTCCATAACATCGTCCTATAAAGTATAAGGTCTGGCTGTATCACCATGTAGCAGGGATGGGAATTCCACAGATCGCAGCTCATTGATACTTCTGAGAACCCCTTTCTGTGTCCTACCTGGAAAAGTTTTACTGAACTTCATGAATGCTTCTTACAGACATTTGCACATATGCAATCATACGACTGAGCGGATGCTGATCAGATAGTTCTGTCTGCTTTCATAGGACTCTTCACAGGCAATAATTAAAAAAAAAGAGTTAAAGCACATATTTTCATTTTATTTACTAGTGCCTCACACACAAAGACAGGCACTCTTAAGACCAGCTACGAAAACACTGAGGTGTCATTTTTCTCAGTCTGCTAATGAAGAGCTAGTACTGAAACACCCTTCTACCTAGCTGACAAATTTTATGTCCCTTTTAACTTGAATTCTTTGAGGAACAGAGAAGATATATGCTCTGTCAACATGTCTAAGTTTAACCTAAAATACCCTCTAAAGTACTTTGTTAATACTGTAGTATCTGGAACCTGCAGGCTTGTCTCCAAATCTCAGATTGCAGGAATGGAATAAACACTTCTAAATTTAGAGAGGCAAAGCTATCAGTAATGGGTTAGAGTTTGCTTGTGATACATGGCAATGACAGAAAAAAAAAAAAATTCCAAACCAGTGAATCATTTCAGGCAGTGCAAATAATCAGCACAGCAGATGAAGAAACGATAGACGGCTGCTACAACGTGAAGTCGGTGTACCTTTTCACCATAACTCCCCAATGGTTTTGCTGTGTAGACCCTAAATTGTCCTCTTAGGGATGATACTTCATATATGCTTGGAAGCCACAGCAATGAAATCGGGAGCTCCAGCTTTTGATGTGTATTTTACACATATATCCCCTCTCCTTGCTCCCTCCGGTGGATGCCTTCTCTCCATGTTTCTCATCTCCTGCCTACTTCTCTCTAGTGTCTGTGTGTCCTTTTTCACTAAGTGCTTGCGCATTCTGAATGCCTGAATCTGCTGATTCCATCTTATTTTTTCTTTTCCTGCTAGCCTCTTTCCTTTGCAGTGTGGCTTGATGGTTTTGTTAGGTCATCCTAGCTCCTGGCTCTAACAGGAGGATGCCAGAGGCAGTAGCAGAAGGCACAGAGGAGGGATGCTGAAAGGCCACCTGCCCCTGTTTTCTGCTTTGGCTCTGAGCAAGCTTTGTCACGTTTGTTGACTAAAAGCATAATGTGGAAAGCTTAGTCTAGAAAAACATTACTAAGTATCTCAATATGACAAGAATGCTCTCTCTCTATATATATTTAACGTACCTCTAGCAGTTCTGACCTCAAAGGCATCTTAGCTTGCAAGTCTGTCTGGATGGACAGTGGGAAAAAGATGAGGTATTCTGCCACAAAAAAATTCCTGGAGGCTATCAGTGCAGCTGGCATGGATCGCACTGTAGCAAGGTGAGGGCACATGGGGACAAATGGTAAGGTTTAGGTGAGCCACACTGTGGAATAAAGCTTAAATAATCCAGTTCCACAATACAAATAGATCTATATCTTGGTATCATATATCCCTTGTTAGGAGACAGAATTAAAGCTGACATGCATCTTGTATTTCAGCTTCAACATAACATTACTTCCAGACATAATTTCAGATTTACCTGGTCATGCCTTCAGAGATAATTTCATATTCACCCAGTCAAATGTACTGCAATGTCTCGCATGCAGAAGAGTATCTTTATGGGAATATTAGCATCAATAAGCTCTGCAACATGTACAGTCTGGAAGAGCAGTGATAGATTTTATTGATCTCTACATCTGTCACAAGCTAACACTGCAAAATTCAAACACACACAGAGGCATATATAAATATATATGTGTATATGTGCATCTGGATTTTAAATATGCATATACATATATATACACACACTTGTTTTAATGTTGGTTTCATTTGGTTCCTCTCCCATATTCACACCAACATCTTTCTTCCGCTTGTGTGTGCTGACAAGAAAGAATCCCTGAGGAACTAGGAAAGCTGAGAACGAGAGTCCTTAAATAACTCTGCATAATTTGGCACAACTTCAGGGCCATCAGAGTGGCAAGGTTAGCCTCCCCTCCCTGGCTTAATGATTCTTAGCTGGCTGAATATCTTCTGGCCAAACAATTTCATTGACCAAGTGGCTCCAACTGACCATCCTTCCAGACACATTCTAGAAACTCCTGAAATGTCTAACATTGCCGTCTGATTCCAGATGGGTCATACATTTCTAGTACACAGCAAAGGCAGCACATGTTTGTGGGAGCTGCTTACTCATAGTCTTACTCAATGGGACTGCTATTTTAAGATGCCTTGAAGAGCACAACTTGATATAGCTCCAGTATTCAGATTGATTTATCCACTGAATTTGTTCCCGCTTTATGCTAAGGAGGCTCGATACCATAAACTCAGCCCAACAAGGGAAAACAAAATGCAGGCCAACCTTACAGTAAAGTTCAGAGAAGAGAAAGCAATCTAAGATCCTTGTGATGTGAACCTACAAATGTAGTTGACCATTGTGCGTTATCATATGGGGAAAAGAATCAAAAATGTCTATTGTACACTCACAAATGCACTTATACCTACTATAGAAAAAAGAGGCTGCTTTCCTATGGCAGAGAACTGGGTTATATAAATACATTAGTCACAGTACAGCATGCACCTGCTTGCAGTATGGACTGATGGACCAATACACCCCTCTTGACCTTTCCTCCTCTAACCATCTGCCCACTTCTGCAGCAATGCCTTGTCACTACAGGGGTTCTTCTGAGAAAGCAGGATGTTGTCGTCAGCAGCGGCAGGCAGGACTGGCAGGCAGGACTGGCAGGCAGCCCGAGTGCAGGCTGCCCGCTGAACTGCAAACACCTGCAGATGAGTCAGACACCTTGCTGTGGCAACACAGATACCAGGTCAGGCAGCACAGGGTAACAACAATCTGCCCCCAAATAGTGAGAATTTTTTAAATGTTCATACTTTGTCTTTGGGCCTTTTGAAGTCTGCCAACTCTTTCGTGGTACTGGAATAATTTCAGTTGAAAAGCAAATGTTTTCACAGTAATGCATCACCCTTTTTGACTGATCAGGTAGGGACTTCACTTGCTCCTTAACCAACCTGAGAAAAGCACAATGTTCCTCTCCCTATTGCCATTCATTTCCTTATCCCTTCCTTTTCCACACTGTCTACCTGATCGCCTGTTTTTCGCTGGTCCAGGCTGTGCAACAGACTTAGAAAATGAAACAGGGATATCCAAGAAACACAAAACACCATCCTAGCAGCTTCTTACAAGATGCAACTTGTGCAGTAATAGGTATGACTACATGGTGCTTTGAAGAAAGAGGCCTCACCTGCATGCGGGGGCCAGCGCTCTCCTAGAGCTGGAGCGCCAGCGCTGGGACCAGAGCACCCATTGCAGTTGACCTCAGTGGGCAAAGACCCAGCAGCTGGGGAAAGAGCGATGATCTACTTCTTCATCAAAGCATTTCATTTCATGGTACATCCAGATCCTCCCACTTAGGACGGGATCTGTAGAGCAGAAGGGGCTTTGCCTGGCCTGGAGAAGGTGGTCTGCTGGTAAGTCCCATTTTCAAGGGACTCAACGAGGGGCAAGAACCCAAGGTGTAAGCCCACTCTTGTTTTCCAGTTTCCAAGTACATGCCTGGCACTGCTACCTAGCTTTACCTTGCAGGTTCCTGCATAGTTTGTAGGGTTAGATGGGACTATAAAACAGCTGGGGCTATTTTTATTTACTCCATGGTGAATAATCCCTTTCAAGTGGTACTAGTGACAAATTCAGCTGATGGAAATAGTCTTCAGGCCTGGGAGAAGCACAAGCCAAGATAGAGTTCTTTTCAGACTTTATTCTCCTCTCTCTCATGTCTGTTTCTGGAGATTCCCTGGGTACCATTTTATGATGGTGTTACCAGAGTCCCAGAGTTGGAGCTCCAGAGTCTCTGAGTGAGGGACAGTGCAGGGCACACACCATCTCGCCTTCTTAGAGATCCACTGAATTCAAAAGAGATTTTTGGATTAGACATACAGGAAGACAAGCTGCCTGTATCAAGCAACTTGCAAACTGTTGTCAGGGAGCAGCAGCTCTCTTCATGGCCCAAGACCTCCATCATTGCCATGTGGGCTCTGTCTCCAGGCAGCCAAAGCCCCTGGAGGTGTGGAGAGACATGTTGAGGGCTCTGACAATCCTCACCACCACTGACTGGAAGGACAAGGGAAGAATCATTTAAAATAACCTTTTGACCATTTACAATCCCTTTGCCTTCTTTCATGCTTTATTGCAAGGTGAGGGAACCCTGCATCATACCACACCCAGACATTCAGTGACACTGTATTTGTACTATAGACTGCTACTTTATGTTTTACTCCATCAGATGTTTCTGTCCCTCTCATCAACAACGAGCCATGATCTTATTTTCTTATTCCTCTAGTTAATCTATTTTCCATGTCATAATAGTTTTTTAAGCAAAAGCAGACAGAAATATTAGGGATATTTACTCATCTATAAGAGCCTCAGTGTAATTGTATATGTAGTTTCGACTGAAGCTGAGATGGCTGTATCTTACCACTGTCTTTCATGGGTACGTGTGTGGAAAATATCATCACCATTACATTTGGTGTTTGTTCAAATTTCGGTAGAATTTGTCCCTCTGAAAACAGCTTCTTTTTATTTCAGATGCGCATTTTTTTCCAAATCTTGAAAAAGAGATTTCCAAAGGAAAACACTAAGCAGCTTAAAATCCTGTCTAAGTAGCACCCTCTAGTGTAAACACGCTACTATTGCAGAAAAGATTTCATGTTAGTGTATGGGGTTTTTCAGAGGAATAACGTGGAAAGTAAAGAGAAAAAAAATATCATGAACTCCTGTAAATCCCATTTCATATCCTTAGTTCTTTCCTTGTTTAGCAAAGCATATAGCCTATGCTTAACTCGGAGCACCTACCTTAGTTTTTTAAAGTAATTTTGTAGGTGACAATTCTTGGCCTTCCTTATGCATCATTTATGATTTTTTTTCTGTGTGTCGTACAGTTTCATTTATTTATTTAAAACATGAGAATAAGATGGCAAGAGTGAGGTCAGAAAATTACCACCTGTTGAGTTTACAGCATGCTGAGTCTGCAAAAAAGGAACTAGAACTGACAGAACACTTTGGTGAAAAATGGTTTTTCAACAAGAATCTCCTAATTTTCCCATCTTTCAAAAAATTATTTCAAGATTATAAAACGTGATACAATTTGGCTGGTGAAATTGCTTATGTGATTATGCGATTACTCCGTTTGCATTATGCTGCAGAGTTGCAAGCAAGTACTATAAATTAACATAATGGTCTAAAATAACATAATGGCACTTAAGTACTCTCAGGCCCTTTGCTTCATTTAAGAATTTTTATGTCAGCAAATGGTACACCTGTGCCATGTGGATAGAGAAAGAAAAGTGGGTATTTTATAACTGAGACACACAAGAAGGAAGTCTAATTCCCTTTCTCTTGTGTAAATCAGTCAGGAGACCTAAATAAAAGGTCCTGAGAAACTTTCTGTGATTCAGTGATACAAATGCAATATTATGCTAAGAAAACTGTGAACACAATAAATCTTTTCAGAGGGCATGACAGGCAAATGTTTCTTAACTCCCACAGCCTTGTAAAAATGCACAGTTCAACCACCCAGAGATTTTTTTCTGAAACTGAGTCCACTTGATAACTGTCTTTTGTTGTTAATTAGTTTTGTCTCATTCCTTGTTTCACTATTTTTCCATTTTAATGTATTTTTCTCTTCTGTCTTTTCCTCCTGTTTTCTTTGTTATCCTCCCTCATTATTTGTCATTCTCCACTCTTCTCTTTTTTAATTCTTTCTCCACATAATGTTTTTGCTTTTCCCTCCAGCTTCTATTTCTGTGTGATTTTCCCTCAGTCGCTGCTCATATGAAATGGTGCATTTCAGCTCTGACAACAGTTAACAGTAATCCATCCATGTCATCATACAGTAATTTAGTGTAGAATATAAATGACAGGGTGCTTTTCCAAACTTTAATATAAATGGTGTCTTCAGTGAGCCAGTGTTTTCTTGAGAACTGCCCATATTTTGCAAAGGACAAGTGAGAGAATAAACAAAATTCACGCTGTTTGAAATTCATTCTGTACATTCTGAAAATGTAGCATATTTTCCCCTAGCAAATGTCCAGTTTAAGGGATTCCCCCCCCCAACAACGCTTACCAAGGCAGATTAATAAATGAAGCCTTTTGGTATGATAAAGCACAGTCCCAGCTGAAAGTTGGTCTGTAATGGCTATGGGGTCTCATATTCCTTTAGTCTGGTTGAGCTATCAATTTCCTACTCAGGCTACTAGGAGAGACTTGTGCTCTGAGCATTGCTAATTTAAATCCATGTCACGCTTTGGGTTGTCACGCTTCATTACTCACAAAACCTGTCTTATTCCTGACATAAATATATTCCTTTACTGCATAATGTCAGCCTAAGTTGCCTCTGTGATTATCACAGGAGTTGACAAAAGCAGTATAATCACCTTTGGCTTGCCATAGAGAACAGGTCCTAAATGCTGCCCATCAAAAAGTTTCTGATTATGTAATATTTGCAATAGAAAATACAGACTAATCCAAACTGCTGTGTTTTGCCATACTATGGACCAGCCCCTCTCGTCGTTGTCTGGTGGTGATATTGCCTTTTCCCAGTCCCAGTCTCTGGCATGTTAGGCTATTCAAGAGGATCTGAGGGCACAATTTGGTCTTCATTTCAGAATCACTGAGGAAAGGATGGATATTTTATTCTTACTGCTCTTCTGTAGTGCAGGATTCCCTTATACAGGGGTCCTGGTGTGGAGCTTGTGAAGAAAGGAATATCTTATGGCCTGGCTTCATCTTAGGCACCGAGAAACGGAGAGTCAGACCTCCACTATGTATCCTCCAGGATCCACTGGAGGCAAAAAGATGGTGGGCTAGGGGAAAGGGATGTGTGTGCTAGAGGCACAGTCCTCAAGAAGCTCTGCAAGGGCTGTCTCCTTGCCTCTTCCCCAAGGTTAAATCCTTTGTCTGAAGTCACTGGGAAGAATTAATTCTAATGGGTCTATAGTCCAGAAATAGTGAGGCACAACACTGTGTACTAGACTATACATTTGCTTCTCCTCTCTATGGCATTCTATGCAGCCATACTACCAGTGTGAAATAAGTATCAGCATCTTGACAGCTCTCCATCTGATTAGCAGAAGACTGAATTTTGTGGTAAAAAATGCCTTTTGAAGGTAAATCTAAACTACAAGGAATACTACAATCTACTGCGTTATAATACACTGTATTACCATTCAATAGATTGAATCTGCTTGCAAGGGCAAGATAGGTGAGCATCAACTTTCACTTTGAATTATTTAGCTGTGAATAAAAGGAAATTACAAGTTGGAAAATACTATTTTTCTCTAAATGACAGGATTACTGAGATTTTTCTGTGAATCAAAGAAAGCATCTTGCTCATCTTTGCTTTGGAATCAGAATTGTGAACTCAATTTCTTAGCAGAAAGAAAGTTTTAGGAAATATTCTCTGAGGATTACAGAATGGAGCTATACAGTGGACTACACTAGGATGAGCATTTTTCCCTTCAGTATTTTACATTTATGATTGCATCGGTATTGTAAGGAAGCCAGAGCTACAAAAACTTTGGCTAGTGCTCTCCTTATTAGTTAAAAAGTGCTCTATTCTTACAGAAGTGCTAATGCAAAGTGCTATAACCTTCCAAAAATAAAAATACACCCCTGAAAACAGTCAATATGCTTTAAAAATTTTTGAAGGAAAACTTGGGAAAGTAAAAATGTTTTTCTTGCCATGTTAAAAGACAAATGACTGGCTTCCATGCCCATGCTCTCAATTCCCATGAAAATTGCAAGCCTGCAAAAACCATTCCTCAAGTGCTTTGTATTGCGTTATTTATTGTTACAGAAGGGATTACTTTTCATTAGCTTACCCCTGGCAAGAAGCAATCTTAAACCATATCACATGGGCTGAGGAGACAGTGAAGGGTGTGATTCATAATTTTTGAATGCAAAAGGCTGGCATAAAATATAATGCTGTTCAGCGGGCAGAGCCGGCTCATTGTTCTGCTGGTTTCAACATGCCATTCCTTTCTTTCCCTCTCTTTTTCTTTATGCCTTCAGATTGTAAAACATGAGTTGATTTTTTCCATAAGATGCAAATAGTTTTATTAAGAAAAAAATAAACCTGACTGGCAATTCCATTGCTACAGGCTGTACCCCTGATCATTAGGCAGACAACAGATCTCATAGCCATTTTATAGCAATGTTCCTGAAAAAGACTGACTTTCTTTGGCTCTTTGCAGCAATAAAAGAATAAGATACATTTACTGTCCACTGCTGTTCTGGAAGACAGATGTAACCCCTTGAGAAGATGAGAAACTAAGTATTCTATTTATTTCTAGCAGGACCCCAATGAGTCTGGATCAAAATGATGAAGAAATTATTGGCTCTGTAGAGACCAAAACGAAAGGACGTTTGTCACATGCACGTTGCATTGATGTTTTAAGCAGTTATAGACTCCTAGGAATCTCAATTTTCATTTTTTCAGAATATACTTTACAGAAATATTTTTTACAAGAAATTTATTTTACAGAATAAAGCATTATTATTTCCCTCTCTTTTAATATTAAATAGCAGATGAGATTTAAAGGGCTCAAATTGTGCATGACTTCTTCCTTCGGGATGGCAGGAAAAAGACAAGACTGAATATTAATTCTCTCTTTTTATTTTCTGACGATGACTTCAAGCTCCATATTGGCTATTTTGTCTTCTGGTATTTGCCTGCATTGATTCTCTACTGCTCCATTAAAGGAATGTTTCTGTTATTTCCCAGTGATAGCTATACCTAGTTTCTCCTAAAGGAAATAAAGCCTGTCCTTTCTTATCACTGTACAGGCTGGTTCATAGATTATGAATGAGTGATGAGTCTCATCTAGTAAGTCACAATTTTCAGCCTGGTGTGTGAACAAGTTCTGATGCTGGATCTCGGGCTACTCCAACCCACGTTTATCTGAGAACAATGCAGGGATGGTCATTGGCCAGCATGTCCAATCTTGAAGATTTCTTCAGAAAAGGATTATTTGATAGTGTTTTTAGATTCTGCTGTACGCTGATGCCATGCTGTTTGCAAGTAAGGCATTGGAAATTCTAATCAGGGCCAATTAGAAGACTGTGGTTTGTTTAGCAAGGCAAAGTAAAGGTTGGAAGAAATGACTGCTGCCTATAAATAATCCAAGAGGCAAGAGGCACAGCACTAGGGAAGAAAAGCTTTCATGCAAGGTAATGAAAACTATTTGCACACAAGCAAAAAGGTATGAAGGGGTACCAATATGTATGGATAGACTGGAAATTTGATGAGGTTGAATCATTTGGGCTGTCAGGCCTATAGCAGCCTCCCAGGGTGAACAGCAGAAACAAAAAAACAAGCTATATTTGGGATTGCATTCCAACACATTTATGGGAAGAGAGTTTGAAGTGGTGCCCAGATAGTGAGGATGGGATCTGTGCACCTGATGGGTCTATGCCAATTCAGCATCCCCAACACTTGCATATTAAGAAAGGTCTATCAGTGAAATGCAGAAGGGGACAGCAGGAGAAACTGGTGGGCGAGACTGGCGAGACAATTGGCTGTAAAGCAAGGAGAAACATTAAAAGCCACAAGAAGGAGCTGCAACTTTCAGAAGTGCACTGGGGCAAGTATGCTCTCCGTTCACAGAATTACATTAAAATAATTTTTTCCTGTCAATGCCAGCTGAGAAATGAAGCTTCAAATGAAAAAGGCTCGGGAGACAATCCTACTGAGCAGCTGCAGCAAGACGTGCAGTCAACCTGGCAGTAGTGCTCTACTTTTGCCTGTAAAGGAGGTAAAAGCCCCAAATTTCTTCAAAAATAAAATTAAAAAAAAAGCACAGCTTGCGCCCGGCTGGGCTGACGAGGAGTAAGGGAAGGTGACAGGGCCGCCATGGCTGGATGCGCTCCCTGCGCGCCACACACAGCGGTCAGACCCAGAGCCCGGGGCTTCAGCACGCGAGACCAGGCCTGCTCCCGGAACCGGGAAAGGGAGAGCCAGCCCGGCCGCGGCCCGGATCCCGCCCGGCGAACCTCCCACCTCCCCGCTCTCTCCTTCACAGGGCAAGCAGCCCGCGAGGGAGAGGTGGGAGAGCAGGGCAGCCTGCTGTCTGATTGGATAGCACTCCTGTCAATCAATGCCCGGTGCCGCGCGGGGCGGAAGGTTGTGCGCACGCGCGCGCCTCCCGCCGCCCGTCGCGCCTGCCTCGGACACGTCAGGGGCTGGGGCGGGGTACGCTCCCCCGTGTCACGTGACTGCGCGGTGGGCGAGAGGCCGCGGGCGAGCGGCCGCCTCGCGCATGCGCATCCGCGGCGGGCGCTGAAATTCAAATCTGAGGAGCGGTTGGGGTGGTGGTTTCGCCACTCTCGGGCGGCCTGAGGGAGCGGGCGGAGTGTGGGCAGCGGCAGCGGCGGCAGCAGCAGCAGCAGCAGCAGCAGCAGCGATGGACCCGTTCACTGAGGTGAGGGCACGGCGCAGGCCGGCCCCCGAGCGGTGAGCTGTGGAGGGGGCGCGCCTGGGGCTTGATCCGGGGCGGGGGCGATTGCGAGTTGTCAGGGGCGGGGGCCGCAGGGACAGAGGGCGGCAATGGCCGGTCGGGGGCCGCAGGGGAGCTGCTCCTTGTGGCCGGGCTTTGGGGGCGGAATAGTTTCTCCCAGCCCTGGCTAAGGCATGTCAGCGCCCCTCATTCCCGTTGACGTTACTGCGGGGGGTTGTGGGCCTGTAGCCAGCCTCTTTCCCTTCAACGAGGAGACTCTTCTCTGGCCCCTCATCTTGCTTGTGCTGCCACCTCCAATTTTGTAGCCGCCCAGGCGTTTGTGGGGCTTCAGATCTCTTCCAGGAGAGGACGGAGGGGTTATTCGTGCAAGGGTTTGTGAAGCAGAGGACCTTTTCTCAAGCGGTCTAATACATGACTGTGTTTCCTAGCGCTTTAGTGTTCGCTTTTCACGTGAGTCTGGCAGATAAGGTTTTCGGCTGAAATAGAAGGGACCCTGGAAGCTAATGGGAGTGGTATTGACGCACATTGTGCCTGCCATATCTAAAGGTCGAGTGTGAAGTTTGCCCAAAGCAGCAACCATTTCATTAAAAATGCGTCCTATTTGACTCTATTGCCACCTGTGATTGTTCACTTTCATTGGCAGGCACAGTTCCTCTTTTTAAAAAAAAAAAAAGTAATTGTCAGGGTGGATTTCCATGTGTGTGCTTGAGTTTTAGAGGCAAAATTGTAACAAAATTAATGGAACTGACCAACCTGAATCTGTATGAAGATTGGAGGTTTCTTAAAGATGCTGTACTGTACTCTGATTTTATGTGTGACAGATGTAAAGCTGTGGAGCTGTCTTGTGACTGCTTTGAGAAATGTCATAGTAGAAATGACTTTCAGTCCACAGCCTGCCTAAACAGAAACCTAAACTACTTTAGCAAAAAACCCAAATCAAATATGTTAGTGAAATATTCTCTCCTCCCCATGAAAACAACCTGTATATCAAACTGACGTACTTTAAATAAAATGAGTGCCCAAAAAAGGCAACTGCACAGATCTGATTTAAAAAACTGAACATCGGGTATTGATCTGAACAAATTTTCTAAATCTGTTATGCCAAGGCAGATTTACCCTACTCCCATGTAAAGGCTTGCTAAGTATAAACATCTAAAATCTCCTTCCTTAGTTGCTAGTGAGTGACGTGATCTGACTAGTCTTAAATAAACTTCAAGTCCATACTACTGAATCAAGTTTAAAATGGTTTTGCATGGAGGGAGATATTCCAATCTCAACACGCCCTTCTTGTAGATAACTGACTTTGAAAGGTTATGACCAACTGTGAGGCCACTCCTCAGAGTGAGCTTCATTCAAATGTTAGCTTGTGTTGTAGAGTGCTTAAAATGTTGCCTTATCAAGAATGTTTATGCTGTGGAGGACATTGCACTGTTAGTCAGATTTTTACACAATATTAGTGCATTAGTATTGGAATTTAATAACTTTCCTCAAAAAAGGTTTCTGAAGGGGGAGGTTTTTACCACCTACTATGAAGTATTTATGTTCTGTTTTTTCTGTTTGTTTTGTTTCGTGTTTTGTTTTTGTTTTATTTTTTCTTTTAATATAACCTTTCATTAGCTTAACTACTGTCAGATAATCTTTGTCTACAAATTAACTGCTCTGTTACTTGCAGGGAAGTGGTGAAGCCTTGTAAGTGTTGATTATGTAAAGCAGTCTAATTTGATCCTTAATTGGCCAAAGCATGCTGTTAATTCAGTGTTTGCTGATCACTTTACAGTAATGAATTTTGTCCTGGTCTTGCTGAATTTAAGCTCAAATAAATCTTGCTCTAAGATTCAGTGGAATGCTTTCAAATTAGACAGTTCTGAAATAATGTTTCTTTTGATTAATCTTATGAGCAAAAACTAATAACCTTCTGAATCTCAACCAAATTATTAATACAGAACTCACTGAGGAGATGGTACAGTGAATACTTTTTTAGGGTCACAATGAGCATACTATTTGTGACTCAGTTTATAGCTGACTGTATAATTCACGTTTCTTGCACAAAAGGCTTTGTGTTTGGTACTACAGAATGTTACAAATAGTCTAGCTTACTTTGCACTTTGAAGTACTTATTAACACTCATAGAGCCAAGTATGGTTTCCTGGCATGGAGGATGACAAAAGAGGAGCGAGTGATGCAATTGCTTAGGGGGAAATTTGCATATGTGAAGTTTGAAGTTAACTGTGCCTTCAACCTCATGGATAAATTTGCTCCCTTTGATGCATTCTGCTAGTAAAGCAGGACAGTTAGAACGAATTCTTCCAAACACATATGGGCCTTAGTATCTTCTCTAACACTGCTAAAAATGTACTTTAAAACATAGTTATTTAAAACCAAGATTCCCCATCAATATTTAAAGTGGGAAGGCCTTTTCTGACTTTTAGAAGGTGCTTCTACAACACAAACTGTGATTCTCTAACTGCAACTTAGTAGTTCCCAGATTCCTAGATGTAATGAAATAGGTATGTCCTACTCTGAAACTTTGGCTGTCATCAGAACACCTGGAGAATGTACTTGTAGCAAATACCCTGTTGATGAATTTGAAAAGTAAGTCTCAAGTTCTGGTGACTGGCTTACTCATCATGTGTAATAGCAGAGTTTGAATTACGGCAGTTGCATGGAAAACTTGAGATACGAAAAGCCAATAGGATCTGGAGTTCAAAAACAGAGGCGTGCATTCTTGGGAGGTGACATCCTATTTGTAATAACTGAAACTCCATTTTACTGAACTAGCAAAACAGAAAGGAATGTGACTGCATTTGAATAGAACTGTAGGAATACTGCTGTGGAAGATCTACTCTCTGCAAGAAGAACTGTTAGTTTATATAGCCTTTAAGATTTTATTTATGTGGGTATTACCTGTGCTTTGTAGCTCTGCCTTTTGGAGGTTGAAATAAGGAAACTTGACTTGTTGACACAACTAGCGTTGAAGACATTTCATGTTGTGTTGTTCCCCCCTGCTTTTTTTCTTTCTTCTCCCCTCAAATCCTTCTTTTCTATGGAAATTAGGCAAGCTGATTTTTGCTTTCACAAAAAACTGTTGAGATTGACATTCCACTTGTCCTGTGTTGCCCTACAGTGGAACATTGTTTAAGACTTCAGCCTTAGACAGTTAAAAATGTGAAATGTGTATTTAATTGCTGTGCAACAGGACACGTAATGGCTGGCACAGTTCTCACAATAATTTATGTGCCACCAAACAAGTGCAGTTTATATGCTTCCCTTTAAAGGGCATTAGTTCAATCACACAATTGCTTGTCTCAAAGTGCCTTAAAACCTAGATCAAAGCAGTAATTAAGTGTCTTTTAGGTGTGATCAAGCTGAGTAATAATGCATTATTTTTAAAAAAAAAAAAAAACAAAACACAATCTTGTACTTCATCCAATTATTTAAAACGTGGATGCTATAAGGAATAATTTTTCTACTAGTGTGGAACATTTACTAAAACAGCTCTGTGGTATGGAATATGATCATAGTACTCAAATTTCCAATGGATAGGGAATGAAAGAGAATGTTGTTAGGTAGCTTAATTGGTATATCTTTATATGTACCTTTGTATACAGATATATTGTGATAAATAGCCTATTTATTAGGACAACTAGTTATAACATCAGTCTATTCTTAAAACTTAAGCTTGAGGAAGAGAAATGCACCTTTTGATTTAGAAGATGTAATAGCAACATTTTCTTAAAATATTAATAACCATGCATTTAATTTGTTGAAAAATTTTTTTATGACTACTTAGCAACTACTTCAGTGTTGATTATTTTCTTAGAGGGTTAGTGCCAATCAGGTGATTTGACAACGTGCATTAATGAGGTGCCAAAAAAACCCCTACTAGCAAGACTTGACAGTTCAAGACTGTCACATGGTGATTCAGTAAAAAAAAAAAGTAACTACTTTCAAATGCTTTTGACTCTGTTCAGGCTCTGTAGAAGCCTCTCTTCTTTCTCCCTGTCTCTCTCTTTTCTTTTTTTTTTTCTTTTTTAAATTTTGCCATTGCTTGTGTCTCGTTAGCCTGGTTTCCTTTGAAAGCCAAGCTAATGGGAGACACTAGTTGATTTGATGATCGGAACTTTAAATCTACTGACTAGCTTCACCTCTTCTTACTAAAAGAGTAGGTGTCTCAAACTTAACAGCTTCTACAATTTTCATGGAAGCTTGTGGCTAGGTGAAAAGACCCAAACCATTGCTTCTGTGAATAAAATGCTGCAGCCTATTGTCTGTCTGGTAGGCCAAAGAACTTCAGATAACCTGCAAACATGTGCTGACTGGCCAGATAGCAAGGAGGTAGCTTGGTATGTGTTACAGTGTGAGCTACCTTTTATCTAACAGGTAATTGTGGAATATGGGAGAAGCTGTGGGCATTGCAATGGTGAAATCAAAGCATGGAGATTGGGGTTATCACAGTGAAAAAAAGGAGGTAGACAGGAAAAACATGTAGTTGGCAGGGTAGAAAACGTGTCTTGTTTGTTCTGCTTTCAGGAAGGACAGCCAGTCAGAAAACCAGACTTTGAATATTTCTATCGTGTTGCACTGCAGTAGATCAGTTAGCAACATTTGAGAGCTGCACTTGTCTTAATGTAGCCTTCACTATAAATTTCTGGTATTGTGGATCTTGGTATATGCTATATAAAATGCAAACATTTTTAATTTGAGCTATTACTAGTTATCACACTTATTGTAATGTATGGTAACACATGATTTATTGACTACTCAGAAACTCCTTGAAAGAACCCGTGCCAGGCGAGAGAACCTGCAGAAGAAAATGGCTGAGAGGCCCAAGACAGGACTGAGACCCACAATGCAGACCAAGAGGGTCAGAGAGCCTTTGTTAGAAACTGGTAACCAGGCACCTCTTCCTGGTGAAGAAGGTATTTTGCAACAAGTTTAATAAAGATTGTCTTTTGATATGTCCCATCTCCTTTTTTTTTTTTTTTTTTTTTCCCCCTCAGCGCAAGTGAAAACTCTTTTTGTTTATCTTAAACAGTGATGGATGCAGTTACCTGACCCCTGGGAATGAATATGGCTAATGTTTAGCTTAACCTGAGAGCAGATGCTCTAAGTAATTAGTAAGCTATTTAAAAATAGTTGTATAATGACAAAGATAGTACCTTGTCCTTGGTAGAATTTGGGAAGGGCAGTTTTTGGGAAGCATATCAGTGTATTCATAAATCATAACTTTACTTACATTACAGTTTTGTGCTGTCTCTGAAAATATTTTAGATTGTTTGAATACTAATTTGCTTTAATACTCTGACCTGTACAGTGAAACCTGGTACAAAGCCATCACCATCAAAGAGGCTCTGCCCTAACAATATGGAGACTCAAGCTTCCACTTCGGAGAACATACAGCCAGTTCCCTCAAGTTCCACAAGCAATCATTATCCCGAGATGACTTCAGAGTTGCATGTAACTGCTTCTAACAGGGCTTCATTGGTTCAGCTCCTTGAGAAAGAAAAAACAAACACCAAGTCAGAAACTCCTGCAGCCCTTTCAGTCAAAACCCGTATGCAGAAATTGGCAGAACAGCGACGCTGCTGGGACAGCGAGGGTATATTTCACTTGCTAAGCATTATTGGTATTTCTCAGTATTTGCATTGATGATTATGTTTCCTAGCAGAAAATAATTTTGTGTGTGTGAATGCTAGTGTTTTTGTAAAGAATTCTTAGCACTGGGGAAGGCCTAAAATAATGAAAATGTTGATTGCAGCTTCATTTCATACATATTTTTTTCCCTACTAATGTGGTACCTTGCTCATAACAACAGTGACGTAAAACTAGTAAACTGCTTGGTTAGGAATGTGTTGTCTTTGCAATGAGCTTTAATTTAACTTGATTAGTCTCAATGCCTTCAGAGCTAGTACTTTGATTCTGTTGATGGGAAGAACATTTAACTGCTGATAATACATAGCAAAATGCAAAAGATGCAAATATAACTCAATATATTTTATTAGCAAAATAAATGTGTTTTCTTTTTCCAGATCCCTCTGAATGTGTTCCTCTGTCTCCCCTCCAGTCAAAAGATCTGTCTGTTTCTCCACCTAAGCAGACATCTAGTGCCCTGGCAAGTGATACCCCTATTGGGAGAAGAGGCCGTTTAGCTAACCTTGCTGCTACAATTGGTTCCTGGGAAGATGACCTAAGTCATCCATCTGCAAAGCAAAACAATGCACAAGAACAGCCTGGCACTACTTGTTTATCCAAATTGTCCACTACAAGTGGAGCATCTGCTAGAATCAATAGTAGCAGTGTAAAGCAGGAAGCTGCATCCTGTTCTCAAAGGCTTGTTGAGGCTTCTATTAATAAACCACCAAACTCAAAGATAGAGGTGAGTGTCTGATTTAGTTGCTGATTAAAAATTGTTTTGAGTATCGGGGGGACAAATGTTAACCCATAAGAGTTTAATCTGAATTTAAAGGCTTGATGTGAGCAACCTTAGTCTATTTACAACTTTTGCTCTATTGCAATCCCATATCCCCTTTTCTAATAGCAGACCTGAAACACCTTAGAATCCCTTTTATTGATACTTAAAGACGAGTGTACTTAAGTCTTGTAAAAGTTGATGTCAAAATAATTGGTTGCTGCCCTTTTGACCATGAGAAGGGGGCTTCTTGCAGAGATATTGGGTTTCACTCTGTAACTTCATGTAGTTGCTTGACTTAAGCTGTAAATATTTATTGCTGTATGAAAATTTAGTCAGAATGCTGAAATTAGCAGTACCAGATACCTATTGTTCAATTTATGCCACTTATGAAATGACAATATCTGCCATGTGCAGTCTTGTTTAGGGAAATCTGGGAAAATACCTAAAGTAGCTGGCAAAAGTACCTGGAATCAAACGCTGAAACAATTTGAAATACTGGATAAAAAAAATCTACAAAAAGCTTATAGCAATTGTTCTCAGCTTTTTCTATTGTTGATGCAATAGGTGTGTTAAATTATAGTATGCTATGCAGAATGCTTTCATTCTTTTTCCCCTTGAGAGAATAAGAATGTACTGTCTCATCTTAACGTTATTCCTTTTTTCCTTGTTAAGGATTCAAACAATTTAACACAATCCTCAAGAGTCACTGTTCCCTGTTCTAAAGAATCTGAACTACAACAACAGCTAACAGAGAATCCCTGCAGCCCTCAGAAAGCTGAAAAGCGTACACAAACAGCAAAATCAACTTTGCCTCAACCAGTTCAGTCCAAAGAAGAGCCAGTCAAAGGAACACATGTGCAACTTGAACCTAAGGGTAAACCCACAACACCAGGTAAGCTGTTTTTCAGCTTTCAATAAATGTTTGTTCAAATTAGGCTTATGTCCTGTGTTGAAAACTACATATTAAGAATTTATGGTAACATATTGGATAATGCTTATTTCCTGCTGTAACTTGAGTAAAGTCCTGAAGAGCTCTGTGATAATTATCATAAATAAACACCTTCCATATTTTGCAAGGGTATTTTCTTGGACACGATTTTAGGAACTCTTGAGCAAAATCAATCTAACTTTTCTCTCTATGTAAAAATGTATCCTGGTAGCATCGGTTAATTGAGACTATTCAAAGCTTCTTTAAAACTGTTGGATACTATGTGTATCCAATTGATATCAGGTAAAGAGTCTGCATATGTTAGAAGAAATCAAAGCTAAATGTCACATAGATGTTCTAACTTTGCATAGTGTCTTTCTTCTCAATGGTAGTATTTGTGTTGAAGCAAGTGATCATGCACAGTTTTAAATTCAACTGCTTCTTGGGTCAGAAACGTGGACTAACAGCTTGAACTCTTTGAAGTGATGGCCGGTAGAGCAAGCATGTGTCTATAGATAGGCTGACAATAAAAGACAAGCTCAATAAAGTGAGGCAGATGCCAAACAATGTATCTGCATTATGTACTAGAATGCTTATTTACATGAATGATGTAAGTGAGGCTGGTTGTAGAGGAAATGTTGAGAAAGCAAACCAGTTTAAATAACTGGTGGATCACATGTGGACTTTGAGAAGGACATCCATTAGCTCTCATTTGCTGCTTTATTAACTTCAGTGTTCTGTTACTGTGGTGATTTGCACTTCAGGTTTAATTTGTATAAACTATAACAGAGCAAGAGCTGTAAAGGAGACAGCCTAATCACTTCATTGAAAACCTTCAGCAGGATGCAAAATTGCAGTAATTTCTTTCTGTGGTTTTGAGAGTTTCCTTCAAGGCAAAACAATTCTTTTTGTAGGGGGATCAGGAATTAAGCCCTTCCTGGAACGCTTTGGGGAGCGCTGTCAAGAGCGCAGTGCACGGAGTCCTGCTACGAATACTTCAGGGTGCAGAACACCCATTGTTACCCCAAATACAAGGACAATCCAGGAAAGGCTTCTCAAACAAAATGAAAATTCCTCTACTGCCAGTTTAGCACTCCAGCTTAAGCAGGTATGACTTGCTATGTTCATAGCTTGCTTATAAGCTTGGGGAAGATTCTTACTGCTCTGCAGCTACCTGAGGAATTTGAAATGCTTTAACAACTTAAAGCGGTCAGCTTTTCCCCTGTTCCCCTTTATTTGCTTAGGAACGTGAACGAGAACTTGCATGCCTTCGTGGCCGGTTTGATAGGGGCAATCTGTGGAGTGTGGAGAAAAGTGAAAGTTCGAGGAGAAAACTTCCGGAAGCTAAAATGGTAATGTTACCTCCATGTATCAAAAGATGATAGTCTGTGAATTGCTTTAACATGTTCTGAACACAGGGACAGATGTGCAAATGTAAATAAAAGATTAAAATATATGCTTTGTGAATGCTCAGGCTATGCAACACCACTTGTCAAGTGGTTTGTGTGATTATTAACAAATTATGAGAGGTTTTTTTTCCTCCTGCAGAATCAATTAAGGAGACAAGTGGTGCTGCTTTGAGCCAATTGATTGATTTATATATTTGATAAGTGTGGGGTTTTTTTGTACTCTATAACTTTAAAAACAAAAGCAAGCTCCTCACACATACTCAATTTAGTATTTAGTACTTCAGCTGAATTTCTTATATAAATAAATAGGATCCTTCTTGATATTTAATAGGCAACATTTTTTTCCTAGCAGATGTTAAAATGTGTTTGTCTGCCAGATTTTTTAATCACTTTGACCATTACCTCCTGAATGTACTATGTTTTTATTTTTGCTAGGAAAGCTACTCTCGGGATAGTCCAAAACATCCTCATAGTTCAGATGACACTGCTTTTGGATCAGCAGAAGACAAACCAGCAGGTGACATGCAAGCAAAGTCTCCCAGTGTGGAGTCTTCAGGTAAGAACTGTCACTGTTTGCCTATGGCTAATACTGGATGGAAGCACTGCCCTTGACATTCATGAGCAGATAAAGAGGCAAGTAGCACTGATGTATAGAACTGTACCTCTTATTTGGTCACTGATTTGTCTAAACCTTCTTGTGTGATGATAATACTCTGCACTCCTATACCATTCAAAAGATTGGCAAAGCAAGACTGCCATTTCCTTTCTCAGTGGGTTTATCTGTATTTCATACTTCCACATATGATAAGTGTAGGGAGAGTGAATGAGACTTGTCAGTTACAGATTTAATCTATACTGTACCTGAGTATCCAAATTTCCACAATAATCTAATGGGAGGGAACTCTTCCCTTGTCAGTATCCCCTTATGCTATTAATCCTTATAGTAGGGGATGTGAAAATAATTCAGAGAAGCTTGTGACATCCTTTGTGGTGCTTACTGAATTGTCCTGGTTTTGGCTGGGATAGAGTTAATTTTCTTTCTAGTAGCTGGTATAGTGTTATGTTTTGAGTTCAGTATG
>JAVJGG010000009.1:13397863-13410056 GCA_035590195.1 Aviceda cuculoides | reverse complement strand
CTGGGATAGAGTTAATTTTCTTTCTAGTAGCTGGTATAGTGTTATGTTTTGAGTTCAGTATGAGAAGAATGTTGATATCACACTGATGTTTTCAGTTGTTGCTAGCGTTTATACTAACTCAAGGATTTTTCAGCTTCTCATGCCCAGCCAGCAAGAAGGCTGGAGGGGCACAAAAAGTTGGGAGGGGACACAGTCAGGACAGCTGACCCAAACTGGCCAAATGGGTGACCATGTGACGTCATGCCTAGTATATAAACTGGGTGTGGAGTTGGCCCGGGGGTAAGGGGGCGGATCACTGCTGGGGAACTAACTGGGCATCAGTTGGCAAGTGGTGAGTAATTGCATTGTGCATCACTTGTCTTTATTATTGACATTTTATTATTGTTGTTATTAACATTGTTAGTGTCTTCCTTTCTGTTCTATTAAACTGTTCTTATCTCAACCCATGAGTTTTACCTTTTTCCTTCTGATTCTCTCCCGCATCTCACTAGGTGGGGGGGAAGTGAGTGAGCGGCTGCATGGTGCTTAGTTGCTGCCTGGGGTTAAACCACAACATGAGTGGAATAGCCTCCATTATCTGAAAAAAGAGTGAACTTAGTTAATGTTTCTTGTAGACATTACAGGCAAACAGGCTACCAAATGCACTTCTAGCAAAACAGGATGGTATCCTGCTGTTGGGTTTTGGTATGGTGGGTTTTGTGTGGTGGTTTTTTTGTTAATTTGTTTTTTAATTTTTCCCTTTTTGCTCTTGAGTGGCTGCACTCTACTGTGGTTTCAGCATTGTTTCTTGTGCTATCAGCTTTCTGATTATAAGATAGAAGACTAGCTGTACAGGTTGTGGAGGGTATGTATTCTAATGCTTTTTTTTGACAGCAAGCTAACTGGAATACTTAATCTAGTGGGCTGTTCGTAAGTTGTCAGCTGTACTATCAAACCTCCAAAATTCAATAACAAAACAAAAAAAAAAATTAAAAATTCAAAGGCTAGACATAATCTTCAGTGACTTCTTTTTTATAAACTACTTAGATGCTTCTAGATGTGAAGAGACTGATAAACCCAGTCCTCTGAACACCACTGAGCCCAAGAGCCCTGTAAAAGCAGTGTCTGTCTCAAAACTTGAAGAACTTGCTGAGAAACCGAAAGGTTAGTATTGAGTAGATGTATATTAATGCACTTAACTATCTGTTGCCACTTGTCCAGCAGAGTGTTAATATCCTTCGAGTCTGAACAATTAATTTGCCATACATCTGCTGGTGCTCATATGTGTTTTGTAACAAGGTTTATGTAAAACAAATTGGGAAACTTCTTTTATCATTACCCTTCTCTCGTGTGACATTCCAGTCTTCAAGGAATATTAAAACACTGATACTAAAATTTTATTGGGAAAGGACAGAAATGACTGCTCTACCATGGGACTTGTAGTTAAGTTTCAGACCTGTTTGAACTAAAATGTTGAAACTTGTTGAACAAGTGCATCTTTTTATTCCCTCGCTGTATCAATTATGCAGTATATGTGATAATAGTATATTAAAATAAGGATGGAAGTATACTTTAGAGTTCTATATGCCTGACTATAATAAGGGCTTTTTAATCAAGCTTACCTGAAAAGCAAAAATAGTTGGCTTATCTGTTAACATCTTTCTGCTCACTTAATGAGAATGAAGAGTTCAGTCTTGTTGCTACTAATATTTTATAAACATCACCCTTCAGATGAAGTATACAAAATCGAAATGAGTGTGGATGATGAGATGAATAGCTCAAAAGTGATAGATGAAATTTTTGAAGTTCTTCAAGTGGATGGTCCAGACATAGAAAAGCTGAAGAAAGAAATGAGCATAAGCCTGGAAGGTGAAAGTGATGAGGAGGAGCAGGAAGAGTCACTGAATATTTCATCAATGTCTCTGTTAACCCCTCTAGTGGAATCTGTTGGTCCAGAGGTGAGCATTATGAGGAGGTGGGGAAGGGCTTGTTTATCACAGAGATGTACAATTTGCTTGTGAACAGTGATGTTTTGTTGTTTTGTGATACGTGGGCAAATAGAGAAGTTACAAATGACACTTTGCTGATGAAAACATAATGAGGTAAAGTTATTTTCCTCTGAAAATAGCATAGCATTTGGGATGCTCTGCTAAGCAAGTGGTTTAACTTCTGCTAAATCAAGCTTGAGTGTATACATCTATTACTTCAGCTGGACTTCGTGGTATACGTGCATTCAGTGAAGTGGTTATTGATGAAAATCTGAAGAGAAGTAATTATGTAATGTACCAGTTTGGAAATTAAGGGTAAAATCTTCTTGAGTTCAATGATCTATTGGTGTCTTTGAAATAAATAAATTAGCTTGCTCACTGTCCTAGGAAATATTTGTAAAATGTCTGTTAAATAGTATTAAGCAGCCTCCAAATTTACTGTTTTATGCAAGACAAGTAAAGGTGAGAGAAAACAGATAATGATTAATATGGACAGATATCTGTAATATAACCTGTTCTTCTCCCTAGGCCTTTGTCTCTCCTTGTAAGTCAACTGGTGAAGGTAGTAGTATCAGTGATATAAGTCTGAAGTCTGAAAAGTTCCAAAGGGCTAAAGTCCCTAGGGCAGAATCCGGAGACAGTATTGGCTCTATGTCAGAGGATCACAACCTTCCATATAGGTAATAAACACAAAACCCCACACCTGATTCTGTAAGTGTACAAATTAAGACACTGACTTTCTTGACTCTTCTAATGAAGCATACTGCTTAAACTACAAACGAAGCTTTTTTCTAAGATATCTGCCTTTATCAAAGATTGTCTCTTGTGCTTAAACTTAAAATGAGCTGATAGAATGCTTTTTTAAAAGCCATTTAGGCAAGTTAGAAAACATCAAAACCTGGTACATATGTATGTACATAAAAAAAAAACCCAACTCGCCACGCCTGTGAAACATTTAATGGGGTTTCCTCTTTTAAAAGCATTGATGCATATAGATCTCAAAGATTTAAAGAAACCGATCGTCCTTCGATAAAGCAAATCATTGTTCGCAAAGAAGATGTTACTTCTAAACTAGAAATGAAAAAGAATGGCCCGTCTGATCAAGTCAATATCAAAAAGAAAATGCAGGTATCTAATATACATATTAAAATTCTTTTTCTAATTTACTATTTCCTCACTTAATTTCCCCTGTGAATGTCCAGGACATTGACATACTGTTTAGAACTGCAAAATTAGGTTGTTAGCATAAATATCTAACAGTAGGGAATGATACTGTATAATCTGAGCAGCTAATGAATCTCTCAGAAGGATCATGCTGTAGAGTAAGTCTGGGGAGAACAAGCCATTGTTTTGAGAAGGGGATGGGGAATCTATATCTTATTACTGCCTTTGAATTAGGCAGCATTCATAACTAAATACTTTCAGTAGGCAATATTCTGATCCTTCCTGGTGCCTCGTTCACCTACATGGCTGAATTTCTGGTTAACTGCTCCTTCCCTTGGTGAAGGGAAGACTAGACTGGATATGGAGTGTACAAGCATTGAAGTTATTGACTCCCCACCATATTTAAATCACCTCTGAGGTCAAAACATGTTGTGGTGCAGTATTCTTTTGCAGAAGTAACTGTAAACTGCAAGATTTTTGTAGTTTACAATCTAAATGATTTTTCTGAAGCATAGCCCCAAAAATGCTAATCTCGAGACATTTCTATGTTTGAATGTAACACTAAATCTCTCTCTTCTTGCTAATTATTTTTACTACTGGTTTACTCTAGGAGCTGACTAATGAGATCAACATGCAGCAGACAGTGATTCATCAAGCCAGTCAAGCTCTGAACTGCTGTTTTGATGAGGAACATGGAAAGGGGTCACAAGAAGAAGCAGAGGCAGAGAGACTTCTTCTCCTTGCAAGTAGGTTTTTAGACTCAAGTTCAATTCTTTGTTGTGAACACTTTGGGAATAATTGATGAACTCTGGCAATGTATTTGTTATGCTACCTTGTAGCCACTTGTTTATAGTTTTTCACCTGGAAAACAGGAGAGGGTAATATCCGTTCTGTCCCAGCTTCTTCTATACGCAAGAGGACATTTTTGGTATCTTTATTGTCCCTAATGTTAATCATCTTCCAGAATAATAGGAGTATTTCTGCTGCATTTGACATACTAATGGCAAAAAAAAATAGAAATTGTTCAGGACTACTTTTTCCTCTATTACAACTACAAGGAATTGATTTCTCTATGCAGCTGAGAAGAGAACTGCTTTATTGGAAGAACTGAATAAACTGAAGAGTGAGGGACCTCATAGTAAAAGAAATAAAGCTGCTTCTACATCCACTGAATTTGCTCCATCCAGGGGATCTGTTTCCATTTCAGAAATGCGTCTACCTCTAAAAGCAGACTTTGTGTGTGGTACAGTTCAAAAGCCAGGTAAAACTAGCCACTGAAAGCTTTACACTTTCCCTCCCTCTTCCCTCATTCTCCCTACATATATTTCTGGTTCATTCTCATTTTTTTGTCTTCTGTGTTGGTGTTTCTCAGAACTCTGGGAGCAATGAAAATTTAGCAAGTACATTTAATTGATCTGTTTTTTAGCTAAAAGTTTTAAAATTTTTCCATGGTTGTTTTAGTTACATCATTTTCTGGCTTGTGAGGTTCAAGAAATTTATCAAGACTTTCCCAGCCAGTCTTAAAGATCTTTGTGGCCCTTTGTAACCTGTTGGGGAGGAAGTAAAATTTTGTATCTCAGGTTGTCTTCTCTCTTGCTGCCTTGGAATTTTTTTGATGGATGCAAGTCTAGCACTAAATATCACTAAATAAATTCTGACCTCTGTGGTGTTGTGAAATGCTCATTAAGGCTCATTTTTTTTACAGTCCTTCCGTTAACAGCCCAAAATACTTAACTTACAAAGACTAGTCTTCAATTATCTTGTCATATTTAAGCCATTAAAGTGTTAAAATGTGGATTTGTTTCTTCTTTTGTTACAGAAGAATATCTGGCAATATCTCTCTAAGTCTTTAGACCTATCTTGGAACATAGTAAGCTTCTGTCAGGGGGTTGTTTAAAGAATGTGCAAGCCTACCTGTGCTATTTTATATAATGCTACAGAATATGATTGTAGCTAGACAGGTTCCTACTTCTTGCCTCACTAAAACTTGAGGACAAAAGTCATTGGACAAACTCTTGTTTAATATTGGTTGCAAAACCTTCTACTAATGAACTCATATGTAGCCTTTCTTGTTTTCTTGTTTAACTGTCCTATGAAATGTAAAGAGTGGGTTTTATATATTCAAATAAAACAACAGCCAAGAATATAAATGTAAATATCTGACCTAACTTACACCCCCACCCAGTTCTGACATGTTACAGTTCTTGTTGCATAAGACAATTCATCTCTGTTTATAGGAAATCCTCCCTAATGGTTACAAAAAGTTTTGTTTCTATCAGTAGTTCTCAAAACCAAATTGTCTAAACAAACAACTATGAACTATTTGTCATCAAAACTTTATTCTGGAAGTGCAGTATTTGCTATACATTGTGCACCAGAAGCTCTATTAAGTACTTTCATCTCTGAAGAGAACATCAAATATAAAGAGTACAAATTGATGCTTACTGCAGTGTTCAGCAGTTGTTCTGAAAGTTGTGACTTGTCCTACACAACAGAGCATTCAAACTGTTTTGGCTTGTTCTGTTTTTTGTTTTTTCTTTTAATGCGGTATGACGTTATGCAATGCTTTCTTGCTTTACTGCTCAACAATTTGCTGCACAAATTCCAAATTATCTCCTGACACTATTGAGATGTGTGCTTGTGGTAATCCTTCTTCTTTTTCCCCTTATGCGAAAGGTTAGGGAAATGAGTTGTCTGGATAACCAGTTCTTTCACAGGACTGAAAAAAGCATGAGAATGGGCAGTAGTGAAAGCTGCTGTATGGTTAAGCTGGCAGGCCTAGAGAGTAACAACAGAGTATAATGAACTAAGATTAACTGATGAATCTGACAAAGTTCTTCCTCTCCCCTCTCATGTGCTGGGTAGCATAGGTCTGGCCTGAGATGCCCAGGCAGCAATGCTGTTATGAATCCTGTGGAGACAGTAGGAAAAATAAATTGTTTTAAGAGTAAGTTTATAAGTGAATCTTGACTGTAACCAAGTGTTTAAGTGGGGTGAAACAGAGATGTTTAATGGCAATGCAGTACTTGAGGGTTTTTAGATACTTGAATGCCTCTGGCTAACAAAACCATCTGATATGTCTTTACAGAAGCAGCAAATTACTACTATGTAATAATACTGAGATCTGGAGCAGAAAACATGGTTGCAACTCCATTAGCAAGTACTGCCAGCTCCCTGAATGGAGATGCTCTTACATTTACTACGACGTTTATTATGTAAGTATAAAGAAACTGTTTCAGAACCAGTTTCAACTCTGATGGTGGAGCATGCATAAAAAGGTTTAAAATGTTCTTATAAGGATGGCATATTCTGCAAACAAATATGGTGAGATTTCGTGGTATTGGTATTTCCTGCTTCAAGAAATAGCTGGAATGCACTTCTCTCCAAAGAGTGGTCTAGGCTTATTCTACCATCCATCAGATAATTTGTCTCTTGCTTTTTCTACTCTTGTTCTCTCCTAGAACACCTGCAATGACAGATGGATTGCTCTGCCTGAGATGTGTTTTTCTCTTTTGCAGCAACTAATGTTTTATATAGCTATTCGGTTTTGGTATCTGGAAAAAAATAGTATTCTTAAAACTAAAACTTCAACTCTCATATATTAGCTAAAAAGGTGTCGCGAGTTCAAATGGATGGTTGTTAGTAAAAGTCTTCCAAAATAAATAAGCAAACTCCCTTTTTAAAGTCCCAGCCAACTGGAATTTTTGCTTAAAGCTTTTTACTCAAAAAAACCCCAATCTCTGTTTCTAGAAATGTGTACCAGCAGTGGACTGAAGGGTGCAATCTGAGAAATGGTAGATGCATTCTATCTGCCCCTATTCTCTCTCCCCTTTTGTTCTTTGAGTTCTTGCTTTTGCTTCTCAAAGGCATCTTGAAAGAGTAATACATTCAAGTCTTAAAACCAGTAATGCTGCTTGCACTGAAGAGTACTATTGTAGAAGTGAAAGGATCTCAAACAGCCATATTGGCCTGGAGGAACAAACTGTGACTTACTAATAAGAGATTAGCTATTAGTCAGCACTATGGCTAAGCTTCTCTTACAACCTAGCTGCTCCCTTGGACAGTTTTAAGGAGCGAAGAAGTAAAGAGTAACTTAAAAAAAAAAACAAAACCCAAACAAAAAAAAAACCCAAACACCCCCAACAACCCTTTTTGTTTCAGTTTGTGTTTAACTTATTTTTTCCCCTCTCTTCCTTTTCAGGCACGATGTGTCAAATGACTTTGAAATAAATATAGAAGTTTACAGTTTGGTATGTATTGGTTCCTGTCAAGAGGATGTGTAAGGGATAACGATGAGTTGTACTTTCTTAATACCTTCTTGCCTTACAGGTGCAGAGAAAAGAAGTTACAAGCACTGATAAAAGGAAAAAGACAAATAAATCTAAGGTAAATGAAACGTGAAAATCAGTATGTTGTATTTCAACAGAAGGTACATTAGGAAGACTGCAGTGTTTAGGGAGAACTGACTAATAGTCTTAGAAAATCTGTTGTTTGCTTTTACTCTTCTTCTTTCTTGGAACATCTGCAATGACAGATGGGTTATGGAGTCCTGCAGCTATTAGTAGATTGGACCTGCAGCACTTGGTTGAGTCTGAAATATATTGGAGCGGAAGGAGAAGTCATCTTACTAGTTCTACCAAATGCTGTGCTTTGCAAACTTTTATGTATTAGGTGTGGTACCTCTGATAGTGATTTAGTGCCCTTATTCTCCACTTTACTTAAACTACACCAGTCAATATGCCCTACTCTGCAGTCTGATTTGTCTTAAAGGCTCTATTGATCAACTGCAACACTTTTCTTTCTTCCCAGTGTTAAGTAAAAGCACTAGATGCTTATTTTTTAAAGCAAATGTTTTAGTAACTCCTTGAACATGTACACCCTATCCAAGCTGAAGTGTTTATTTCAAGTGTTTGTGCTTTAGTAAGGCTTTGTGACCCCAGACAGGCCAGTGGGTTTCAGGAGGTGGTTGGAGTGGTTTTTTTGGATTGTGGTGGTGGTGGTGGTGATGGTGATGATGATGATGATGTTTTCCTTCTTGTCATTCTAATAGCTGGGCACACAGTGTATTAATGATTTTAGGCTTGATTTCTTCCTTGTCAAGATATCTGTCACTTAATAAAACCAAGAAACTTGAGTGTCTTTAAAAACAGTTGGAATGAGTACTAAAATCCTGTCTCTTAAACAGAAATAGGAACTTCCTTTAATCTTTACTTTAATTTGGCACAATGAAAACATGCTTCCACCTATCCCCCAATAAAACCAGTTTGAAGTCTGGGGTTTCTTTCTCTCCTGTGCTGTAGTTTAGAGGAATCTTTACTTAAAACTGACTGGTTTTGTGGCACTGTAGATAAGTTGCTGATGCGGGATTATCAATTTGCTGATATCTGCTTTTTGACAAGCTTCTCATACTTGTCTTTCAGCAAGATGAGTACATAATTCCAGTTCATGTTTAATATACAGTCTCACTTAAACTTTGAGATTTTTCACTTGAAAATATAGATAATGTATAACAGTAGCACATTGAACATCTCTGTACTTGTATTGTTAACTCTCATCTTTAATAAGCAAATTAACTTTGAAGCCCTGTTACATGGAGGAAAAAGGTCTACTAAGATTGTTTTTTTTTTTTTTTCAAACACATGCTATCCATCCCAAGCTAATGTATACTTAAACTTTTCTGCAGTAAATATTTCTTTGATATGTAGCATTCCTTCCACTGAAATACATCCTGTCAAAAAACAAGACTTACCCATTACAATAACTAGTATCCATTCAAAATTTGTTTAGATAAGCCTTCAGTAGTTTCACTGTCTAAATTTCATGCTAACGTGGACAAATTCAGTAGCAACTGCATTTATCTTCTTATATTCTTTTGTAGGTTATCACTCCAAAGAGATTATTAACATCTATTACCTCTGTAAGTATGAATGTAATATTGTAGCAAGATCTGGTTATGACTACTTTCAAAGGCTAAGTTCTCACACTGAATAAGGCTGTGCCCATAGTAGGCTCTTTTTGTGTCCCTTAGTTGAAACTATAAACTGTCCAGCTTTCTGCCAAACTCTTCAGCCATCAGTTCAAGAAATAGGTAACAGCTCTAAATATGTAATGCTGAGAATCTGCAGTTACTGCACACTTATTCAGACTTTCTTTTCAAGTTGTTTTTGTTTGTTTTTAAAGTACTTCAGATCTAGTTTCTTTCTAACCTACCTTAGTCTTCTGTAGAAATTGTCAGAAATTACTTTTCCACTAAGTTTTTATTTCTCTCTCTCTTTCTAGAAAAGCACCCTTCTTACTCCAGGTAAGTAAAATCTAAACATCTTATGCCAAGATGAATAATCTACACTTGCTGTCTAAAGCAATGTATCAATAAATAATACTTGTAACAGATGATAATTTGGGAGTAATAAACACAGAATTATGTCAGTTTGCCAGCCCAGAAACTGGCCTTGTGTTTATATCTGAGTTACCATTATGTTTAATGGAAGATCTCTTCACAAAATCAAAGTTAGTATCTTGTATAAGATGCCTGTGGCTTACATCCTGTTCCTAAAAAGGTGAACAAACAAATTCTAAGATTTTTAAACTAGAGTCTGATGTCAACAAAGTAATACAGAGCAAACTTGAAAATATGAACAGATTCTGAAGTATTGCTTGTGTGTAGTGTTTTTATATTTCTGACTCTTGGGGGAGAAGAACAGTATCTCCAAGTGTCTTTCTAGCCACACAAAAATGTGCTATAAGCTTGTCTGACTACAGTATAAGATACTTGAGCTAGCTTTAGTACAAACTGCAGCAGTAAGGAGCTCATGAACTAACTCTGGAATGTCTACCATGCTGCTGCAACTAGTCAGATTCCTGTATATAGCCTGAGCTATAGCACTTGTTTCTATTGGTATAAGTGCAAAGAGGAATATAGGTGTGCAAATTCTGGAAGACTGCAGTGTGTCACTTGAACAGGTTAAGAGATTTGAAAGTCATGTTCCTACTGCAGGGCATGTGTGCTTTGTAGTGTGCCCTAGAGTGCTCTCTGTCCCCCTGAGACTTCTTAAAATGCTTTGTCTTCTCCTTTGTGAATATTTCAAAACTTCTTTCTGAAAGAAAAGATCTATTGAGGAGGAATGCTGTGCATCAACATACTGTCCAAATGTGCTGCTGGGCTGCACTGCAAAGAGTACTTCTCATGGAGTACTGAGCAGGGCATGCACACAGTAGAACAAATAAAGCCTTTTTAGGCCTTGCAGCAGCCTGATTGCGTGTAGTGTTACGACTTGACTTTAATTTCTTTCTCCACAGCCATGGCCAGTCCAGGTGGCCCTAATGCTGTACGCACTACTAATTTCATCCTTGTTGGATCCCACAAGCTATCGCTGTCTTCTGTAGGAAATGCCAAATTTGCATTGGACAAGGTAATGGAAATTATTGGTTACTAATCCAAAGGTAATTGCATACTACTAGAGAAATAAATATTAGTCTGGGTTTACTGTTTTTGGGAGAAAATACCATCCTAGAACTGAAATATATATATGTTATTTTTGGTTTATATATATGTTATTTTTGGTTTATATATATGTTATTTTTATATATATTTTAAAAGAACTTATGTATAGCTGTTATTTATTTTTGTATGTCTAAATGTAATTTTGAGATAAAACAGAAAAAGACATGTCAGATGTTCTTTTTTTTCTGTAGCTCAATGTAAGGTATAGTTATGCAAAGATAATGGAGGCATTTGGTTACTGATTTACTTTGACTCAAAAAAATTGATGTATGCAGTTGGCATCTCTGTACGTGGTCTTCATATTGTTTGTTGCTCTTACAGTCTTGCAGTTATCACTAAAGACACTAAGCATGTTTTAATGATAATGAAGTATTTGAAATTTTCTGTGTTTAATTGACTTAAAAATTGCTGTTTGAATATACTTAGGAGTATGAGTTTCTTTGTACATCCCAATTAAATTTGTAGAAGCAAACCATCTTAATATTTTTTGAAAGAGAGCTATTATTGAGTTTTATACCATTAATTCCTTGTCTAAACAGAATATGTTTATTGGCTCTTACCATTAGAAGTTAAAAAATACATTCTTACATTCATTGTAATCTCTAACCTTGCAATATCTTATATCTAAAACCTATTTTAATAGGTGTTTATGCCAGCAGCTACCCTAAGCTAACTTAAATTAATTCAAAAGTTACTACATCTTATGGCAGTACTAAATTACAGCTCTATCTATCCAAACAGCAGCATAAGAATGAATTTTCTTCTTGGCTAATTAAGTGATGATAGTAGTATTGCAATCATAGATTCTGAGATGAGGTAACAAGAACTGGTGGTTTGCACATAAGATTAGAACCAAAATATCGCAATAATCCCAACTTGCTTTTTAGAAGGTCTACTTTTTGCAGTAAAAGCAGATTCCTTTACTGAAACAGTTCTTAGAGCTTAACAGTTGAATTACACCGCTATTACTGACTGTGTGAACTTCAGAAGTACCAAATTTGGTTCTTCAGGATAAGTGTTCCTCTTTAACCAGAACTACATGTAGAAATCTTACTTTGTGTATGGCTTGGTTATTGGAAACCCCTTGCTCTTAGAATTATGGGTATCAGCTTTCACATTATATTCAGCAATTTGGGTTTGAACTTTTTTAGTTTACTCTTTAGGATAGGACGGTGGACTGGACTAGTAAGCTGTAGCACAAGCACAAGGTTCAAATAAAATTCCAGGGAAAACATCACTTGGTAATTTTTTCCAGGTGCAAACTTTGGCAGTTATGAATAAGAATTCCCCATTTTCTCAGATAATATTTTGTTAAATTATCACCTCTGTGAAGCTTCAGTTTTGACTTGGCCTGTGGCTATACCAGACAGCTGCTTTTTAACTTGCTCCATGCATTTCTAATACAGAACAAACTGCTGCCACAGTAGGGGTTTTGAGTTTCATTCCTCCCTTTTAAAATTCAGGGTAGAAAGGACCAAAATGTATTCCTGTATAACTCTCTCGCGCTCTTGCTCTCTCGCGGGGGGGGGGGGGGGGGGGGGGGGGGGGGGGGGGGGGCGGG
>JAVJGG010000009.1:13377003-13389926 GCA_035590195.1 Aviceda cuculoides | reverse complement strand
TTTTTTTTTTTTTTTTAGAAGACACTACAAAGCTGCTGTGTACCAACTAATATTTCACTGGCCTAAAGTATGGGTCTTCCTCCCTCTCAGACATGTCCATAAATGCAGATAAAAACAGTACTTCAGACCCATCATCAAAATGGCAAAGCTTCTCAATTAAAACTTGCAATTTTCACAGCTTTTCACTGGGCTTAGTGAAATACTATCTCATTACTTCATTATTGCGAATACAGTAGTGGAATACTTAAAATTGCTATTGCTGTTATATATTCACACTTGAAACACTAAATTCTGTTAGCTTATACTATCATCCTGCCACTTTTGTACTTGCTTTTAAATCTATTCTTTTTCTGATGTCTTTAAATGTTTCCAAACTATGTATTGAGATTTATTTTATTCATTTAAAATAAAGAATAAGACACTTTCTGCTTCTTTCATAATGTTATCTATGTGTTTGAGATACTAGTTTGTAGGCTAGAAGAAGAAAAGCTGGACTCCACACAATGTTTAAGAAAGGATTCCATTCAGTATGTGTATCCCAAAATACCACTTGATTTGGGAAGATAATGTGATGCCTCAGGGGTAGCTAGCACCAAATTTTGTAGTGGGGAAGCCAGATTGTCCCTGAGCAGTTTCCATTAATTGCTTGGTTCATATATGAATGTAGAAGTTGGTAGAGAACAGCAGTTCATCAAGTATGGAGAGGCAAGATGGTTCTTCTCTTTTGTGATAGAGGCATGGCAGCAGAGTAGCAATAGACCATGGCCAGAAGAACAGCAAATTTCATCTGTGGATACACAGTAGGCTGTCTACTTAAAACTTTGAAGTGGATTTTAATTAAAAAAACCATTAAATATAAAATTATGAAATGAATCTATAGAAAGATCTTAAGAATGGAACTGGATATATCTAAGGGCATGACATATTTTTATTTAGGTTAATTGGGCTATTGTCCATTGTAGAAACTAATCTGTGTGTGTTCATTGCCCAAGATGAAAAATTATCCTCATCAAGGAAAGGTATAATGTGTAATGGGTGATGTAAGTTAGAAAAGCTGACCTGGATGGTGAGTTCTAGACACGAGCTGTCAGTGGCAATGACGTGCTACTGTAGCCAGCAGAAGTGTGTGACACTAGCTGAGCAGCAAGCCTGCATTTACAGCTTTACTAAGTTGCACTGCTGTGTACCTCCTCCCCTCCCACATGCCCCTGCTCTTTTAAGGGTGAGCTGTGGAAAATTTGTCAAAAATGTTGGCAAATATATTTTTTCCATATTTGTTGGAGATCCTTTTCGAAGAGGCCACACTGTGAATTCAATAGCTTCAGGTAGCTATAGATGTTCTATACCTCAAAAATAGTTCCTACTGTCTGATTTCAAATGGAGCTTTAAGTTTTGTAAAAATGGTTTATGAAGAGAATAACCTCAAAAAAACCCTTCCTATTTGTAGTGCATTGGAACTAGCCAGTGACATAATTCCTCCTGTATTCAGGTGCTCTGACTCTCCCCCCCCAAAAGACCTTGATAGACCATTTCTTCTAGAAATCTGTACTGCTATAAAGTTTGAATTTCATGAAACTGCTTAGCTGTCTGAGAGAAACTTCTTTTTTTCCTGCTTATTTCTTTCTTCCCCATGCATTTGTCACATTCAACCAACCTAGGCACCAGGAGACAGTTAAACTAATGGAATAGACTAGGATTCATAGTTCATTACTGCTTTAGAATAAATAAACTTTTTCAGAAGCATTTCTTTAAATATAGGACATTTATTTTTAGAGTGGTACTGGTAAGTGATGGATGGTTGGGGGTGCAGATCTTCAGCTGGTTTTTGCATTCTTTGAAATAATTGAGAGACATAGCAGTTGTAAAAGCTGACTGCTTAATAGGCTTGAAATTCATCTTTATTTGCAAATGGTTTACTACATTAGTTACAAATCAAATTTCTGCATCCAGCCTAATTCTGAACTGCAGCACTCACCTCTGAGGCATGAAGACATAGGGTTTGGTTAGTGCTCCTTCAGCCAGTCATGAAGTCCCTCAGAGACCCCGTATCA
Organism: Aviceda cuculoides; assembly: GCA_035590195.1. Classification (NCBI taxonomy): domain Eukaryota; kingdom Metazoa; phylum Chordata; class Aves; order Accipitriformes; family Accipitridae; genus Aviceda; species Aviceda cuculoides. The sequence goes on along the minus strand of JAVJGG010000009.1, from coordinate 13,387,875 downwards.
TGTATGGAGCAATTATACTGGGCAAATCACAGAGCTTTGCTTTGGAATTCAGCTGTGTGGGTTTCAGGTTGTCTTTGAGAAGATGCTGTTCTAATTTTATAAGAAAGCTTTTTTTTTTTTTTCCATTGTTCAGAAATTCAAGATGTTCACTAATAAGAAACTCTATAAACGGAAAATGCTTTGCTCTGGGCAATGAAGCTTATTTTAGCTAAGGAAATCTCAGTTTTAGTAGCTTGTAAACCTCCTAATTGGCGTTATTAAATCCCAACCTCAAATGAAATACAATCATTTGCAATGAGATTGCCTGAAAATTTGGCTTCTAAACACATACTGTTCCCTTCCCCCTTTTAATTGCTACATTTCTGTATTTTGGTGTAGAGGAAATTGAGATTCTGTAATTATTGTCTGCGCTGTACTTGGTCTATAGTAAAACCATGTGGATGCACTTGTTTCTGTCCTTGTGCTGTTTTTCATGAAAGATAGGAAGCCTGGATAGGTAATAAAAAAATAAGTAGAAGGTGTTCTACCTGATCAGTGTGCATCAAATGTCATGCTGTTTAGTGGAGAGAATTTGTACAGGAAGCAGGTAGATCTCCTTTTCCTTCCAATGCTAAATAGTCTTCCTCAAGCATGCCTCTGTGGAGTTGAAACTGTTCCTTGGATATTTTGGTAACATCTGAATGCCTTGAATGAATTGGGGCCTTATTAGTAAGTATCATTCATTCAATTAAGGAACATATTCCCTTTTGGTTTCCTAAAGTAGGTGACTTGAATATTTACTTAAATGCTAGCAGTAGTCCCAAATGAATTTCTATCTTAATAAAAGATGCAGCATTGACTGTACTCTAAAAAAAAAAAAAAAAGGAAGAGGATCTAGGATAGCAATAATATATGCTTCAATCAAAATAGCACTAGCCAAGTCATCCTCTGCCTATTCAAAATACTGAGCAGATGCATCTCCCACAGCCATGGCCAGTGTGCTAAGGTGAATATGCAGCCAGGCCATCTCCTTTAGTTTGGACCGCAGCCTAAGAGCTGGCTAGTGGGTGATGCAGCCTTAGGCAAGGGATGTGTTCAGAACAAAGGGCAGATTTTGTTGGGTTTTAGTCAGGGCATGTTAACACTTTCTATTTACCAGATTTTTCTTTCCACCTGTAATTAATGCCATTTTATGCTATCTGATCCCTTCATCACCAGTAAGGTTGTGAATAGGGTAGAGCTGTCTCGTAATTTTTTAATATTTATGTATTTATTTGCTAAGAGCATTGGATAAGCTAGTGAAAAAACTACTAGTAATTCTCAACCTTCAAGTCTGTGTATGAAGTAGAGCAGGTAAGGACTGCCCGGTATCTTCAGTGATTCCTTGGGTCATGCCTGTAAAAGATACAGGACTGGCAGCTATGTCATATTTGTTAGGAAGTAAGAGAGCAAAGATGTACTAAAGGTTGAAAAAGCAACCTGTTTTAAATACATGAGGGTTGTCAAGCTACTACCTTGTTAATGGCGGGGGGCGAGAACCTGTGCTCAGTCAGCATACACTAATGCTGACAGGCAAATCAAAATCCTAGCACCTTGTTATTCCTGGCACATTTTAATAAGCAAATAGCAGCTAAATAATGTATTGACAGTCAGGGCAATTACATACACACAATTTATAGCAACATAATGAGTTTGGGTTCCCCCCCCTGTTTTGGGGATCAGATTAACTGTTGAAACAGTACAAATGGAAAGCCTAGAAATAATGTTCTGCAGTAAAAAAAAAAAAAAAGAAAAAAAAAAAAGAGGTAGGGATAGGAGTTTGCTATATATGGAAAAAAAATTGAACAGATTTGCAAACCAGTACAATAAATGGTCTAGCTGGCAGGTATCCTTTGATTTTTATTTTTGCCACTCCACAGAAGAAGCATAGCCTACTAGTGCAGGTGAGATACAAACCAAAAAGAATGCTGTTGTGTTATGCCTGCTGCTACTGGCTCTGATAACTTGCCCTCCCCCTTTTTTTGTGTGTGTTGTTAACAATCTTGTTTCATGGAATGCACTGGGAAGCATCATTGTAAACTGTGTCAGGGCTCTGGCAGTTTGGAAGTCAGTGTCCACCTTGATCTTTGAATATAGCTTCAATCTGGTCGTTGAATGGATTCTCCTTTCCAAGCACTTGAGGCCATTCATGTAGCGCCTTCTGCCAGGTAATTCTTGTTCCAAGGGCTGCAGCAATCTGCAAGCAGCACAAATACTATCAATTTGTTGTGCCTTTATAACGTAGTTATTTCATGCCAGCATTTAGGAGACCCTACCATAAAGAAGACTCCCCTGTACAGTCATGTGATGGACCGTAACCTCTAACCAAAGAAAATACCCCACTCCAGCTGCTTAAACAGGGGAAAATCCTTCTGAACCGTAAAAATAACGTAATGACTGTCTATCTGCACCTCCCTGACCAGCCATTTGGTCTAACGATACTCTCCAACCACTTCCTGATGCCTATGATGTCTGGTCCATAAACTTCTACTCAGAAGCCCCAGAGTCTGATTGTTATTCCCCCCTCCTCAAAACATTTTGAAAGTATTTCAGAAGCACCACTTAGATATAATGCATAAAACTCTTGCAAGTCTGACGCAATTCATGCTCCTAAATGCCTCTGATACTTCTAATAAATATTTTCTCTGCTGTCCTGTAAGGAAACCATGGGTATTGAGGAAAAAGAGGCCCAGTTATATTTAGGTTCAAAACTACCCAGTTCTGATGCTCTAAGTTTGTGCCTGCTGCAGGTTGTCTTCAGAGCTTTTTTCCATGAGCCCTGTAGAAGTGGTAAAATAGCTTTTCTCCTCAATATCAGAACTCCTCCAGCTTTCACAGAGGTTTTTGCCCTAGAAGTTATGCACCAAAGAGTAACTGTATCTGCTGTATTGCCAGGGTGAAAAACATTAAGCATAGCAGCAAGGGGAAGAGAAAACAGCCTGATTCTCCTTTAACCAAGTTTTCTCACCCTGCTAACACATTTTTGTTTTAACTTCTGACCTACAATTATATTTTGCTTATATGGTAACTCCACTTTCAACCCTAAAACTCACTCTGACGTTGATTGTGATTATGAGGTTTAAACAAACAGAGCTAACAAAGCCTTTTTTTTTAAGGGCCAAGATGGGTTTATGGAATCAAACTATTTGAACACTGCTGTTTTGGAGTTTGGGAACAGACTGGAGCCTTTGGGGAATTTTTATGCACTTCTTTTTAAACCCTGTGCTTTTGAAAGAAGGTGTAATGAGGGGCCAGGAGACAAAAACTTTCTTTCGTACATGAGCTCTGAATAAAGAGACACATTTGCAGAGTGGAAGCTCTTAGAGTCTGGTTACTCAAGGTCTCGTTAAGCTAATGGAGGAATTGGGGCAGGGAAGAGGGATAGGGGGGATTGCGCAATAGGGTGTTTTCTTCTGGTCACAATTTCTAATGTGACCAAACGTGATTATTCTGGGATACCCTATGGCCGCCAGAGGGCTGAGACCTGTCTCTGTCAGAGTGGTCCATTCTGTCATGGTAGTCTCCAAAACTCCTTCACAAGTCCTGAAGCCTTCCATATGTTTTTTAGCAGAGTGGGTGGGTTGGTTGGTTTAAAAAAAACCCTACTATCTTGGCATGGTGCACCCACTGCAAAGGTATCAGTGGAGGTATGCTCTACAGTGTTCAGGCTACTGTTGACTGGCAAGTTAAGGCATATATGCTTAGACTGCCCTAAATTGTGGAGGTATGCCCTACAGTGTTCAGGCTACTGTTGACTGGCAAGTTAAGGCATAAATGCTTAGACTGCCCTAAATTATGTAGGTCCTGCTCAGACATCATTTCATGTGGTCCCGATTTCAATAATTTACTCTGGATGAGTAGTGCGGCACAGAGAAGGGTTCATGATTCTAGAAATCACTTTTCTCATAGGTCTTTTTTTAAATTCCAAAGCTCTTACGTTTTGAAACCTGCTACAATTTGTATGGTTTTTTGCAATTAATTTTTTATGAAGATGACAATTTTTTTTTTTAAAGGAAATATTACCCATTCCTCACAGGGCTCTGCAACTGGGAGGTGGCTGTGTTATTTCAGCAGCTTCTGGCTATCTGTTTTCTCCTTCTGTACCAAACTGGCAATGGGCATGCTTCTCAGCAAAGTGTAAATACACAACTTATCTGGTATGCATCACTTCAGGGTTTTCTCTTTTTTTCCGGCTGGAATGTGTTTTGCTATGACTTAAGGAAAAGAATAAGAGAAGCTAATCGCAATCAAGCTGTGCTTTCCCGCCTGTACATAATCATTAAGAATCTTCCAAGCGTCTCAGGTTCCAGTTTGTGATGCTCAGGGCTTTTGCATTCTCCCTGGTAACTTCATAAAAGCAAGAAATGAAGCTGTTTATGCAGGATCCTGTTGAAATGCATGGCCCTGTCATCCAAACAAAGCAATCAGCTGTTCTAGAGAGAAGTGATGTCCTTGAAGCCACCTGGCATTCACAAAAATTTGCAGTGAAATTTTGCAGAAATTTTGAAGAAAATCCCCGGGCTCCCTCTATAGTCAATGGGAAGAGAAAGTCAGATTTCTTCCAAGGATAATCGAGTCGGACTTCAGGGAATGGTGTCTCAAAGACAGCTCTAGAGGGAACTTAGCAGGACTGAGTGATACACTTTGCTTTTAGGTGTCAAAAGTTAATGGAGTGAATTTCCTCCACCTATGGCCTGACCTAGGTGTGTTGGGAAAAAAACCTCATGGAGCCCAATTTTAGCTTTGAAACTTAAGAGGAATGCAGTTATGCCGAGAATGACTGTTTTGTTTGTAGCCTTCTGTTTTGTAACTTAATAAAAACATGCAGGAAACCCCCTTCCCACCAAGAAATTTGCAGTAAGGGAATGTGGTTCTGGGCCTGGCTAAACAAATGAGCACTTGGTGTTTATCCCTTCTTTCAAGGATTTTTAAATATAAAATACTGCCTGGAGCAGGGACTATGAAGGCTAGTTTTTCCTGCCTGAGTGTCCTAACCTAGCCTTTCTCCAATGCATGAAAAACCAGAATAGCTGTAATGGGACAGGGGGAGTGTTGCCTCTTTTCTTATTTCCTTTTCCTTCTCCTTGCAATGATAAGTAAGCAAGCATCAGTTAGGAAGGTTTAATTCCCTCCCACATCTCTCCTGCATGGCTGGACTGCTGGACTACTGGATATACATGCTGACACCTGCTTCTGCCATTATACCAGCAGATTATTTTTTTTTTTAATTAAAGAGACAGCAGGTAAACGGGTGAAATCCAGGGGCTGACACTAGACACTGGCTTATACTGCCCACTGCTGTATCATAATGACTAGGGATCACGGCACACTTCCAGCTCACCCTCAGCAGAGAGGGGCACTGCTAGTTCTTGTATCCCAAACTCCAAAGTTTCTCCACAAGAAGGCAAGAGTTAAACTGTTTGTTTTCTGCGGAGTGTTGCTCAATTCAAAAATTTGTGTATATTTGTCAACTGCTTTGAGATCTTCAGAGAGAAAATTCAGTAGAAATGCCCAGCCTCGGTCTTATCTGTTGTATTTATTTGTCAAGCTGTATGTGAGGCATGGGGAATAGCCGCAGAGATTGAAGCAAGAGCCCCCATTCGCTTGATGAGCTGCACAGCATCAATCCTCTCCCAGTAAGCCGCTCTATATGGTATGAAAGCTGTACCTGGCCAGAAGCATTCACGTTGGTACAAAGTAAAACTTTAAATAAAACTAGTATGAGGAGTGAGTGAATTGTTTATCATCTCTCTCAAGCGTACTCTTAAATATCACTCTCTGCTCACACTCCCCCTTCTTTTTATTAAGAGAGCCATTCTTTCAGAGCAGAGTGCTAGATCTCAGTCCAAATAGTGGTATGTTGATAACAGACTTCTGTATACTAGCAGGAAAAGAAAAATGGATTTAAAGTGGTGGATGTTTGGATAAGGCTAATTAATAAATCCTAGAAGGGCAATAACTCACTTGACGCAAGGCATATCTACAGCTGGCACCTTGACTGTAAGGGAAAATGTACCTATAAAAGCATTAATGTCATCCTAACAGCAGGAGTGGGAGATCATAAGCACTGCAGGATGCCAGGTCCAGAGGGAGTGAAATATGGCAGCGCTTGGCTGGATCCTGCAGCTCAGCACTCCGGGGGCTGCATGTAGGTTTGCTGCTACCCTTCAATGCCCTTTTGTAATTTTCTTTTGGCTTAGGCAGGATCCCTTTAAGATAAATACTTGCCACCTTCAACTTTATGCTACCTTCCAGCTGCTGGTGGGATACGGGATGTGGGCAAGAGCCTGAATGAAAAGCTGTGATGTGGCAAGCTTGGCTCCCATGGTGCCCAGTTGCTGGGGCTTATAAGAAGCCTCAGGCCAGCCTCAGGGTAAGATATAAAAATAATGCAAAGCCCTTTTCTTCTTCACTCCAGGCTCTTCGTATTGCGCAGTTTCCCCAGATGGCAGGGTTGGGAATGGGGTCCATTTCATCACTGTTTTCACTGTCATTTCATTTGCCAAGTTTTCTCTAATTGCTTCCTTGCAAAAAGCCTGCAGCAAAAAAATCCAGACACATTTTCTCCACGTCCCCAGGCTGCAAGCTCATAGTTTCATGCAGCTATCTCTTGGTACTGTGTGGTAGCCAGGCAGGAATTTCTGCTATGAAGGAGCCCATCTTTGAACAGGAGGCTCTTTTGACTTGGCAAGGCTAAGCAAGCCACCATATTGCTCCAGCTGACCAGCACAGGTTGTGTAAAAAATAGCACCTAAAGCACACATTTTGTCTTTGGACTTCCCCCTGCAGGTCTCCCCTGGCTGAACTGACAGCCCAGTCGACAGGGAAGCTGCCGAAATGTTTGAACCCATCAGTGCTTGCAACCCATGCCCATTGAAGTGCTTCTTCAGGAACTGCTCTTTCCCAGCATGCAAGACAGCATCACCTCAGGTTACTTGGTGATGGGGGTGTAGGAGTGAATATATGGGCGTGTTAGCTCACATCATTGTAAAAATCAGTCCATAAATTCACCCCGTGCTTTTAAGCAGGGAGAGCTGCGAAGCGGCACTGCTGGTGACTGGGTGGCATGGCGAGCTTCTTACATGGCTCCATCGTGCTGGGGTGGAAGAGAGCACACAGCCAGGAGCATGGAGGAAGGCAGTGGTGCCCTAGATGACAGCTTTCTCCAGACTACTCCACAAAAACATCACAGAGGAAACATCACTCCTCCTTCTCCCAGCTGCCACCCAGACCTTCACCCCTGGGCAGGGCAGGGATGTTGGGAGTGCAGCTGGCTGCTTGGAGGGCATGTCTACCTCGTAGCAGCAGGTAGCAAGAAACTTCTGGACCCGTTGTTAAGTATATGGGATGGAGAGCAGCCACTGCTGCTGCTCCCAGGCAGAGCCCTCTGGCAGGAAGGGGAAAATCAGCTCTTCTGTCGCTGTCCCTCTCCATCTCGCCCACCTCCTGCAATTTGTCCCCTCGTAATTTACCCCAGCCTAATTCTTGCTCTGAAGAGTCAAGATTGAAAAGCATGGAAAAAACAGGAGTGGTCTTTATTTTTGGGACCTGCTCACTGCCCCGTGCTGACTTAGCAGCAGGGGGTGACTGCGTTGTGGCCAGCAGGATGGCCCCAGCCAGGCTGTGCCCGTTGTTGCTACCGGCTGCGTGTTGGGTTTCAGCTCACATGCAGTTTTTCTCAGGGTGGCATGGGGAAGGCTGGCTGCTGCTTTCCTTTGCATGTGTGTTTGAAATCTGAAGCTAGTGTATAGAAAAAACCAATTGGCTTTGTTTGCAGTTGATTACAATGCATGCTTTCTCCACGTGTTTTACAGAGTCAGAAAAAACTGCTTTGAAGTGAATATGGTGGGAACGAGGCAACATCACACTAGGTTATCGAACCCAAGCAAGGCCTTACAGCAGAGCAGCTGCTTCTCCTTCCCTTTCATTTATTTCTGACTGTAAACCTCCCCCTGGCACCTGTCCCTGGAGGCCAAGCAAGCAGGAGAAAACTTCTTCCTAATATGTAGCTGCAGAGCATAAAGCAATTTAAATGTATAGCTTCAAAAAGAAAGCTTTGTTCCAGGCTACGATGGGGAAACCCATGGCCTTGGAGGCTGCAGGGCAGAGGCAGAGCTGGAGGGGGCCTCTCAGGTTTGCACAGGGCTGCATCACTGCCCTGATCCTGCATCCCACGGGTGTTTGAGCAGGCAGGTAGCCAGCCTACATGGGAAGGATCTGGTTTTGTGGCTTAAGACCTGTTTGGCCAGGGTACTGGTCAATGAGTGACATAAAGCAGCAGAAGACCTTGCAGGAGTTGTTAGAGCAGAATACAACCAGCTGAAATGGAGATGTCTGCTCTGGGACTAAAGCCATCATCTCTTTTTTAAAAGAGAAATCCCTCAAACCTGCATCCCCGCAGCATGCCCACCGGATGCCTCGGGCAGCAATGGGCGCCGGCATCCCGCCTGTTCCTGCCTGTCTCCTGGGACTGGGTTTTTACCTGGCTGGGGTGGAAGCCATCAACTGGTTCGATCAGCTGCCAGGGCTCACCTCCCATCTTGTGCCACTCCTCGGCCGCTGCAAACAAGGTAAGCAGAGGGGTTATCGCTGATAAGCACGTAGGCGCCCGCCCAGAGATGTACCCCCCTCTTCCTCAAAGCGCCAATGGTATTTTTAAGCACACGACAGCTCTGCGTGATGATTATGATAATTCATATAAAGTTGTCAGAGCCAATATTTTGTACAATCCCCTCTCCTCGGGGCAGTATTTAAGCCTTTATTGTTAATTTTTTTTCTCTGTGATATTTATGCAAGGAAGCACTTTGAACATAAATGATCGTAAAACAATTCACTCTCCCTCCCAACTAAGATGCATGCTGTAGCAAGTAAAGCTGTAAATTATTTAACACTGATTTAATACTTTTGCTTTTCCCATTTTAGTTGCATCTTCAGCAGTGCAAAAAAATAAAGACATAAAGAAAACTGCGCTTTTTAGAGAAAGAGATGGTAATGCCATATTCGCATGGGCTGATGGTGTCTGCAGTAACAGACTGTCATTTTCAGTTACTTCTCTTCTGAGCGGTCTTTTTCAACTCCAACAAAATAATCTTTTGAATTACATAAGCATGACATTCAATGCAAATGATGCTGTGCTGTAAGCCCCAGAGCTATTAGTGAAGTAAAAAGCTTTCTCTCTTCAAAAGGGCTGTGGAGTGATCAAACATGGGACCAGTGGATATGGCATTAACAGACTGTAAATTCAATAATTTCTTTTATAATGACAGATTAAGAATTCTTAATAACATTATGCAGGCATCCTGTCAGGAGGAAAATGTTCTTCATTCAAGCACCACAGTTTTGACCTAGACTCACTGCTGTTTGTTGGACCCTGTCAAAAAGTGATGTCTGGATCCTCACATTAACTTTGAATTCACAGAAGGGCAATATTCCCACTTTGACTATAGAAGCCTACTTGAGAAGCTTTAGTCAACACCCAAAGTAACCTGTTTCCAGACACCATGGAGTTCACACACAGTTGCACAGAGTGAGCTTGCCTAGCTCCTTATATATGATGTTATACATTGAATATGAAGCTGTGTATTGTGTTTTACTTTTTGTGGAAGGACTACTAGGAGAAGCAGTGTCAGAAATAACAGAGGAATAAGCAAGATAAGTAAGGTTTATATCAAGATAGGTGAATTTAGACTATTATACTTGACCTCCTCAAATCCTAGAGCAGCTGAACAAATACCCACCAACTGAGTTTGTCTTAAAAGTGGCTATTGCCTTGGCTAGACTAGTCTAGAGCTTGCTCCCATCCACACCAAGAAAAAGCCAGAACAAGCAACCCCTATCCCCTGTTTATTGCACTGCTTCTCAAAGGAACCACTAAGTTCTTCAGCCAAAGGCAACATTTGAGCTTGAATGTCCATCTAAATCTAGACTAAATGCTAGTATACTCAAATTTTACTCCAAGAAAGCTGGGAGCTGCTATGTATGTATATGCCCAGGCCAGCCTGAAATCAGTGCACTCATCACAGTATGCAACCAGTGTTAAATATTTGATGTCTGGAGACTTTAGGGGAGGATTTGCAGTTGCTTCAGAAAACGACCAGAAAAATAGGTCAGCAGCCTCAGCTAGCTTTTGAGCACACTCACGAACTGACAGGTTTCCTAACGGCAAGCTCGAATTGTTGGCTCCAGGTCTGCAGGAAACATTGCAAAGTGTCTTTCAGAGCTGATGTTTGTACGTGCGTGTGTGATTTTGTTTACCTCATTTATTTAATGCAATGTAATCAAGAACAGCAAATTATATTAAGATGTTTCTTTTCGTGAAAGCAAATAAATTACCTAAAGTTAGTCATTTAATTTGCCTACCCAGCAGGTAGTTTGTTCCAAATCCTAATGACTTGTTAAATATTAAGTAGCTGAGGCAAAAGCTGCAAATAGACTTGGACATCCTGAAAATCTGTGCTATAGTATCAAACTTGACAGTGGAGCCCACCAATATGAGATAAAGTTTCAGACAGAAAGAATCCCTCTCCCATCCTCCCTTCTTTACCTCCTCCTCTGTATGGTCTGCATGGGACCCAGAATCATAGGATCACAGAATCATAGAATCATTTAGGTTGGAAAAGACCTTCAAGGTCATCGAGTCCAACCATCATCCATGCCCAATAAACCATGTTCTGGAGTACCTCGTCTATGCGCTTTTTGAATACCTCCAGGGATGGTGACAACCACTTCCCTGGGCAGCCTATTCCAATGTGTGACAACCCTCTCAGTAAAGGAATTCTTCCTAATACCTAACCTAAATCTCCCTTGCCTCAACTTGAGGCCATTTCCTCTCGTCCTATCTCCAGCCACCCGACA
>JAVJGG010000009.1:13360497-13376757 GCA_035590195.1 Aviceda cuculoides | reverse complement strand
TAGGAGGTTCAGGCTGGATACAGGGAAAAAGCTGTTTTCCTACTTTCCCATCACTATCTAACTACTCGAATATATTTCCCACCTCAATCCCTCACCCCATGCTGATTCTTTCTTTAAAAAGAAAGAGCGAGTGTGTTTTTCCTTGTGATGGAGCTGGGCTGATGCTGGGTGATGCCTCAAGCTGGACCCACATACATCTCACGAGGGAAGTGGGGCTGAGAGGGATCCAGGGACAGGCATCTGTCCCCAGCCCCACAAAGACACTATCCACTCATGCTCACGGTAGCAAGGAAAAGTTTCTGGTTCTTTTTTTTTTTTTTTTTTTTTAAGTGTCAGTTGCCGAAGGAAGTGATCTAGGTAATGTGCTTACCTAATGTCACTTAAGATCACAGAAGGATGAGTGTTGTAGGCTCTTCCAGTCAAAGTTACAGTAGTAAGTAGGTACTTAAGGAAGGATAGGAAAGAAGCCAGTTCCTTCTGGGAACTTTTGAAAACAGTGAGTTAAGCAAGGGTGGCTGTGTTATTCAGGCAGCAAAACTGGCTGAGGAAAGTTCTCCTTCCTGAGGCACTGCTCATCCCAGAGGAGGCAATATGAAGCCCGGTCAGTGATGTAGTACACTACAGCTCATGAAGACCACCTTCACCATTGCAGATATGCCAGCTCCAGCCTGGATGACCCACTATAAAAGCAGTGATCAAAAATAAACACAAATCTTATGGACTGAGATGATAGCTTTGAGGTTTGTTTTTTTCTTCATCAGCCTGAGAAGTTGCAGTGGACAAGCAGGAGGCATTTTTAGCAGAGGCTCATCTGCTGCCCCTGTCCCCTCACCACCAACACCCCTGGTCTCCCAAGTGCACATCCAGTGTGCTGCACACCAGGGTTGTGGGTGCCAGCAGCCAGGAGCAGTGGGGAGGTTGTGGTCCCTAAGTTGGTGGTGGGGTCTTGTCTTGTCAGAGTTCTGTGGTTACCCAAACCAGGGAAGCTGGGAGATGGTATTAAGGGTCCCCCCTTGGCCCCAGCCCTGACAACAGGGTCACCTAGGCTGGCTGGCTATGCTGCCCTTCTCCTGGTACAGAGCTAAATATGAGACGTACATTAACAGGCCAGCACTTGACTAAATACTTTGTGAAAAAGACAGGAAAAAAAAGCAACTTACTTTGTCTCAGTGGGAAATCCATGTAGAAAATATCAAAGTTGGCAAATTTCTCAGATCTTGCTATTTCTTTCAGGACATTGGAAAGTTGTAAAGCTCTCTGCAAAAAGCAAGCAATTTAATGATGATTCCTTGCTACTTGCGGTGCTTTGCATGGATACAGCTTTTGTCACCAATGCGCAGTCAGGGCTTTGAAAGCTAATGTGGCCCTTTTAGGTGGGGGAAAGGAGGTGAAAAGGGGTGGTTCATCATAACATAGACCTGCATGAGCACCACCAGCCTTTGGGCTCCCCAGCTCACCATGCAGTACATCATTGCAGGTTGCACTGAGGCCTCAGCTGATGTAGTAAGTTTAATACAGCATATGGTTATTTTACTGGCAACCCCTTTTAGTAGTGTCTCTACACCTATATAAATATTCCGAATTTCTTGGTTTGAGAAGCTTCTTGATGAGTGGCAGCCCAGTCATTTCCATTCCTCTTAAAGAAAACTGAAACTTTTTGTACATGAAAAATGTTCTCGTTTCCCATTACTCTTCCCACTACTGCTTATCTAGCCAGATCAAATTCTGCTCTTACTTTAAGCAGAGTAATTTACCTCCATTGAGCATCTACCTAACTGATATATCCAATGTGATTTCTACAGCTGTAACAGAGATCAGGATCTCCTAAATATTTAAATTGTGCGGTTTGGATAATAACACAGACAATTAGTTTCAGACAGGGGCTCAGAAAGAAGATTAATTCATACCCTGCAGACATATGAATTGTTCATGGACAGAAGTTATGTGTACTGTATGTTCTGTATCGTCGGTACGAATATATAAGCTGCAATCCTGCAAAGATTTAGGAATGTGCTTAATTGCCTTTTCTGAAGTCAAGAGGGACAGGACATAAAATGAATCACGTATGTAAGGCTTGGGGAAATTAAGGCCATATTTTTTGTTTAGTGAATGCAAACATCAATACAACTATACGCAGAGATGACACCTTTGACGATATTTGGTTACTGGCTCTTTTACATGGCTGCAGGGGGTTGCTGGGATTAAAAATCAGCTTGTACCGTAAGGGAACAAATGGCTGATAATATATGACATTCACTTCTGCAGCCAGATTTTTAGGGTGACTTTTAAGACATCTCTCTTCTGTCTGTTCCCATTCCTGCAATGAGCCTGGATGCTTCTTGGTCACACCATCTGGTGATTAAGTCCACAGAAATGTGTCTGAGGAAGATTAGCACAAATCCCAAATGAAGACAGGGTAAGGCTCTTGCTTTCGGGGCCTGCTCCCGCTGCCAGCGAAATCTATGCAGTTGTCTTTTCATACTCAGAACTACTTGATTCACAAGCCTTTTCTTTCTTATCATCAGGTACGTTTTCTCCTTAAAGAACATGAATTTGAAGTTTTGTCTTGGGGAGATTGCATGCCTTCAGAATAAATTTGGGCAGCTGAGAGGTTGGAAAGGGAACACATTTACAAATGCTTTAACTTAACCATGCTGCCTCCCGGAACCTGAGAGGCATTTGAAAGGATAGGTGTGGATGTTCCCCCATCTTCTCCCCACCTTTGGAAGAAAAAAGTGTGCTGACGTCTTGCCTTTGAGATATCCTCAGATAGGAAGAGCGTCTGTGCAAGAGCACGGTCCCATCGCAGCCTCATCGAGACTTACCTCTGAGGTCAAATTCCTGAGGGTCTCGTTGTGGGTCAGCCAGCCGCTGCAGGGGCTCACCTGGGCAGGCACGGGGAGGGGGGCTTCATCAGTGGGCTGAGAGGAAAGGGGGGCTCATAAGCTACAGCCAGAGACCTTACCTGGAGGCAGTCTAGGAAAGAATAAATTTGACTGTATGTGACGTCCCTGTTCAGCTGCCCTGCAAAGCACAGAGAGGGAAACTTCACATGCCTGATGGCCAAATGTAACTTCATTTTGCAGGTCTGTGCATTCCCACGCATTAGACCCCTTGGTGAGGAGAGGCACCCTGGAAACACCCCCCCCTTGCCCCCCTCCCCGCCCAGGTTACCCTCCCACCACCAGAACCAGGGTGCGACAGAGGTGGCACTGATGCATTCTTCCCGTTAAGGCACCCATGTCCTCATAGCATGCAGAGCTGCATTCACGTCTCCCACATCCCTCTCCATCCTTTCACAGGTGATTAGTCTCGCACACAGGGTTAGTCACCACAGCCTGCGCCAATCTCCAAAGTGCGTGACTGATATTTTAGCCATTAATGTGTCTCTCACCCTCCAAATAAATGCAGGGGTTGCAAAGCTGAAGGGAAGATTGAAGGTGCCTGTATAAACTCTAGAGTTTTGCATTTACCTCAAAGAGGTTAGCCTTAAAAGGGAGGAACAATTTTGCTGTCATGGAGGAAAGTGGATATGCTTGTGTGGGTGAGCAAATTCAAGCACCAAGTCAAACACCCTGCTGACAGTCCCTAAAATTCACTGCGCTATTCAATAGCCTGGCTTGCTGAGAAAATGACCCATTTTCTCGACCTTTTTGCTTCTTTGGTAGCTACAACCAAGATGGAAATTAAATGGCCACTCAGTTCTTTGAGTTTGTAGTGCACTGATCATCCTGTCAGGCTTTGGTTTTTTTGCTGTGCTGAAATATGCAAATTTTGTTGTTGTTTTGGGAACTGCAAAGTATGATCTTTCCTAAGTGAAATGGGTTCCTCAGGTTGCTTTGCAGCAGCTCCCCCATATAGATGTGACTCCAGCCTATCTCATGGCTGCCCATCACCCAGCACCAGTACCAGCTGCCTGGGGAGCAAAAGATGGGGAGGTCAAAGATCTAGTGCCACTCCCGGATACTGGGGATGTCCCAGACCCTTGCAGCCTGAAAGATCGGGTCCTGCAATGGGCTGTCAGGGGGACCAGGGATTCGGCAGAAAGCCATACCAACATCTGGTCGCACCTGACTGGAAGCCAAGTGGGGAAACGTGCTCGCAACCCATCAGAGGATCTGCCAGAAGTGATCTCTTGCTGCAAAATGTGTTGCTTAGGATTAATTGGGTCCCTCCAAGGCAAATCAGCCCCTCTGAAAAATTTCCAACTGGTCCTATAGCTAATCACTCCTGATTTGCCTTGTGCCAAAAAATGGTACATGTTGTCTCTAATAATTAGATATCCAGTAGAGGAACCGTCTCTGTGATAAACATGCACTCAAGGAATGAAACGTGTTTATATGACTAAAAAATAATTATCACAGGCTCCCCCTGCCCTGAAAGGGACAAGAATTTTCTTGTATTTTTCTTTTTTCTGTTTTCATTGGTAGTAGTATGGTGCTTATTAGAGAAAAATGTCACAAGGTCTCAGGAATAGAAATGGAGACCTCAGACTTCCTGAGAAAAGGCAAGTACTTTTGAGGGGTAAAATAACCCATAGTATTGGGGAAACCACGGTACAGAGTCTGCTGAAAGCTCTAGTACCCAGTGGTTGCCAAAATCATCTGAAGATGTAATCTACCGTTTAAACGATGTGATTTAGCTTCCCTCTCTCTTTGCTGATGAGAACTATGATGACAAGAACTTTCCACTGGTCAGATGCAAAAGACATTCCTTTATCCAAGTACAAATAAGAACATGTTTTTGGTCTAAAATTTGGCAGCAGAATGTCCACGATGGTTCCTTGTACAGTCTTGACTGGAGTACAAGGGACTTTCTTTGCTACCTGCATAAAGTATTTCACATTCTTTATCCACTGTGGGGTGGCACAAACTTGTAGTGAAGGGGTTCTGCAACTAACTTCCAAGCTGCCCCACCCCACAACCTCCCACATCCCCAGGGAAATGTTTCCACACTGATCCCAGAGGCACAGCTGTTGGACTAATCAAGGATGGACATCACATGTCATGCATATGAATGCAGCCCCCTGTGATGATGTTCCTCCTTGCTGCTTGGCACAAGATGAAGCCAAGGAGCAAGTGGTCTGTTAATGGTCAGATACACAGTTTCATGCATGCTCTGAGATGACAGGCTCCCAAAGGCAGCCTCCAAATCTCTGAAAACACTTCCCCAAAGCACCTTACAGCAACTGCAGTCTGAGGAAATGCCCCAAAACATGCCTGCAGATGGTGTGAGGTTTCAATCGTCACACCTGTAGGTAGTGTAGGAGGTGGTAGGCACCCAGTGCTGGCGGAAAATTTATATCTCTAACTAGTCTTTTGCAACCCCCTGACTTAATCTTCTGTCCTGGTCCACATCCAGTTTTACCAAGACATCCACTAGTCAGTGAGTGGAGGTGTTCACCAGACATCCAGCTCCACCTGTAACAACAACCAGGATGAAGTACAGGCAGGCTGGCTGCAATTTTGGGCCAATACTGAGGCAAAACAGCTTGTTTCCACATCCACAGCATGTGTTGAGCCTGGTTTGGAGCTGAGTGGGTTCAGCTGGTGTGGAGCTGGTGGGGGAACCAGGCAGGATAGGGGTCTGCCCTCTCACTGCTCTGTCCTGCACTGGGGATGGTAAGCTGGCTCTCCTATTTCTACTGTACAGCCAATATCTGTCTCATATTTCTCAGTTTTCCTCCATTCTGTCAGGTTTGCTTCAAACTGTCAATAGATTAATAAATTATTTAGGGAGACAAGGCAACACGAGCAGTAGATAATCAGGAAGAACCCCACAACATCTCATATTTACCTAGAGGATGGTATCTGTCATGCAGGTTATCCCAGAGAAAGCGGCCATCTACCAGGCCTGTTAAAATCACGTGGCTGCCGTTTGGAAGACGGGAGTCCAGATATCGCAGAGCTTGCATCACATTAGAAAGCATTTCTTTGGGTGTAGTCATGTGAGCCAGCGTGTCACGGTTCCTGCAGAGAAGGACGCCAACAGAACTTTCTGTCAGGTAATACCGTGTCCCCCAAAAGGCACCTGAAACAGTGGCATTTTCTCCTTTGTTGCTCTTCCACATTAAGTTAGCTAAATAAAATCTTATAAAAATGATGCTTTGTGTTTTAGTCTCTCACTGTTATTGCCAAAATCAGAAGCAATATAGAAACCTCCTTCCGTGTAATCCTTTTCCCTACTAAAACCAGACAGATGCATCCCTTTTTAATAGAGTGGCCTCTTGCTGTGGATTAACCCCAGTGGGCAGCTAAGCATCACACAGCTGCTTGCTCGCTTCCTCCCCACTGCCAGTGAGACAGGGGCAGAGGAAAGGAAGAGTAAAAGCAAGAAAACTTGGGGATCAAGATTAAAAAAAAAAAAGTTATTGTTCAATAAGCAAAGGAGAAGTAGAAGAGAGAAAGCAAGCAAAAGAAGTGATGCAAAGGCAATTACTCATCACCTCCCTTGGGTAGACTGATGCCCTACCAGGCAGCCAGTTCCTGAGCAAAAGATGGCTAACCCCCTCCTAAAATCCCCTCCTCTCGCTTTTTATTGCTAAGCATGATGCAGGGTGCTGCTCCACCTGGTTAAGAACATCCATGGTTTGGCTCTGAACCAGGGGAAACAGTGCTGCTCCACACACATGGCTTCAGAGTGCGGGATGCCCTACAGACGGGTGAAAGTAGGGCTTCTTTCCCCGTGGTTTGCTGTGTGTAGCTTGCATTCAACACACTCTTTAATTATGCCAGGTAGAAATATCTATGGTAGCTTTATCTCTCACATGTCCTGTGCCTCTTACTACAGCTCTGCAGGAGGGCAGGAGACCAGCAAGGGGTCTGGACAAATGTGGGAGACTGGAGGGAGGAGGAGGCCAAAGGGAGGAGATATTTAAGATAAAATAGTCCTCAGAAATGTTCATGAGGGTATGGGAGCTGTGTCAGTGTCCCACATGGACTGAACACCCACATTTTGTGGCTCACTGGCAGGCCTGAACATTTTTGAGCCAGAGTCCCAGGCTCAGGTTTACCCTTCGCCTCTTGCATTTAGCTGTAAATGCTGCAGGGGCAGAAAAAATAACATCCTGAAGTTGAAATAAATTTCAACTTATATAAGAAAAACAAACAAGCAAAACCACTCCAGGCTGCCTAGAGAACATTGCTCTAGTTATGTTATTAAAACAACTACTTTATTACAGAAAAAGTGTTCACCCACTCTCCCCCCAAGAGCTATCACCACGCTCTCATGATGCACATGTCCGTAACAGGGACTATGAGCAAGCGGGTGAACACAGTCCCAAGGAGTCCATCCCATCCCAGCAAGAGAGGACCTGCAGGTCTCTGGCACTGGGGAGACCCCAGCTCTGGCAACACCTGGGAGGCAGAGGAGGGTCAGCTTGGGGTAGAAGCTTCTTATTGTCTGGAGATGACTCATTGCCCTCTCTTAGAGCAGTCAGTGGGATGGAAAGAAGGACGCAATTGCATGCTTCCACAAACCCCAGGAAGCTCCAGGGTGGCCTGGGTCCCCTTGTGGCACATGGAGCAGAGCATGTAAATCCCTAAGTTGCCTTTCTTGAATTGAGAAAGACAATGAAGTCATGTGTTTGCAACATAAGCTCTTAAAAGAGCCCCCCAGAAATAGCAGCAAGGGCACCATCACCAGGATTTGGAGCACATCCACATGTGCGGCCATGCATGGCACGGACCACGCACCTTGGGAAGCAGCTCTCATGACAGTTTTGGTCCTGCCTTGGTGGTGGAGCTCAGCTGGACCAAGGCTTTCAGAGAGAAAGCCTCAATGCCCACTGAGGAGCTGATCTCATTACTCAAGAAGAAAGACAGAGGATGTCCTTCCAAGTAGTGCATGAGGTTGCACTAATGTCCATCCTTATTGTTTTTGTGGTTCCCATATTTTCTCCTTCTGGGCTTGTAGGGAAGTGATCAGCTTAGCAGTCAAGAGGCTCCATTCAGGTCCTTTCCATGGGAATGTCCTATAATCTCTTTCATGGCTTCCCACTGGTAAGAGAAGGGCACACTTGATGCTTGCAATGCTGAGTGAGCTACTGGGGAATCAGGTAAGATTTATTGTCGGTGACCATAGAAGCAGGATCTTTCAAAAGCATTGTCTCAAGGCATTAGAAATGTTTGTGCTCAGGTGGGAGGGGAGGGGGTGGTGGGGGTGGTGGTGCTGAGTCCCGTGTGGGAGAACCGCATTTCCTGGCAAGGATTTGGGATTCTTCAGTGGGCTACGTTTAGCACACAAAATAATTAGATGAGTTGCCTGGGCCCAGAAATTTATCTTAATGCAGTATGTGCTGCTGAAGCATTCGAGACTTTCCGGTTAGGGAGAACTGAAAAACAGCATTAAGATTCAGGCTTATCCTTGTGAGTGACAGCCACCCAAGCAAAGTACTTTTGAGATAAGACTGTAGTTTTGCCCTTAAATTACTTCATATTTCCTACAGGTGTTGCAGCACTTGATTTCAAAATACTGCTCTGATGTAAGGCCTCTCCTGCAAGTAAACACACCAGTGTGAGCTGAAATTAATGACATTCATAACTCCACTTTCTCTTGTCATTCTCTGCTGAAGTCATGCAGATATTTCAGTGCATTTCTTCACATTTCCTTTCTGAGCCAGGATACGAAATTATAACCGACCAGGAAGCAAGCCATCTTGTAGGCACGTTTGTTTTGGGCTCTGCCATAAGGACTTTAAGGTGTCTGTGTGAGCACTGGGGACCTTACACAGTCCCTCTGGGAAGCAGCAGCCAGGGATGGCCTCTGCCCACCTGGGATCTCTGGAAGCTGATGTTGGCCATGGTTCATTGTGTCAGAGCATAACAAGCGGACATTAATGTTAGGATTCTTGCTGCTTTGAATCTGGGTATTTTAGGGAGCACACCCTGCTCCCCTAGAATACACGAATACACAGTAATATCCTTGGATGTGCACACAGCTCCTGGATGTCCTAACAGCACAGGTACTCCAGCTGTGCATGCATATAGCACAGAGGGATCAGACAGCCTCCTGCAATCTGCACAAAGCTTTTGCAGCTCTCCTTTGCCACAGAGACCTCCTCCAGTCCCTTTTAACAGGGTCTGGCATAGTCCGAACACAGCTCTTCACTCTCCTTCTGCACAAGGTTCATGGGCCTGACCTGCCACATTCTGCAGGGCAGCGATTCCCCCGTCCCCATGACCCCAATACAAATAAATACACCCCCACCCCCCCCCGCCGCCAATGTTTCAGCCACATGCCTGCTTTCCAGCCACATGCTGTTACATGCCCAGCGTTTGGGCCACTCACATATAGGGCCAGCTGGTGAGTGAGCACACCACATGCATGTACTCACACATGCTACATGCACATACATGCAGAGCTGGATCCACAGTGCAGGAGTTCAGCTCCAGCTCACCGCAGAGGGGCTGTATGCCTGGGACATGAGGGGTAGAGGTGTTGCACGCTCACATACTATTTTTAGGGCTGAAGGGGTGCAGCCACGCTTTGATGACGGTAGCCTTACAATAAGGGAACGTTATGTTCTCGCTGGTGCCAGTGTTGCCTTGTACAAGTTTCCTTCCCGGTGGCTGCCTGCTCACCCTGCTTTGATGCTGTCACCTTTCTGCTTGTTGCAGATGCCATAACTGCAAAGCTGGGAAAGAGAGCCTGGAGAAATGGTGCCTTACCCCAAACAGAACTAATACGTGCAAAAACTGTACAGCATTTGAGACTGTTGGTGCTCATTATTTTCTTGTCTGAATTTTTTTTGTTCCAGGTCTGTGTGTCCCACATTGTGTCTAACACTTACTTACACCTCAGTGGGCTGAGAGATACTGTTGCCATCTGTCTTTATTTTTCTAACCCCCCTCTTTGGACACCACAATGTGGAGACTTCTGGGAACATGTAACACAGGCTGCCAATTTCATTATCTTTCTCCTCTATAAACATCCATATTACTCATTGCCCCACTCTTCACATGGGATGAAATACTGGCATTTTAACAATGCTTTGGCTAAGAGCTGTGTCTCCGGTGTGCTTAGCACACTGCTTTCTCTTGAAGGTAAAATACAGAAGACCAGAAAGGCTCTATTACTGCAGTCTAAAGCTGTCCTTGAAGAGGTTTTTATTTGTCAAGCCCTAGGCTTGAAGTCAAGACCATTGGATGCTCTGCATCATCTGTAACCTCTGTGGGTACATCAGAACCAGGGCAGCTACACACAGTGACTGGATGCTGAAAAAATCTCTCTCCACTGTACATCCCACTCGATGGAAACAGCATGTTGCTACAGAAGCTGCAGCATCTTTCCTTGCTGGAGTCACAGGGATCGCTACAACCTGATAGCCTCTTTTGATGCTGCAAATGTTTTGGAAGAAAACAGACAGTAGAGAGAATTTGAGCAGACAAAAGTGTCTCTGCCAGGTAATGGATGCTGGGATAAAAAGACAGCAGAGTTTCAAGTAATGAATACTGTTTTGGAACATACAAATGGGCAAGGCAAGGCCAAAATGGTTTAAATTTGTGGACAATTTCTTTTTGCTTCAGGCAAGAATAGAAAGCAGCGTTAGAGACAGGGGACGTGAAAGGACTAACCTGCAGAATGAGGAATAAAACAAAGGAAAAAGAGGTGCTTTTAGCAAAGCTAGTAAAACAGCAGAATGGAAATACGTAGACAACAGAGCCTGGGCCAAGCCAAGGAGAAGACACCTCTAAAGTTTCTCTGGCAGGAGACACAGACTTCAGTGAAGGCAGTGTTTGGGTTGGGGGGGCTCATCATCCTTGGGGTGGTTCTAATGATACCTCCATAAACTTCTCAATAAACAGATGCCCAGGACAGTCTTGTCAGCAAGTTGCAGGAGGTCTGTGACTGTTTTTCCCACTCAGTCGAAGGGTGATGGTGTTACTTTTGAGGATTCGTGTGTCCTTCCTGTAATAGGTGCGTGGTGCTGAGGGCAGGTTTGTCAGTTCTGGGCAGGGGCACAGAGAGAGCATGAGCACCAGAAGCAGATGCCAAGGGTAAGCATTTCATGGGAGGCTGTTTCTGTGTGCTGCTCACACATGGCCAGGGAGATGGTGGTGCCAGGGAAGGACCTAAAAGGTGGCCCCTGTGGTCCCATTTCTGCCCTGGCTGAGGGGTTCCAGTGCTGGAGCACAACACCCAATGTGCAAAGTTTCAACCCCAGCACTTGCTGTTAGGCAAAGTTTTAGGAGAGCAAAGCCAGGATATTTTAATGGCAAAGTCTGACAGCCTGCATCATAGCTCCAACTTCTTTATACAACCTGCAGGTGAGACTTTTCAAAAGCTTTGGAAGGGGCCTTTGCTGAGCATGTGTCATTTATTAAAATGAGTGTTTTGAAAGTCTCCACATCAGTCAGATTTATTTCTTCTGCTTGAAAGAAAACCTGAAGATTCATCATGGTGAAAATAATGATACACTAACAACAGCACTTGGACCACCTGCAAAACCAAAACTGCAGTACGGGTATGCTGTGCATTGGCCTGTTTGCTAGGTGTTTTCCGCCTTCGCACTACTAGGAGAAATGGAAGCATCCAACTAGTGACCTCTTGGCATCCCTGTGAGCATTGCTAATGGACAGTGCCAGAACTATTAGTTTTGAAAGCTTTGGTTCATTCTCCTGCTGAGGTTATGATGCGAATAAAGCCAGAAAGACAAAACACCTCGTCAGGAGAGCACAGCGAAGGCTGCAGGCAGTGTGCAGCAGAGTCAGGGTGAAAATAGACCTCAACAGGGGACTACATTGTCATTCTTCAGAAAAGGTAAACCAGTCATGCTCTACCTCCTGACAGGAGGTGACACACTGGGTAGGATGGATATACATGCTTTTAAACTCTTTTTTTCCTCCCTCCTGTTGTTGTTATACTTCATTTCATCTGCTAAGCTAGAAATATTCTATTTCAGACATGCCATTGGTCACTTTATTACCAGCTTGTAAAAGAAAGAAAGAAAGACAAGCTCCGAATGAGGACTGGTAGGTGGTTACGACAAATACAGGTAAGGCAACCAGTATTTTCAGCAGAAAAATAAGAATAAAGCACAGAACAATAGCAAAGAAAAATGCCATCACAGGGAAGTGCCAAGGAATGAGACTTGAATGTCCAAGCAGCCAGCAGTACCCTAAAGAAGTCAAGTTTATGATACTATAAATATTAATTTGGTTTACACCTTACCCATTGCAAACATCATTCCCAATCGTAGCGTAGATAACTATGGCTGGATTGTCCAACAGCTGGTTTCTGGCCAAGCTGAAAGATAAATACACAGCTATATTAATGGGGCAATACGTTCTTAGTGTCTGAATCACATACCGTGCTTGTATGAGATCACATTTGGAAGTAGCCTGTTTAGATTTGGCCAATGCTCAGATGACTATGCTTCTATGTTTGGGAGAGGGAATTTTGTTTTTTTTTTTCACTATAGTTTTATGTTTTAGCAAAATTTCTTAAATATAGGTTTTTTCACTTCTCCTTTTTGCACCTTGTGAACTTGTCTTTTTCACTGTTTTTCCTGCTGGCTTTCTATCTTCTTTTGTATTGTTCAGAAGCCAAATCAAGTAGTTTCATTTTGGGGCAAAGACATAAGATGGAAAGTTTTTAATCAGAGATGGGAGAGGAATACTACGTTTGGCTGACAACTAAGTTTATGTATGTGTAGGATTGGGCTCAAGGTCAACTCAGGGTGTGAAGTACACTGCTAGAGGGCAAGGATTCATTACTACTTTTTCTGGAGGAGAGAACAACAAATCCCTTAGGATGTGAACTATATCAGCATCAAGCAAACTAAATCAAACCCAACTGCCCCACAGTCCACCCAAATTCATCTGAAAAGGAGACTTGCTGCCTCTCTCTATCCAGTAACTACTCAATCAAATCCATATGGAGATAACACAGTGGACCTGCCTGTGTCTATCTACACTGCTACCAATCAGGAGTAATGCAGTTAGGGGGACTCAAAGCACAGATTTAGGGAAAGGCTTAGCCTCTTCCCTAAAATGACTGGAAATACTCTGTTGGCTTAACTGGGCTAAGATCAAGGCCCTGGAGCTGGTGATATCAACACTTTAAAAAGAAGAAACAGCCAGTACTTCAGAGCACAGTGGCTAAGGGAAGCTGTGCTTTTTAGGACACTTGTGGTTAATATGTTCCTTACAGTGCTTTGTTTGTTTCTTTTGAAGAAGTAGGATTCCAGCAACACTGCTGTACCCCCACTCAGCATTTGAATCCCATTAAACACTCACCTTTTTATTAAATAGAGGAAGTTTCCTGAAGAACCACCTGATCACATGTAGTGGGAATAAGGGAAATAGTACAACATCATTATAATGACAAACAAAATGAAGTGCAACCCCCAGCTTCATTGCATATTTCCAAGAATGTAGAAGCATTAAAAATAAAAATGGAAGAAGTAATCTCTGTAACCTTTTTGCATGCCAGCATTAGGAAGTAAAGCTATGTCCAGGGAACCTGCTGCCTCATACCTGAGTCCCACCTTCAGACTGTAGAAAATCAAACACTTTTAGGTGCTGGGTTGTTTGGATCTGGCTTTTAATCCAGATCTGGCAGCTTCTTCCCATCTGTTGAACATAGTACTCTCTTGTAAACCAGCCAACCTGACTCGTCAACAGTCAATCTACTTTTAACTTTCTCTATAAATTGCAGAGGGAACTGTTCTCACTCTTCTGAGAGAGTAAGTGTCTCACAGCTATACCATGTTGGGACTGATTCAGGTCCTAAACATAGGCACCAAGTGCCATTTTTGACATCCCAGAGTATCCAAGACACCTGCAGCAGGGCTGGCAGATACAACACAGGATGCCTGAGAGATTGTGCACTTCTGGAGAGGCAGCTGGAGGTGGGAAAGATACTGTAAAGCATCTTAAATAGCACTAGACACCAACGTTTGGCTGTCTGCATTGCTCTCCCCATGAGTGGCAGACTTAGGAAAAATAGTATTAGGCCAGCTGCACCCCTCCCAAGAAGCTCTGCATTTCAATGGCAATTCACCCAAGTGCTTAGATGCAAATCTGTCCTCCTCCAGAAAAAGAGCTAGCTACACCTAAGCATTGGTGAGCGTCTACAATTTTTCATTTATGTCTTGAATGAGAAAAGCATTCCCAATTAGGAAAACTTTTATGCATAAAACTTATTAGCGAGTATTTAAAGGCTATGCATATACATCCCAACTATCCACAGTGCACAAATCAAGCTCCATCACCTGCAGTGCAAGAGTAATAGCAAACAAGGAGCCAAAAAAGGCTTTATGCTTTGTTCAAGATTAGACTAGGACTGTGATTGCAAGAAGCTAATCTCACAGCAATGTACAAAACCATAAACTTCAGAGAAGCAGGCCCTACAGCTTGTACTTGCTTCTGTTTTGCAGTATTTTCACTCTCTCCTCTTTTCTCGCTCCTTCTCCTCTTGTATTACACTCCCTCTACTCTTCGCTCAGCTCTTCCCTGGTCTCTCTCTCTTCTCTTTTCTGCACTATGCCTCTGAAGTTGCTTTGAGGAGCAAATCCTGTCCTCCCTGCAGCTCTTGGGGGGAAACTTGTGGACAGAACATCATTAAATCCCTGCTGGATTGGTATAGGGGAAAGATCTAAGAGATAAACCCCTAAGGTAGCAGTAATACAGTTTGTATTTTAATAGTGGTGCCTTTGTTATTATCACTCACAGTGATGCCAACTGCATATATCAAGGAATCCTTTATGTTTTAAATAATCCAGTTCTTCCAAGATAAAAATGAACATATCTATCTGCCTGCTGCTTCTCTCCTGAGGGTTGCTGGTCCATTCAAAATCCAGCCCTTCTGTCGAGAAGCTCTTTTCAGTAGAATAAGAGCCCCACAAAATCCTTAGAAAATACAGCTTGGAACATAACTACCGCCAGTTGATTTTTTCCTGTTTAATAGCCCTTCTTTCAGCTAGAGTTCAACACCTGTCTGTTAAGCCATTCTGCCACATGGCTCCCCTGAGTGGGCCTGCAGTTGCAGCACAAATAAACTATTGGGATCTCTAGAAATTAAAAACGTATTTACAAAAAAGTAAGAAGCTGTTCTTGGGTATGTTACCTCCACAAGCATAAGCATTAGCAGAGTTACAACTCAAGTAAAAACATCAATAAAGGGCTCTTTTAGAGAACTGTTTTCATGGATAAATTGAGTCTTCAAGGAAGTTTTTTTGTGATACAGGGATGCAATCTGTGATGAAAACATTCAAGAGAGAAAAAGAGATGAAGCAGAACAGTTACACTTACACTGTTGAATGTCCTAGCAGCTATTTCTGGATCTCCCCTGTCCCCCTCTCTGTTTTCAGACTGGTGGGTTTTTTAAGTTTTGGTTGAGGAGTCAGGGTTGCGTTCACTTCTGCTTGCGAGCACCCCCAAATTTCATAAACCTTGGAATACTTGAGCTGCATTTCTTGATTTTCTTGCTCTTAGACCTTGTGGCTTACAAGGAGCAGCACTAACATGCACTGAAAGAGTCTGGGTCCAGATAGCACCAAAAGTGCTGTGTGGAGAAGAATGGCTTATTGACTTCCAATCTTTTGTTCCCTTATGCTGTAAAAGCAATGGAAATGTTAAAGGTGCTAAGCAAAAAGTCTCTGGGTTTCCCCAAATGAACTCCAGGTGGACTAGAATTTCTAAGACAAATGAAGAAAAAAGATAAAAATTATTATTTCTTAAGTGGTTTTGAAGCCAATGTGAGATATCTGCTGCTTGATGGCTCAGTGAGCCAGAGCATGTGTTAACAAGACCTAATTTTTCTGGTCAAAGGCAAGAATCTCAAAGAGACAGATCAGACTACAAATGGCAAAGGAAT
The DNA here is from genome assembly GCA_035590195.1 of Aviceda cuculoides. Taxonomy (NCBI): domain Eukaryota; kingdom Metazoa; phylum Chordata; class Aves; order Accipitriformes; family Accipitridae; genus Aviceda; species Aviceda cuculoides. Next base: position 13,360,938 of record JAVJGG010000009.1, on the reverse strand, counting down.
ATGCAATACCCGTGTTTTGAAATAGCATATTATCCAAGTATCTCATGCAAAACATGGATGACATTCACAAGATTGTTCTGTAATTATTTAGAAATTCTGAGGGTATTCACTTTCCCCACATTTATCTAATGATTTTTTGGAATATTTTAGCAACTGATTTTACTATCAGGATGCTTCTATCAAAACAAGGGATCTTCAACAAATGCTGGAGAACATTTAGAAGAACTTTCTGACTCCACACCAGAGCCTTCATGCCCGGCCCTCACACCTGAGGATCCTGCTCATCCAGTCAAAAACCAGAAATAGAATCATAGAATCATTTAGGCTGAAAAGGACCTACAAGATCATCAAGTACAACCGTCACCCATGCCCACTAGACCATGTTACAGAGTACCTCGTCTATGCGCTTTTTGAACACCTCCAGGGATGGTGACTCAACCA
>JAVJGG010000009.1:13327031-13360397 GCA_035590195.1 Aviceda cuculoides | reverse complement strand
GGGGGGAAGAAAAGACATCATTGGAGAACAGAGCATGGAACTGTAGTAACAGATTTAATAAAGTTTCCAAACAGCTGCATGACTTAACGTTTTGCAGAAGATAATCATGACTAATCATATGCTAACAAACCTTCTTTGATTCCGAATTGCATCAAGAAACAAAAATGAGTTTATACTTTTACTTTACAAGTTTATACTTTATAACCTTCAAGTATTCTGCCAGCCCTTTGCCTAGTACCCTGGCTTCTGCTCAAAGAAGAGTATGGCAATTAAGCAGGGGGTTTTGTGCACGGTAAATCTTCCTGCAATAAAAGTAACCTCAATTGAGATCTGTTTTCAGACCAAACTCTTTTGGAAAGCAGTCTTGGTCCTGAACTTCTCAATATCTTTTAACACTAGACAAATACTACATTTTAGCCAAGATAAAGAATTCCTTTTGCTAAATTTTAGATGAGGTAAATTTTTGGTGTTATCACATATTCTAAGATCTAATTATTCTAGAGCGTTTCAATAAGCATTTATTCCAATGTCCACAGGTAAAGTCTTGGCTGCACTGGAATCGATATTAAAGCTCCTGCTGACTCGAGTATGAAAGGAATCCCGTCTATATTAAATACATAAAGCTGTTGGAATAATTATTTTATAATGGACTGATAATAATATCATCTGCTTTTTTCAGTCATGGGCCAATAATTATCCTAAAATAAATATGATTATGAGTATGTTGCATATTCATAAAATATATATACATTCAAGTCATTCGAAAATTAGCAAAGAGCTCTGCAATATGACAATTAGCAGTTAAACTTGTTATAGCAATATCCTTCTTTTCTCTTATGGATAAAACAAATGTCAAGCTGGTTCTTTTGATAATATTTTTCCACATTTGTTCTTGCCTCAGTTTTTTTCCTAATAACAATATTATACAGTAAGTAACCATCACATAACATACAGACTCTAGTCAAGAACTGCTCCCAGTCTCCATCCTCTTCCATTAAACTGCCAGCTTAAGTGACCTGAGTCATCTCAGACAGAAAAGGCATCACTTAAGGAAAAATATATTATGGCTTCTTCCCATAACCAAAACTATTTAGATATTTAAGAAATTAATCCAGTATCATGAGTTGTTCCAGAGGTGCAAATGAAGAGGCAAGGACATAACGTTTCCTGCAAAAAGTGCTGTGGAAGTTTTATAGGCACTATATTATAGTTAATTCCAGTAAGAGCAGAATTATGTGTAGGTGCACTGCTATACAGAAATGCAAAAGTATTGATAACTCTAAGAGCATACATATTTAAAAGATTACAGATTGGATATAAAAGAGTCTCCTTGCCAAATACAGAATAAAACACTGAGAAGCTAATCTGATTCCACATCTGTACTTTGTAAGCAAGAAGAAAACACATCAGGCTATCACCGATGCACAAATTTTTAATTTTTAATGCTATTGTCTGAAGAAATATTCTTCAAGAGAAGGATAATTCTTATCCTCTATTTTTCATAAGTCATATATGGTTTGGATAACAGCTGGGTATTTGACTCTCATCTATATGCCATTACTGTACTATATACAGCAGAGGAATCATTCAAAGTTCACTAGCAAGGATGAATGAGATAGAATTAAAAATACCTGTTGTATGCACAGCAAAAGAACAGCTGTTTATACCCCTGTTTTTCTTCATTTTAAATGATTTACAATTCATTGACACATACATTATGGCCCCTAAATGCCGAAGGAGTTACCTAGAACTGCGATGACAAAAAAAAAAGCCATAACAAAATGTGTAACCACTCGAACTATTTTTTTTAGTTCCTAAATGGGGAGGGATGGAGTGAGAAAGAGTGGAAAGGAGAGGAGAGAGAGAGGAGAGAAAAAGGAAAAAAAGGAAAAAACCACCATTCTGAATGGATCACTCCCCCTGCCTTTTCAAGGCTTGGCAGATAGTAAACAGCTCGATCATCAATAGTAGCAAGGGCAGACAACAGATATAATCAGCCTAAATACCTGACTTTCACCCATCAACAGCATGAGGTCATCACAACTTCCTCATCCTCATCCTATAAGACCTCTCTTAACATTTTTCTTTTCTGATATATTCCAGAGCATCAGTCTGCTACATAGTATTTTTGATGTTTTCTGTATCCTACTTTCTCTTCCCCTGTAGAAGGCTAAAGTGTTTTACACATTCTGCACTCACAAGTCCTTCTATACAAAATGATGTGAATAGATACTGAAAACTGTCAAAGCTGAAACAAAGCTGAACAGTATACAGGAATGGATCCATTTTTCAGGTGTACCTTGTGGAAGACCATAACAGCAGGAGGTTCAGTCTTATTTAATAATGAACAGGTAAAATGAGTAGTCCTCAATGATAATGAAGCTCAGAAAGGGTTGGGCTTTTGAAAGCTACTTACTCAGGTTTTAACAAACACATGATTAAAACTGTCCGGGATAGGAGGAATTGCAAGTTTCCTCGGAAAAGTACAACTTACTAAACATGAAAAATGTTGTCAATAGAAAAGACATGCTCTAAGATTTAATGCTGAGAGAGACCAGGAAGCAAGAACAAACAGTAAACCAGGAAAACGGTTGCCCAGATGGAGTTATTTATATCTACTAAGAGACAATAAAGTTATTTATTTACTTTTTAAAGAAAAAAATGTATTTTTAAAAGCTTATGTGTTTGGGAGGTTTGGGTGGAAAAAAGTTAGTATTTTCAAATATGTAATCTTTCCAATTCTTTTGCTACTCAGAATAGGTACTTTTTTTTCCTACAGGAAACTGATTTAGCAAAGCTTTGGAAAAACTTAACTAAATTCTTAAAGGTAAATAAACATCAACAGAAATTATAACTAAAAATAGTATCTATGTCAACAACAGAAACTCAAGTGAATGTGAAAAACATCACATATAAATGCTCAAACCCCGCAACATCAATTTGTTTTCAATTTTATTATGACAGCACTTACAAGCTACATCCAAAATTAGCTTTGGTAGTACTAGAGACCACACACATGCCCACACGGTATCAGTCAGTCTGTCTTGAAAGACTGTACATACCAGCTGAGGTAGGAAAGGACAGGGAAACAGAGCAGTATTACACCGATTTTCCAGACTGTGCATGGCACAGAGTGGTTACAAGTGCAAGAAGATAACTTCAACAAAACCATGAAATGAACCTGGATCTCCTTTTATCTCAGTTAAAAGCATTAGTTTCATTGCCATTTAAAACCTACTTGTATGTCATTTTCTAACACTAGCTATGGCTCCCTGTATGCTTTTAAATGCATGTGATTCATATCCTTTACAGAAAAATTCTTTAAAATCTGACCCATTTGAAAATTTCACTTCTTGATCTTAAGTCAGACTTTGTTGAAAAGCAAGGCTTAATTTTATTATGCCCCTGTTCTTTATAGTTCCTTCAGTTTATATTGTGCAGCACTTGTTAAGAGCAGATACTAGTAAACATTTGGGAAAAAGATTATCCATGGTCCATGTGGAATTCAGTCTGAATAAATAGACTCTATGGATACGGTATGTGTTAAACAGATACATCTCATTTTAGGTATTATTCAGAGTGAAAAATATAATCCTGTCCTGATCATGTTACAACAGCAGGAGGAAAAAAAAAAAACAAAAAAAAAAAAAAAAATACAACCACTACCCTAATCTTTGCAAATACCAGTCTTGAAATGCTTTGGTTTGCTTTTTCCGTTGTTTGGTATTTGTGTAGATTTTATTTTTAATTCTTCATACAGTAGAGTGCTATAATGATAGCAATTCAAACATTTATGAAGATTGTCAGTCATATTTCAAGTTCTGAAAAGAAAGTGTTGTTCAAGAAAATTTTGAAAAGCGTTACTGCTTAGCTATACGAAAATATAACTGTCAGAAAATTACAGCGATGAAGTTGCATAAGAGGAGACATAAAAGAAAACCAAACATTTGAGGGTTTTGTACACTACAATTGAAGGTGTGAATGCAGCACATGCCAGGCTAGTTTTAACCATAAAGCAAGAGTAACTGTAACAATGAACTCAATGTGGCATTCAGTTCACTGTCAAAAATTCAGAGGGTCCTAAGCAAACTACAAAGTTTGTGCCAAACTCTTGGTACAGAAGTAACATTGCCACTTGAAACTCCAAAGCCAGCTTAAAGCTGCCTCAGGCTTGCCTTACATATAAAGAAAATGAACCTCCAGCATATCCTTATGTTAAAAAGACAAGAGAAACAAAGAAAGTACTATAAAGAAATTATCTGGCATCTGTTTATGTATTTTCTGAACTAGACTACACTATACTTCCAAATTTAGAGATGAAAAAACATTACATCTTTAATATCCATTAAAGCAAAAAAAGTTTTAGCTGGTGTTAGCCTGCTAAAACAAGGCTTTTGAAAGAATATAATGCCTTCATTTCATTAAAATTTGATTCCTAGAAGATGGTTTGGCAGAAAGTGGTCATGCAATATCAATACTCATCTGCAGAGATGAATGCAATGCAACTGTTATTGAACTGGAAGAACTTCAATAAGACAGAGCTCAGCACAAAACCAAACTTGAAACACTCATTTCTAGTATCTGCATGGAAGATTAAATCATGCAACACTCTAGAAAAGTACTCTTCCAGAAGTGGATTTGCATGTCTAGAAGCAACTCAGAAATGAAGCACAAGTCCAGCTTCAAAAGACTGTCTTTCTGCAAGGAGAAAATGAAAAGGTTTTGTACAGCATAAAATCGCCATATGGATGAATAATACTTTTTACAACTCCTGTTAACACACATCTCTGATCTTGCTAGTTATTGAACACGTGTACCTGAACATCAAGGATATCTTTTATAGACAGACCACAATGACAAGCAATCAACATTTAGAATAACTGATGAGAACTTTCTTAGGATAGGATAAAATTTCTAGCTTCAGTGAGAGAACTCTTGCCATTCTCTCAACTTTAGATAAGTAAAACATATGTAATTTTCAGTTAACTGCAAGTGGTATGAGCCTATCTGCTCTTTCAGCCTTTATTCATACCAGGAACTTCACAGAAGTCAGATGAACAATCTTTTCACATTTGTACACAATTTATCCTTACTTTACTCTGACCTTTCTATTTTTCCAAAGACAGACTGTAAAGGTATACTAGAGCAGCCATAAGAGACCCATGTCCCATAGCATGTGCAATACAGTAGCTTATTTTAAGTAAAACTGGTTCCAAAAGACCCTTTTGCTAATACAGTATAGCAGATGTCCCTAAGAAGGACTAACAGCAGGGCCCTGAGGACCATCACAGTCAACTTATGCCACTGAAAAGGCTGTATGCAGTGTTGTGGTCTCCTGAAATCTTTCTGTATACTGACTTAGGCTTCATTCCCCTGTGCTGCCATTGTTCGCTTGATTTCACATGTTAATTTATTTTATTTACATATAATTTATTACTTATTTCACACATGAAGCTCAGGCTTTTATTGCTAGATCTTCTGACTTTTTTTTCTGCCTACCTTTAATACCGAAATCTTCTAGAGTTATGTTTAACCCAAGATCAAGAAGCCCTACATGGGATCATCTGAAAAAGCTCTACAGCTGCAAAATGAAAAGTCAGATTTTAAACTCTTCAGTCACTCCAGTAGCCCTAGTTTCAGATACATTTCCCATTTGTCAACCTTTTCAAAACTACCCAAGGGAACTGCCTGTGGTGTTCCCAAGGGTCTTGACAATCCTGTAGAGATCATAGAATCACAAAATCATTTAGGTTGGAAAAGACCTTTAAGAACATCGAGTCCAACCGTCAACCCAACACCACCATACCCACTAAACCATGTCCTGAAGTGCCATGTCTACCTGTTTTTTGAACACCTCCAGGGATGGTGACTCCACCACTTCCCTGGGCAGCCTGTTTCAATGCCTGACAACCCTTTCAGTAACGAAATTTTTTTCTGGTATCCAATCCAAACCTCCCCTGGCACAACTTGAGGCCATTTCCTCTCGTCCTATCACTAGTTACTTGATAGAAGAGACCAGCACCCACCTCACTACGACCACCTTTCAGGTAGTTATAGAGAGCAATAAGGTCTCCCCTCAGCCTCCTCTTTTCCAGACTAAACAGCCCCAGCTCCCTCAGCCGCTCCTCACAGGACTTGTGCCCCAGGCCCCTCACCAACTTGGCTGCCCTTCTCTGGACACACTCCAGCAACTCAATGTCTTTCCTGTAGTGGGGGACCCAAAACTGAACACGGTACTCAAGGTGCGGCCTCACCAGTGCCCAGTACAGGGGGATGATCACCTCCCTGCTCCTGCTGGCCACATTATTTGTGATGCAGGCCAGGATGCCATTGGCCTTCTTGGCCACCTGGGCACACTGATGGCTCATATTCAGCCGGCTGTCAAACAGCACCCCCAGGTCCTTCTCTGCCGGGCAGCTTTCCAGCCACTCTTCCCCAAGCCTGTAGCACTGCATGGGGTTGTTGTGACCCAAGTGCAGGACCCAGAACTTGGCCTTGCTGAACTTCATACAATTGGCCTTGGCCCATCGATCCAGCCTGTCCAGCACACGGCCTACAAACTTGTGCAAAGCTGCTGGAAGGCAAGACACCAAAACCATATTGAAAACAATAAACCAGTAGAAATTATATGTAGAAAACTGTTCAACAAGCCACTTTGATGGAAAACATTGGTTAGGACTCTGAGCTGCTTGTTGTGCAGCCACAAGCTGAAAGCAGTAACGGTGGCATAGAACAGATTTGTTATGAATTATTAATGTATATCTCATATATCAAATGTCTTGTGGGGTGCCTGGCGAGCAAAGCTGATCACCCAGAATGAATGTCAGCAAGTCTGATGTGAATGTGTTCATGGGTAACATACATGGAGGGCTGAGACCCTCCCTCGCCCTGGCTGTGCACCCTACCCTACAGCCAGCTGCCGAGGAGGGAAGGTTCCGCCATCTCCAGGGGATAATGGGATTATTTTAAGCAAGGAAAGGCAGAAATCTCACTAGCGTGGAGGTAGGAGAAGCCTTCCTCCAGGGTGATGATGCATGTCCCGAGAAGGGCAATGGGGAAAGTCCCTCCGTGCTGAGCAATGACACAGCACTGGTGCTTCTGTAGGGTGGCTGGAGACAAGCATTTCTCTCGGTCCCCACCTTGGCTTGCCATCCCTGGGCTCTGGTTTTCAGCTGCACGCCTCCCCCATGAGAACCACATCTCTAGTGTCTCATCCTCTCATTGCATATATGTAGGGCTGTGAAGCATCATTTTCAGAGGAAGGTTAAGTTGTCCCAGGTTGGACTAGGGCAGGTTGGCGGACAGCCTTTTGCTTTACTGACACTGAGAGCAGCCATTGAAATCCTCCCATTTGGGAAAACTGTTACGCCAAATGAGGCAATAAAAAGCGAACCTTTACAATGCGGTGTCAGTGTGATGATTAAGAGAAGATACTGAGGGAAGATATCCTGGGATTTTTCTATCATCACTTGTAATTTTTCCCTTTTTAAAATTCCCTTCTCAATTTTCTTCAGGGTCTTTTGCCCTGACACACGCTCACCTCCTTTTATATCCTGCAGGTGTCTGTAGTGTAAGTGGAAAGGAGACATGTGAAGTGAAGAGAAAAAGGAACGATGTGCACAGTGAGAGATTTTTAAATTTTTTTTTAAGCTATGAGGGAATTGGGAAAAAGGAAGAGCAGAAAGTACAACCCCCATTAACGTAAAGAGAGCAGAACAAGGTAACAGGGTATCAGGTACTGACATGAACTGGATATAAATGTGAATAACGATTGACACCTAGTCATCCATTGACCATTTAGTTTGGCGTCTTTTTTATTCTCTCACCAGAAAGCACATCTGGAGGACTACAACAATGCGAGCCACCAACTCTAGTGCCCCATGACTTACAGATGAGAAAGTCAGAAGTGCCCAACCTATGACACCAAACACATTGTAAAACACTTGTGCAGAAGACCTGAAGACTCAGGAGAATCATGTGTGCCACAGCAAAGAGGAGGGTGTATAAGAGGCATTGCCAGTGGCATTGATGCTGGCACCAGGATGCAACTTTTTAGGCGAAAATGCCCACCTGAGCCTAGAAGTGATCCTTGCATCATGCTATCAGTGTGCGCAACCTCTTCTGCCTGGTAAGATCTCTGTCTGCCAGAGGTGGGGGCTGGGGCAGAGCCTTTCTGATCCTAAATCTTGCAGGAAATCCCAAGCATTTAACAAGATTCTAAGTAGCACTAGGGGCAGCAGTGCTCCTCACTTGCAGCCAACATGACTCATCTGTTGGAGAGGAAGAGCATCCCATAAAATGAAATTATCTACCCAAGGAGAATAAATTTTCCCAAGCTTCTGCAGCCAGTTTTCTGAAGCATGAAAATTAATTAAATACAATAGAAACACAATGTGATAATCACAGAATAATCAAGTATCTTTTAAACCTGCTGTTGGGGACATCACCTAATCCAACACACAAAAGCTAACATCATAAACCTTAATTTCTAAGGGAGATTACTGTTATCCCTTCATACAAGCCTTTGACAAATTTAATCAAACTCTGTCTTGAAACAACTCAGGATTTCTTTTTTGCTCCCATTCCTCCACTTTGAGAGCTATTCTAGGTTTTCACTCCTCAATAGTAACCTTTTTTTAAATTTCCCCTCCAAACAGAGGTAGGTTTAATGAAAATCCATGTTCTTGTACCAGAACTATCCTTCCAGTTTAAACCATTCTTCCCATTCTGTGGTGTTTATGCCTCAAAAGGACTCAAAACCATAATCGCTTTTAATTTTTATTTTGCTCAGTTGCCAAGGTGCCTTAACATTCCTTCAGAAGTCTCCCTAATCTTCCTCAAAGCCCTTCTCTGTGTCTATTCCCACCAAAGTCAGTCCTCCCTAGGCAAAGGGGACCAAATTTGGAGGTATTATGAGTGGCTTATAGGAGGAAGGACTGTCTCCCTGCCTCTAGAGAAAATGCTGTGTGTGATACATCTTGCAACCTCCTTAGTCTCTTTCCAGCTCTATTCTTCACTCCTGGCTGTTCCTTGAAATTCCCCTTTGCACCCCAACACCACTTTCCCTCCACCACCTCTGGCTGATGAGCTACTAGTTTACAGACAAGAGTCTCATCATTAGCTCTGACATGCGTGTCTTGTACAATTGTATTTGTTGCAATTGCTGTTGCTGCTGTTCCCAAGCTCATCTAAATTATTCCTGTGTAAGGATGTGGGCCACTCCAGGATGGTTAACACTTGCAATTTTGCATCATTCACAGATGCCATCAAGCGCACACCTTAGGCTTTGCTCTAAGGTCACCACTCCAAACGTTAAGCAGTGCAAGCCTCAGGAGAGATGCGTGAGGGACATGGCTCTTCTCTCAAACCCACTGTTCTTCCTTGCTTAGCTGGTTCTCTACCCACCTCTTATTTCTTGTATTAACCTTCTTCTTCTTCACTGTACACAAACATTTCCTGTGAGGTACCATGCAAGACACTTTCCTTAAATCTAAGTAGATTAGGTCTGGTGCATATACCCTTGGCAACACAGGATGCTATTTCATAGAAAGAAGATGTTAAGCCACCCTCACAAAATTAATTAATTACAACTTAACAGTGTTAAGTTTTGTCCCAGTTTTGGTTTACCTGCGTGTCCTTGATTACTCCTTTAAAATCTGTTCTAAGAGTACATTAAGATGCCTGCACCATTGACCTCCCCGGTTTTGCAAGAGGACTTCTGTTTGCCCGTCTCCCACTCCAAAGGATGTCACATGACGTCATGGATGCCGTTGCTACGAGACTGATGACTGTTTTGTGCCCACTCTGCCTGCTGGTGTGGAAGCCCTGTGTGTCCCCCGTGCTACTGTGGGGTGCAGTATAGGGCCCTGGTGGCATCCCCCGTGGGACTGCAGAGCAGGTGGCTGCAAGCAAGCCAGGAGCATGCCACAGCCTCTGGAGGAGATGGAGGGCAGACCTTTTAGCTCCATCACTACTAGTGACATCCTTCTAAATCCCCCCTTTTGGCCATGGCCCCAAAAAAGCCCCCCCATAGAGCCACAGTGGGGTACACTGGTTTTTAGCCCAGTGGAAACTCTTAGTCAGTGCATGGATAAAAGTGATCAAGCCACACACCTCCCTACTCAGAGCCAGAAGAAAAGATGCTGAGTTAAATAAGTGCTGTTCTTTATTTTTCCATAAGAAATGCATGCAATTAGGAAGGGGTTTCTCTTTGTTTCTGAAAGCTGTTTGTTAATGCAGCATCAAGTATCAGACTAGTAAGGTTAAAAAAAAAAAAAAAGAAAAATCTTACCATACCATTTTGGGATATGTTCTGTAAGTCTCTGTGATTACAGCGATTTCTCCTGCGTAAACGTAGATACAGAGAGTCTGTCCAGCCTCTGAAATAAATTGAGAAAATGCAGGCTGCTAAACTCATATGATACTGATGAAAACACAGCTGATATTAAAAATGATGTTCTTGTCTCTGAACAACTCTGTGCCCCAGATAAGTATATACCTCTATTTCACCATCTCTCTTTTTTGTGGTCATAAATCTTTTTCATCTTGAACAGGGTGGCCTAAAATGGAAGCCAAGATATCCTCTCAGAAACTACAAATTGATGGAGAGTTTCTTTGAGATTTTTCCATTCAGGATGCTTTTATCCTGGTCTTTCAGATAAGGTGTTTAAAAACCTTTTTGTTATACATCATTTATCAAAACAATCCTGTTGACTGCTCACTAATTGACTTTTCAATTGGTTGTTATGGAACAACCAATAACAAATACTGGAACAAATAAAAGAAAAGAAAAGTTGGCAGGGCATTCATTTCCCCATGCCATAAACCTTGGACAGATTGATCTGAAAACAGGTTATGCTTGATTCTGATTAGTTCTCTCCTTTACTTTTCACTGTTGAGAAAAATGAAAATGCAAATGAGAAGGATAACAGCCCAAAGGGAAGCCGATGAGAAGACCACGCTCCCAGCCACGAGCACATGGTCATCTCCACTGGGGCTGCTGATTTTGTGTTTGAACTTAGACACCAAAGGAATCAGATAACTTAAATACCATGGCTTAAGAACAGCAAACCTGGATGAATGCAGAGAAACAGAAGACAATGATAAGTTCTGAAACCAGCAATAAAAAGTAATTACCTACACAGAAACACATGATAACATCAACCAGTCACTATGCAATAGGCTACACAAGAAATGCCCGAGCCCTTTGGTTTTCAGCATAGCAGGAGGATGGATGAGGAAAAGCAAACAGGAAGAGCAAACTTTTTGGTCAGAGAATGTTAGTTAAAGAGCGGTGTTCCTGTTCACTGATCGGGGGTGGGAGAGATGGGCTTGGAGTAGATGGGAGCCTCCCACTGCACAGTGCCAGCCAGTCTCCACCACGCTTAGTCATTGTGGTGTGGGATTTTGAGCTACTTAAAAATGCCTTGAAGTCCCAAACGGTCCTTTTTTTTTTTTCTTCCAGATGTGGAAGAGATTAAAAAAGAGATTAAAAACTGAACACTGAACCAAGGCCTATGACTGACAACTTCGGGGTCAATACTAAGTGCTGATCAGCTGTGAACTTCGGATTCTTCAGAGCCAGTTAAATACTGTGTATTGAGGAGCTGGACATTGTAATAGATTTTCAAAGGTCAGTTTTGCTGCTGACTCTGAAAGAAGAGATTGCACAGATGTTCTCTTCTGGCTTGTCAAGTAGCATACCACCTTCAAGCACACGCTGTGTGAATGTAGCTGAGGCTGGGAGCCTGGTTTTCACACAGGGAGAAAAAAGGAAGCAAAAAGTACAAGTGTATGGTGCAACAGATATTTTTTCTGGAAAAGAATATATTCTTCCGACTTTTAAATTCTGTTGGTAGAAAGCCTCTTTAGGCTTGACTCATGCTTGGTTTGGCATTTCACTGTATTCATGACCTATCTTAGGCACATAAAATAAAAATTATCTGAAACTCAGGCCAAACCAGGCACTGCTGATGATTGTATCCTTCAGTTCTGGCAGGAGTCAAGGGCCTCTTAATGCTGGCCAGAAAGATGATTAACAAAATTATGAATATTTTTTTTAACTTCATGGTTAAAACTGCAGGCATTTCAAGGTGTTTTCTTCTCTTTGGACTTTATTTTCTTTCCCTTCTGGCAGTGCCTTCTTTTTTTCTATCTCTCCCTGCATCCTTCCCCATCCACATGAGCCAATGTAATGCAGCAAATTAGGTCACAGGCACTTCCAAATTCTTCTTTTGCTACTTCCCTCTAAAGGGGAAAGGGGGGGCAGGGGGGGAAGGAGAAGAAAGACTGCCCCAAAAAAGGGAACACTATGAAATAACCCTGGGGTTACTATTTATTCCATTGTTTCAGCAGCAAAAAGGAAACAGGATGAAGAGGGAAAGAGAAAAAAATAAACCTAAGAAAAGGAAAATGCCGACTTTTGTTAGTTTCAGCAATGCCCCCCTTCTCCCTGCTCCAGAATTTTGAAAAAAGTGAGTTTGGTTTTTATTTCTTTATTTTTTTCCTCCTAAATTACAATTTGACCAGCTCTAAAACTTACCCTGAATTTCAGGAAGACTGGGCTGGAGTATTGTGCATTGTCTATATATTTAAAAGATTTTTAAAAATCCCTAGATCCAGTGACGATCTTGATTTTAGAAAGAGCAGAAGCAGACCTGACTAGCATTTTTATCTTTCCTTTCAAGCACTGTTTTTTTTTTCTTTCTTGCTGTGCTTTGAGGGACCTTGAGACTTGCTATGACTTGGCCACCCTGCCTGTTGGCTTACCCGATGGTGGAGTTCAGAAATCCAGTGATCTCTGAGAACTGGGGCCAGTCAAGCTCATCGGTGAAAGCCATTGGGAGATTAGCAAACGATTTCTGAAAAAGAAATTTTTAAATCAACACACTTTCACTCTCACAGACAAAAAATCCTTTCAGCAAACTCAAGCACTTCTTAGCTGCAGCATTAGCCAGACAGCAGCAATTGTAACTATAGCTGTAGCAGTAATTATTTACACATATACTTAAAAAGCTGACCTTCTAAGATGGGCATATCAAGAGATGGAGGAAGGAAAAGCAGAAGAGATATCTGAATCGCATCTCCTGGCACCCTTTAATTCTGGCAGAGTCCAAACCTCCTCCTGACATGGAGCACATACTGCAGCTGTAGGCCGCCAAGGCGGCAGCTGTTTGCTGCAGCATCCCTCCTGTCCAAAGGTGGGTCTCCTTGGGCACAGGAAGAGATGACAGCATGATGTCCCTAGCATATATGGCAGAGGGATAATGTCAAATTCACTTGAAGCTCCCTTGCCCTCTCCAGCAGGATGAACGGTAAGCATCCAACCCCCTAAAAACCTCTGCCTGGTCCTCACTGCAAATTTTGGGATGGCACTGAAGCCACAGAGTCTGAAAGGCCCCTGAGCATGGCAAGGACCAGGGAATAAAACATGTGGTCTGGCATAACCTTCCCACGCAAACAGATGCAAGCTTTACCCTTCTCTGCTTTTGCTTTTTGTATTAGTCCGTCACACTTTAAGTGACTGCCTCTGCAAAAGCCTCTATGCAGATGCAAGCTGTGTTGCACATTCTAAAGGCAGTGCCCTGTTTGTTTCCACTTTGATTTCTGAATATGTCAAAAGTCATAAAAGGTGAGAAAAATGGCCTCACGAAATTGCACCACCCCAGAAGGATGAGTACATGGAGTAAATTTTCAGCTTTTCCTAGTCTGGGGTACACTCGCAAAGACAAATGCATAAATCCAGTTGGCTCATACTGAAAAACTGCTAATGAAAAAGGCAATAACCAAAAGAAGGTCAAAACATAAAATCAGGAACTTACAGGCTGGTTTAATCCATGTAATTTATTAACTTCATTTTCTTTTCAAGCAGTTGTGGGGTTTCCTTAAACCCTTACTGCTATAAACAGCAAGCAGGTGGGTAATTCTTTCTCCAGGAGGATAAGAGGTAACTGAGGAGCCACAGAAGAGCTAAATCTTGCAGTCTCCACCAAGTCCTCATTCCCAGAAAATTATTGTTTAGGTGAATGGGAACTATGCTCAAGGCCAGGTCAGATGGGGCTTTGAGCAACCTGGTCTAGTGGGAGGTGTCCCTGCCCATGGCAGGGAGGTTCGAACTGGATGATCTTTAAGGTCCCTTCCAACCCAAACCATTCTATGATTCTATATGCCTACGGGTTTTGACTGGAAGACGATGGGGAAAGACGCAGGGCAAGTGAAGGAGAGGTGAGAAAAGGGGGGTTGAGGGCAGGGGGGGAAATCCTGAAGCCAAGCTCTGAGCATCCTAATGCACAGCAGATGCCAGTTTAAAGCATGTAACAGCATATTTGACCTACTTACAGTAGATCTGCATTAGTTACCAAAGTGAAAATGGTTCTGGCTTAATTATCTTTCAGTTGGTTCTCTCTCTCTCTCACATACATATATATGTCCTTGTGTGTATCCATATATACATACTAGGTATATACAAATTATTTTTTTAGAACTAGAGGGAACTTTTAAATCTGCCTTCTTCAAATCTGATAGTTTTGTGTGCAAACAAGTGCTTAATCCAAGGGCACAGCTACAAGCAGAGGTGGAGGGGTACAGTATGGCTTGGCCATTTGCAATACTTGCCTCCTCGTAGCTTTGCATTAAAGGTGACAGAAATATTGAAATAGTCACTTAGCATAGAACAAACTATAGATACAATCTCTTACAAGTCACAGCATATAAGAGTATAAAAAGAGCCAAAAATGATTAAATATTTTAAAAACAAATCCTTCTCTGACCAATTCTCTCATTATTTCCTGCTGGCATTCCAAAACAATATTTTCATTGGACAAGTCCCAATAATTTTAAACTGGTTTCTGGCCCCCATCCCCCACCCCACAAACTTAGTTTAAATATGAATTAGCCAGAACCTAATTGAGTTGCAAATTGGGTTGGAAAGGAACATTTGAGCCCAGAATTATAGTTGCATTTGAAAACTGTATAGACATTTAGCATTGACAGTGTTCCAGCAAACCACTTAAAGCCAGACTTTTGAAGATATTCCAGGACCAAAGGGTGAAGATGAGTAGTTAATGGAAATTTCAGAAGAATGCTAGACCTTGAACTCTGCAGTGATGTAGTTTGGAAAGCATGGTCTAACAGACTGCATTTCACTTAGTCTCAGATGCAAATGTGTCCCACTCTAGAGGTAGACCTATGTTGACTTTTTTCTGAGTACATCCTTGTTTAAATACCATTCTCTAGACTATTCTGGCTGAGAAACCATGTTTCAGCCTACGTGCCAGATTTTAGCAATGAATGACTAGAAAACTATTCCAGCCTAGCTTCAAATGCCATATTTTAGCCTCAAATGCTCTAGATGGGTCCCAATTTGAAGGAACACTCTCACGTCCTAGATGTGTCCTACCTTGCAATATAGGGCAGCCAAAGCCATGGCTGATGCTAAATGCACACATGCCAAGCTGCGCTTAAATGGAAGAAAATGCAGGGTTGCTATGGCAAGAGATTTTAAAAATCAGAACACAAAAGGGCATTGGAAACTTAATGCTCATACAAGCCTTCAGAAATGCCAGCCCCAGAAACCCTGAAAGCACTGAAGCATCCCTTAATTTGAAGGGGAATTGGGTATTTGGTTTTATACTGACTTTAATGCTGTTCAAAACCTTGTGATAGCATTAAGTACCACAGACAACTTTCTTATTCTAAGTATCCAAATAAGCAAGCCTTAGAGAGCTTGAGAAAAGCACAGCCTATCTTTTAAAAAAGCATGTATAGCATTTCTACTCTGTAAAACTGCAAGGGACATAGGTCTGAAATTAGCAAAATTACTACCTTATTTCCCCCCAAATCAAGCATCTTAGTCATCACAATACTAGCTGGAAGGAACTTGCCTGCAATTCACTGGATTTAGAGGGAAGCTAGGGAATGTTTTTCATGTGACGTTCACAGATCAAAGTTCTGTTTTTTCTAGTGGTGCAAAAAAAAGAAGTCAGTGGGATAAGTGTTCAGGACATCCTGAACCCTCATTTAAAGAAATGCTGAATTCTTTTAATAGGAAATATATAGCATGAAACAGTTAATGAAATCTGAGAACGCCTTGAGTTTGTGGACAAATAGATATTTGCTGGATTACAGATAGATGTGGGATTAATTTTTCTCTTTATTCAGCATGAAATAGAGTTCCAAGAGTTTTAAAATGCATCTTCCTAGAAAGGGGATAATTTCTAGCACATTTATAAATACAGTGCTTTTATCTCAAGATAAAATTGTCTCTAAAATGAGATTTAAAAGTAAGCTTCTATTCCAGACATATAATAGAAAAATGCTGCATTTAGTAGCTATTTGGAAGTCAATTGTAAGCAGATGGACAGAGCAGCAGGAGCACAATATCCATCACTAGACACACCAGTGTTTTCAACATTAGCTTTCCACAAAACCCCATCCACCTCAACCCCCCCTCGCCCAGTATTTCTTCTGCTTTACTAAACCTCATAAAGTGCATGTCTACCACATTACACTTCATTTTCAGTGTCCAAATTTTCAGGTCAAAGGAATGTACATTCAGCTCAAGTCTTGCTGAACCTTTTAAAAGAAGAAAAGCCTGGCAAACCCCAAACCTATTGACAAGCAGAAAGCCAAAATAAAGTTGACTCATCCCCTTCTTACAGCTGTATAATTCTCTTCTTATCATTGTGTTCTGGGTGTTTGGGGATTTACTGGAGTGATGGCAGGTTAAGGACAGAGCCATGTGCTCAGCTGCCTCTGCAGGAACATGGAGGCAGGTATCCTCAGCGACGGTCCCAACATAATTTTTCTCTATGTTGCTGCACCTCAGCTAGATCCTTGTAGGGTAGACTTTGGGACACAGCGGTACCAGCTTGGTCAAAAACTTCAAAATCAAGGTATCTGCGACTCCCCTTAGTGCTACATAGGGTGGGGTGGGGTTTTTTTGTTGTTTGGGGATTTTTTTTAACTGGAGAAATAACATGCCTAAGCTATAGCTTTCAAAGATGTGTTCGCCTTGTGATGGACATTTTCCACACCAAGTAGTGTCTCCGTACACTCTTTGTGGGAAGAGCATACTCTAAGAGGGATGATAACTGTATTTGTGACTGGCTCCTAGGTAAAGTCTTTAGAAATAGCACTGGGAATCACGAGTCCCCACTCTGTTATAGCGCACATCTCAGCGCACGTGACAGATGAATTGGGCTGGGAGTGCCCACAGTTGCATCAGTGCAGGCAGGCTGGTGTCAGGTGCTTGCAAGTCCCCCCTCCAAAACAGCCTTCTTGACTAATGCAGGAACATGATTTGGGTCTCTGCATTTGGTCACTTAAGTTTAAGAAAACAAGAAGACCAGGAAGGAACTAGGGGACTTGGTATGGGACAAGTGAATGATGCAACTTGATGCATTCCTTCACATGGGATGTATGACAGAAGCATGTCCTCCTGCGCTGGATTACACAGCGGGGTTATTACCCTGTGAGATACCAATGCTAAGAGGGCAGTAAGTTCCTGATTATACAGGGTAATCCAAAATCCAGTATATAACAGCTTCCCAACAACAGTCTTTGAGATGATGGTGTGGGTTATCAGAAGTCCAAAGCTGTTCAGCCCAAATACCCATCTGGTCACCCTCGTGCTAATCACCTGGTTACGTGAATGACATCCTGAGCCTGCTTCAGTTAGGAAATTTCTCACTCACATTCTCTTTCTTCCCTCACTCATTGTTACTGCTCCTTTGCATGGTAGGCTATGTGCAGCATAATCAGGGGAAGCAACCATTCTGCAGATCCTTGTAACTAAATTCTCAGCATCTCTCCTGAGAAACTATTTCCCCACCTAATTGGCTTTAAAACAGGAATTAACAGCTGCCACTGATGTGGTGCTGATTAACAGAAGGGCCCACAGCATTGTTACCAAGTGTAAATTTCAATTTACACTTGTATATGTAAACACTTGTGTATGTGAACATGTATAGGGATAAATATAAATAAGAAATATATGAAATATATCAAGTATATAAAATAGATACATAAAACCACAGAAAAACATTAAAGTAATAAAATAATACACTTAATAAATCTGAATTAACAGGCACACAACTTTTTCCTTGTACATATGATAAAAATCCTGACAGGGTCGGGGGAAAGTCCTACTTGGAATTCCATGTAGAGGGTTGAGATTCCATTGAAATGGAAATTAAAGCTTTGAACTGACTCTAGTATTGACTGTAGAGAAAACCATTTGATAAACTAATTTTTCTGTGTGTTTTATGACAGAAATTTTGTCAGAATCGAAGTGAAGTGCCTTGAGTTTGACAGCACAGCTGAACAGCAGGTACACGAGGTTTATCCTCCCCTCTCAGAGCCCTAACTTCAAATTCTTGCTGTGGTCCCAGATTAAGGATGTTTTCTGTGAGATTAGGACATAGGCTCTCTGCACTCTCTTTAGTCACAAACCCATCCCTGGATGTGCTTAGAAATTCTCCTTGAGGAAGGCCTTGCACTGAAAAAGGATTGAACCCAGTTAATTTGTTAATTAAACCTACAGATGAAGGGTACTTCACAGTGGTATTTAATACTACACATCAAGAGACAACAGTATTGCACCTTCACAACCCCAAGGCAGCTAAATTGCTGCTATTGCCATTCTACACACAGAAAGCAAGACACAGAGTATAAGTGAGAGGAAGAGGCAGTAACAATTAGCTCTGAAGTTTTTTTGCTAGCACTTTTGTGCTGAGGCGACAACTTTCTTACTTAAGGTGAGCTGCAAATTAGTTTGTACTATTGCTAGAGTTTAAACACAGATAGTAGGGGTTTTTTATATGACTGACTTCTCTGTATAACTGCATTAATATTTAAGTAACTGCTGTATTTTTGCCAGGTCAGTAGGAAAGCCTCCAAATAGTCCTAGAGAAGAACCTGTTCTTTCCTCTCCCGTACCCCAGACACCTGGGCGGCTGTGCAGTGCACTACCATAGAGCTCAGCAAGCTGTAGGAGGGCTGTGTTTCCTGCAAGGTAATTAGCCCAGCCCTGCTCTGTCCTGGGTAGCTATAACCAACTTTTCCAAGTTCCTCTACATTACCAACATACCATGCCGTACCCCTGTCAGAGGTCTGTCTGATGCTGCCCAGCTCAGGGTGCCCAGCGTCTGAAGGGACATAAGGTTATCTATACTATCCTCTTTTTGTTGTCTTCTGCTAGCTCCAGTAAGTGGTATTTTAAGCAATACCTTAATGCATCCCTTTCTTACTGATCCCTTTCTTACTGGGCTCAGAACAGATGCCAGCCCCAGCGCCTTGTACTGGTGCATGAGAGACCTCTCTTCTGGGACTGCCTTGCAACAGCTCTGGGTCTGCATGTGAAGCCCAGGATTCTTTTTCACTCATACGTTGTATTTAGCTTCTCCAACTCCAGTGATGTCTTAACTCCTTTTATTTTATATACTGTGAGTGGAGTGACTACGAAAGGCCAGAGAATGAACACGTCTCTCTTTGCCCTCCTTGCCCCAGTGCAGGGCACTAGCTCTAATCTATAGTCACCCTTTCTGCAAAGGAAAGCAGCCCACTTCTCCCTTTCCAACTAGTCCTTGATCTTCCCCACATGCTGGCCAGAGTTGAGCACTGAGAGCATATATTTGTTGGGCCTTACACAGGGAGCACCAGTTGCCTTCCTGTGCAAGATGCTCTACACCCATCAGACAGTAACAAGGTGCTATCCAAACTCACTTTATAATCTGCACTCCTCGAGCCATCCAGCTAGAGGACCAGCAAGCTTCAAGTAAGAGAAATGCTTTCTAAAGCTTCATTACAGTGATAATAAAATGCTGACATAGTCTAAAACTGTTCTTGTCTACACAGCTCTGCTACCATCATTACTGCCAGAATCACCATCACCATCAGTATTATTACTATCTTTATTAGACAAGATAATCTCAGTTATCATTAGTGCTAATTTGTTATGCTCATCATCAGCTCTGTCATCAGTGTCATTTGTCTAATTGTTGCTCATAAATGTTTAACAAAGAAAAACAACTGCTAATCTGCATCATTTAAATCAGCTCAGTTCTGGGAGCAAAAGGGGGAAAATACATGAAATTCTTAGACCTCCAACAACACTATAACTACTGACATTTTGGAATAAGTATTGTTCTCCAGAAAATGTCTATATCCTTCTTCCACAGAGGCCAGTGGAAGAGTAGCAGGTTTTCACCAGGGGAAGTGGGCAATGACGATATACTCACCCCCATGCAACAGACCCTTGTGCAGAGAAAGACAACCCACAGTCCTCCCCAGCTAGGCAGTGACACCGGCTCGAAGTAAGAAACAACAGTGAAGGACAGAAGCATACCTGTGCGTTTATCTCCACCCCCTAATTGCAGTGTACTAGAATGATCTTTTCCCCTCAATTATTTCATTCCATGCCAGTGAACTGCAACAGCTGAGGCTCAGCATAATTCACAGTCAGGCGAATTTTGTTGTTGTTTGAAAATGAGAAATGCTGGGATACCGCCCAAAGATAGACAACAGTGTGGTAGTGATATTTTACGGTCACTACAGAAAGTCTTCCCTTGAGGACAAGTCCATTATAAAACCTTGGATGACCCTCAAACACCTGCAGATGTATTTGTTCAACAAACCTCAGAGCCTGAACACTGGAGTTACTAGACCTATTGCACATATGCCACAGATGAGGGAAAACAATCCAGGACACGTCATTTCAAAGCCAGATGCTGAAAACAGAAGTTCCCTGACTGTCAGCAGGGTCACTTCTGCAACACTTGCACAGCCGTACCAACAAGCCCACTAACAGCAGGACTGATCCCACAGACAGCATGGGTCTCCTCGAGCCGCGGGCATGTGCATGGAAAGGCAGATGTCCTGGTTTGTGCCTCTGGCACAGCACTGGGCCACTGAAGCCAAACTCTTCCCTGACCCAATTGCACAGATGTCAGAGAAGCAGCAGTAGTGCAGGGCTATGCTTTTTTTGCTTTTTTATCTTCAGAAGAGCAGCCGCAGGAGGGGACTGATACACGTGAGACCATAACTATAAATTCCAGTGCAATGAGGCATTTTGCACTTGTTTCTCTTTGGCAACCTGTGGCACAGGGGAGAAAGCAAATGGCAAGCATCAGCAGAGCGGTTTTGGCAACCCAAACGTGATTCCTCACCGCTGACATCTGCGTGACGGTCATCCACTCGGGAGGGATGTGGAAGTGAGCACCGGCCGAGTCCCCCAACAGGATGACCCCTTGCGAGTCTGCACCTAATTAACACATTTTATTAGTCACAAGAGTAGAAAGAACAAAGCGAAACAGAGCACGGAGAGCAACGCTTAAAGAGCAACAGCAATGGCAGCTGATGGAGTCACAGGCAACTGGCTACACCACCCTTCACATAGATGAAATGTTCAGACCCTGCAGTGGGATTTTTGCTCCATTTGCAGCAAAAACTGACTAACAGGCATATGCCAATAACCCTAGAGGAACAACTGGGGACTGGGCATGAAAAATGGGGAGAGGTCTTGCTAATGAGAAAAAATCCTGGTTGTATTCAAGTATGGATGGGTTATTTCAGCAGAGGTTCTTCTGTGCAGCCAACATATATTTTTACTAGCCATAGAATATGCATTAAAAAGTACTTAAACATTTAGGGAAATCAGATTACTCAGGAAATTGCTCAAAGCTCTTTATAACAGAACTGGGTGGTGGATGCATTACTCATACAAGTATTTCTACTGGAACAATCTGGCTGGTTTATAATTAATATTACTTAGTATTTGTGCATTACCTTTTATCTAATAATGTTGAAAAATCTTGCCAGGCTATGGTTCATCCCCAGGATGCTGATTTAAATGTAAGGCAAGGTGAACAGCAACTGGTAGTCACAGCTGTTTAGTAAGTGTGTTATTTGTGCATATGTGTATACACAGGCACCCACATGGCTGTCAGGGAGATCAGCCAATGTCATCAGTTCAGCTCTTTAAGGCCTTCTCCAGAAAAGAATCAGCATCATTGCTGATTACTGGTATTTAAGGCAATGGGTCAAACTGGACACACACAGAGATTAAACTGCTCTCCTGAATCCTCTGGGTTAGGCTTCAGGTAGCACAGAAGATGCAGAGGTGACATCTCTGTTTGCTGCTGTTCCTGATCTATGTATTTCAACTTAATAACTGAACTGGCTTTTAACAGGAAACTACAAGTAGCCTGTGCTTTTCACGTTTCATCTTTGCCTGTTCTCAAGTTAAAAAAAAAAACAAACAACAAGATTTTGCCGTTTTGCCTTTCTCATGAAGTCGTAAAGCCTGTTGTCTTTCCCCTACATTGGCAATGATGGTGAAAATATGAAAATATTTATGAAATTAATACAAAAGACACATTGTACCTTGTATTGACTGGAAAGATTTACCTTTGCAGAATTTCTCCTCGTAGGGAATTCCATCTTTTGGATCCACGCCCTGTTGGAGGAGAGAAGGGGCAGATGATAGTATCTATGTAGCGCCTGAAAAATGGCAGTGCAAAACAGAGGCTGAGAATTTAGTTCTTCTTGAATGTTTGCCTGCAGGAAGCACAGCATCACAATAATGATGCTTTCCATTACCTTATTTTAATAAGTATATGTACATTTAAATTAATTATAATAGCTATAATTTAAATAATCGTAAGCATTAATAAACAAACTTCACTCATAACTGCTTCCCCCATGTTTCCTTAGTTTTTAATAAATATAGTTTTATTACTTGGAATATCAAAGGCAGTAAATAAATAGGAGTAATCCAAATCAGTTAATAAACCAGAATAAATATAAAGGAAGCATTCACAGACTAATTCAAAAGGAGGAAAAAAGAGAAGCAGCAATCAGGAAGGAAGTACAAGATGCAACTTCATTTACTTACCCATATGCCATTGCAGTTAGAGTCACTTTTTGCATCCCAATTATCAGGACTAAAACAGAGTTACAAAAGGATATACAGAGTTACAGAAAATAAAGCAAGAGGGGCTTTTAAGCAAATCAGAGCCTTTGTGCCATTTTTCACTAAGAATATAAAATAATTAGAAATTCCTTTCTGCACAGAAGGACTTTCTTCCCCCCTTTGAATACAGGAGAGGCAATTTTTCCTAGCAAAATGCCATATTAATTTAAACTTAATACTGGAAGTTGCTGAATAAAACTTACCCTTTTAGTCTGCATATTCACTTAGGTGAAGTGAGTGGGGATGACTTTTGCAGAAGGCAGACCCTTTTTCCTTGCCCTTTTCATTGCTTTTAAGTGTTCACTGAAATCCACCAAGCCACTCACTCCAAATTCAGTGCGGGGTAATGAGGATTTGCTCTGGCCCATAACATAGTATAATTAGCTCAGGCCTCTTTTACAGGGAGACTCCACCTATTCAGTCCAGCACTACACACGGACCCTGTAAGCCCATTTTGGCTAACACAGGTGTGCTGCTCAGGCTGATGGCACGTAATTCTTCCAAACCCACACACTTAAACTCAGCTTATATGGTTAATCTAAGCCAGTTAATGCCTAGGCTTTAAAAACAGTCCTGGTTAACAACTTCTTAAAAAATCCGTGGTAGAGGAGAGCTCTATTTTTGAAAGAGTATTTTGAGCACAGGGTAGAATAACAAGAGTGAGGGACCAAGGTCATGCTGTCACGACTGGCTGTGCTCCCTGTTTCAGGTGTGCATGGAAGTCCATGCTCAGGCAGCTGGTAGGTATTCACCTAGAAGATATTCACTGAGAAGGGCACATATTTAGCTCTACATTTCCACCAACATAACATGAGGATTGGACGCTGAAGCACCACTGTTTCACTCTCCTGCTCCCTAAAGTAGGCAGAGCCTGCATTAGCTCAAGTGGCATAAGGCTTGTAAGCCTCAGCCGCTTGGTTTCCCTCCCCACCTTCGTTCTGTCTGATTAATTTTGGCTGCAGATGCTTCAGAGAAAGGAAAGAAACCTGTGCACCACCCCTGCTAATGTGCCTCATCCCTGGCCTCGATCATCCCCTCTCATCTCCATCACAGCGAAATGAAGCAATGAGCAGTGACGTGCTCCCTTAGAATATGGCCAAAACAAAATCTGGAGCTCGTTCTTCAAGAAGCCACAATTATTAGGAAGGCTTTAAAAGAATTAAAAGCTTTACCGTCTGCCAGGGTACATGGTGGTGTTCTTGTCGTTGCAGTCTCTGCCTCGCCAGTGATAGCCCCTCAATGTCTAAAAGCCAGGGGAAGCACACAGATAGGATGGTCATTGTTACTTTTTTGTTTTTAATTTAAAATATCTAAAATGAGAATCTAACTCAAGATGTAGGAATAAAACCCAGTAAATGGGTTGTATTTCAGAGTCCTTTTGCTAAGCTTTAATAAATGAAACTTTGCACACTTTGGTGCAGAAATAAGACAAGCTGGCAATTTAATTTGTTTTTCTTATGTGACTTTATTTCACTTCTTATTAATTCAGTAAACAGACCACTCAGCAGCAGAGCAATTTGCTTCGGTATGGAGCACAGCTTTATGTGTGCATCTCCCCAGGTGGCATAAATGAATGATTGTTTTTTCATCCAGAAAAAAAACCCCAACTACCATTCACTTCATTCCTGTACCTATTTTCACATGAATGAATAAGGCTTTGCAGAAAGTAGGAGGAATCCCATAGACATTCTCATTATCATGGGATTACTGTACCAAAGGAAAGGCTTTGCTTACTGGGAAAGTACTAAATTTATCTCCATCAAGATCTTCAAAAGGCAGTTTATTTCTCATAACACTGTAAAAAACAAAAACAACAAATGCAATGTCAACATATGGAAGGGAACCTATTCAGAAAGAAAATAACATGGTAAAGCATACAGAATAGATAATAGCTAGCATGTCATTCATGGCTCCATATTCAGTTTTAGCTCTGTGATTGTACTTCAGCAAAGAGATTCTGTCTGAAGGAGCAAATTCTGATTTCTTTCAATATCTGCTGACTGAGCTCTGGAGGTGAGGCTGATGGACTCCTGTATGACTGCAACGTCGAACCTTCAGCCTCTAAAGCAAACTAGGACATCAAATCTGTGGTAAAAGTAACTATAATTTTTTTTTTTTTTTTTAAATAAATACTACACTCAGCCTGGCAGACCTTGCAAATCTGCCAGATATTAAATACTAATGGAAGTCCTTCTACCTGGGAAAGACCTGCAGAATGGGGCCCCATGCTGATGGAGACTAATCTCCTTCTTTTGTTAAAAACAAATGGCAAATACCCGTTCTCTATTCATCCCTCAAGTCTACACCATCTCTCTTCTGTTGTGTTCAGTCTAGAAGACTTGCAGTTTGCATACCAGGCTGCAGCTACACACACACAAAATGCTTATTTTATAGGGTAAAAGTGGATTTAATATGAAGAAGGACCATACACGCTGAATTCACAGGTGGTCTTATGCTTTAACTGAGGATCAGAGTCTCATCTTGCAATTTCTTTACCTAGTCCCACAAACCTCTGGCCATGCTGAAACGTATTTGAGAGAAGTATTTTACCTTGATTTGAGCAATGGAGACCTGAGCCCTCAGTGGTCCCCCACAGTGCTTAATTACATTAACCTTTGAAAATTACATCTTTTTTTTCCATTGTGACTTTTGTTTCCAGCAATCCTATACATTTTAGCAATACCTGAAGCAGATGTTAAAATGATGGTGTCAGCTCTGTGCCCCCTCCTTTTTAACTTGGACACATGCTAGCTTTGACATGGTGCTGCCCAAGCATGGCATCTCTCTTTGGCTATGGGACAGAGCTCAGCTCACCTGCATTGAACAGCCTTTCATATTTGGCCCAGCAGGCAGCACACTTTGAATGATATGCTACTCAGCCTTTCCTTGTAAAGTTTTCTTTCGAAGTTTTTCCAACCTTTGGAACTCATAAGAGATGTTGAACCTGGCTCAGAGACCAAGTAGGTTCAATGAGAGTGGAATCCTCAGACTGTATGAGCATCAGGATAAGAAAAAATACAGAGGAGACAGGCGACATGCACTCCTGGTGGGGCTTGTAATCCTTATTCTGTCTGTAATCAATAATTTCCATGTGCTGCTTTGGGCTACTTCTTCTCTGCAGTAAGGTTCAGTTGCAAGGAACTGGCATAGACCCAGACCAGCTAAAAAAAGTCCAACTACCAAACATGGGTTTTGTAGCTACAGAAAGAAGAAAGAAAAAACCAAAGAGAGTGGGAGAGAGAGTGCATGAGAGAGAGAGATCAGAAGAGTTGAACACATTTGATCCCACATATGATATACAATTTGATTCCTGCTTCCACTGTCTGAACTCACAGGGCTCAAACTCAGAGTATTTGTTCCGACTTACATTTCAAAGGCACTTAGAAGATGTTTCATGTTAATCAATCCATTCCCAAGAAACCCCTGATATTTCCAGTTTCAATTAAATGAGCAGACATAGGTGAGCAAGTTTGTCTTGGCAGTCAAATCTGTCAAAATACACTGCTGATAATACTGATTTATTCTTAGATTTGCTTGACTCCTCCTCCAGCTCCTGGGAGAACATTGACAAATATGCTTTAGGAGTAATAGCTCAGCTGATGTCCTCAGCCTTTCTCAGAAACTGACTCGATGTCAGCACTGCCATCAGTTGTTTTTCCTGTCCACCATCCAGCCAGCTTTCTTAAATACCTTGAGGTTGCCCTGCACTTTACATCTGCCACTTAGTTCATGTTCCTCACAGTTTTATGGGTGCTGGTGGCCTTCCTGTGCTGAGCCATGGGCACCACAACTGTGTGAACAAGGGAAATGGAGAAGTCTCTTGGGCTCAGGAAATCTCAGGAGAAAATTGGCTCCCTCTTGGAGGTGTCATATCTTTGAGTGTGTTGTATATTTGATGTCCAGGACCTGCTAAAATTATGCAAATATTTTAAGTACTGAAAAAGCACAGGGATCCCTCCGAGGAATCTTATTTGCCTGAACTCTGTGCAGCCTCCATCTATGCTACCTGGACAGTGGTTTTAATAAAGAAACCAACAGAAGTAAAGTATAGGAAGCTTTGTTAACTGAGGATGATTTTTTTGAAGGAAACAAATGTACCATATTCTGTTTCTGATTAAGGACTGAAAACTTTATACATACTATTTAATCTTCTCACACAGGTTAGCCAGAAGAGGAAATGCACATACACTTGAGAACCCCGTGAAGCTTTTCTGGAGGGGAAGAAAATAAAAGAAGATGGATGCATTAGTTCATAGAGGTGGCGTGGCTTGGGATATTCTGTGTCAGTAAAGTCCAGAGCTACATCATGTATTTTCTGCCTAGAAGCATCTG
The DNA here is from genome assembly GCA_035590195.1 of Aviceda cuculoides. NCBI lineage: Eukaryota > Metazoa > Chordata > Aves > Accipitriformes > Accipitridae > Aviceda > Aviceda cuculoides. The sequence goes on along the minus strand of JAVJGG010000009.1, from coordinate 13,333,096 downwards.
AAAACTCCAGTGATGCCATTAAGGATGCTACATGCCAGAGGATTTAGACCTGACACAGCAGTCAACTTAAGGATTTTGACTGAACATTTTACAAACCAACTTCTCTTGCTTTCAAAGAGCGGTAAAATTAAAAAGGAAGGAAGAAGCTCCTGTGAAACTGTCTCCTCTCATGTAGCCAAGTTTTTTTTTTCACTCTTTGTAAAAATTACTGTTTTCATGTTTGATAAACACAATGGTATCTGACACTTAGAGTGAAACTAGTGAAAGCAACCAATTGTGGGCCACGAGGCTGGTTTCTGCATGCTCGGGGAGGGGTGGGTAAGCCAAAGGTCAGGAACAACCCCAAAGAGAGGAGAAATAGGAGGATCCAGCATGTGTATAGAATGCCCTTGATTTTTTTTTAATGAGATTTTTACCTGGAAATCTCATAACTAGATTTTATCTTGGTCAGACCTGCAAGCTGTAAAAGACAGCTGCTGCAAGATAAACTCTTTCAACATTAGTAGGCCATAGCCATGGACCAATCCAGCTGAGGTTCCAGGTAGTGAGGAGGCTTCAGAAGCTGAAAGAGCGCTTCCGAATGAATGCTCAAGTTATGGAAACATTGCGCTGCAACGGCAATCAGTCCCACAAACATGCTGCTCACGTGGCTTCACTGTAAGTTCAGATGGTCTTTAAACACTGAGGGCATTCAAGTGGTCTATAAATACAGAGGGCTAGTCAGTGCACAGTCTAATTAACTGTATTCACTAAGGCTGCATTCAGCACGCAAATATGGAGCAGAGGGGCATACTCATAATTTTATGCAAAGAAAGGTAATTATTTATATAGCCATAGCACTTGCAGCTCTGTCCTTGGACTAACTCCCTTGTGTTACACACTTTATATACACCGAAAAAAAAAAAAAATAAGATGGTCCTTGCCCTAACAAGATTACAACCCAAATCTAACATAAAACAGAAGATAAAGGTTGGATACAGCTCAGGAGAGGACAATGAAAGGCTAAGGAGAACTCTGAGGCAACACTGCAGGGCAGTAAGGCAGTGGTGCCACCATGCGTAGGGCATTGCCCTGCAGCTCCAGGGAAGGCAGGAAGGTGTTTGTTTGGAAATGTAACAAGGGATGAGGGAGATGAGGGTCTTGCACTGCCCAGAGCAGGAGGTCACCCACAGCAATATGTCACGGCCAGGATCTCAATGTGGAGAGGAGGTCTGGGGTAGTGAAGAGGGGGTAGAAGCCCTAGTACAAACTTGGTAGCCAACATTTGCACTTTTGGCTGAAGTGACCAAGCAGCAAGGTGAAGATGAAGAAGAGTGGTACCTTGTGGGGGAGACCTGCAGTGGAGATGAAGCTGTAGCAGTGCACTTTCTGAAGGGTACAATAGAGAAATCAAAGGAGAAAATCAGGACGCAAGTCGGAGAAACAAGAGACAAGAAACCCGCAAAAAAACCCCACCAATTAACTCTCTTCAGCTCTGTCCAACGCACTGAAATGACAAGGCTGGAGTCACACCAACCTGGAGGGGGCCATGAGGTGGAGAGGGTGTCGGCAGAGTCAAAGGAGAAACCAGAACACAAGCACAGAAGAAGTGGACAGAAATGGCCAAAAGCAACCAGGGAGTGGGGGACTTTCCTTGAGCTGAAAGATCAACCTGGTCCCACTGCTGTGGCCCCAGCTGCCCTGTGCTCTTCCCCATCCCTCTGCACCTCTGTTTTTGAGCTCCTTGCCAGCCTGGGTGCCTCAGGTCTACGTCCTGCAGCACGGCAGGTACGCAGACCTCCTCTTTGCTCTCTGTGTGTGCATATGAATGTATGGCCAGGTAGGCAGAGAGCACAAGAGGCAGGCAAGCAGGATGCCAGCTTTACTCAAAGAGCTTTGCAAACCTATGTTATGCTCTCCTGGAAAGAGGAAACAAACTACTTCCCCCACCTCCTCCATGTAGGACTAAAAAAGCACTAGAGGCTCTTAAAGCTTTCCATCAGGGTAAGATTTGCAGTGTCCTCATTTGAGCTGTCGGCTTTTCACTTTAGCCTAAGTCACAGCATGCAAAGCCTTTGAAGTTAAGGCATCCGGAGCTGAAACTGCACCAGAAAGACAAACTACAGGGCTTGCAAGAAATAAATACATAAATAAAACCTCCTTTCATTCTCCTCACAGGCTGCATTTAAAGTCTACCCTTTGCTGTAAGTAGAATAAAATCTTTCCTGCCTTTTTCTCAGCTAGTCATTTGAAAATTGTTGCTGACTGTATCTCCGATAGTTTCAAAGGAAGACTATCCTGCAGCCCCAGAGACTGCCTAACTTTGGTGGGAACGGTTGGCATGATGGTGCCCTGGAAGTGGTATGGGTGGTCAAGTCAGGCTTTGAGGACCAGCTGCAGCAGCATCCTGGAGCACAGCAGCCTTTGGCTCCCCAGCCTACATGTCCCCACCACATGTGGGACAGTGAGGTCCGGACAGAATGCTTTGGCTCTGCTTGGGACTGTGCAGGAAAGCAGCTCATCTGCTCTTGGAGGGTGTCTTGGGCTACTCTCAAACAACAGCAAGGAGCACAGGGTTAAAAAAAGGGATAATCTTTGCATGTGCACATGTAAGCAAGAGAGCGGGAGAGCACAGGTGAGCAGGCACTACAGGGCCCTTCCCAGCAGAGCCAGGCTACGATTGCAGTACGTGGTTTTGGGAGGAGGCGGGTTACTTGCCCCTGTGTAACATAGGTGGGTAGGCAGGAGACTGGTTCACATCCCCCTCTGCCTTGCAATTCCCTTTTGGCTCCCTCCATAGCTTTGCATTTCTCCCGGTTCTGGGCTGTGAGTTGCAGGCTTGTATGCATGGTGATTTTTTCTCGTTAAATGCTACAGCCACGACTCTATTCATCATTCTTTCACTGCTATTGCTCAAAGATGCCTGTTGGTATCTTCTCCACCCAGAAGAAAAGTTAGAGCTAGAAGTGCTCACAGTGATTGATAACACCGTATTTTAGTCACTGCCTGTTAACATTTCCTAATGACATTTCCATAATTATTTTAATTGGTTTTACAAAAAAAGATTAATAATGAGCCCCTAATGCTTCTTGGTGTTTGGTTTAAGCCAGTCTCTCACTGATGGCTCACTACTTTTAATGAATGGAGATATTTATTAGATTTTTGGGGGTTGTAGCCTCTTCCACTGCATCTCTACATCTGGAAAATACCTTATCTTTTTCCCAAATCCACAATGATCCTAAGAAATGCCCAGTAAATACAACCACCCTGGAAGCCAGACAGACCTCCCATTCTCATTAGCAACAGCCATAATCATGTCTCTTTTTTATGCACAGCTGCCAAGCAAAGATGGGGACAGCTAACTTGCAAGAACCTCTTCAGCAGGCTTTCCCCAAACATACAATGGGGCAAAAGCAACCAAAATAGCAGATACGGGAAGAACAAGCAGATATAATTTAACATTTCTGTCCAGCACGAGCCAGAGCACAGAAGAAGCCAGGTGAATGTTTTTCTCTCTCCACTGGTGTGGATGCAGAGATGTCCTACCACAGACAAAGCATTTCTGGATCCTCACCCACACATTCAGCCAGGCAACCCTCTCCCCAAGCAGGGAGAGCACCTCAGCTGCTTTGGTCCTTGCTCGCTGGTACATGTATGTGCCTGGGCAGCTGAACACACCATGATTTGGCAGCATTCGGTTTGTGCAGGTGATTTTCTTAACATTTCACCACACGCTACCACTCTGGGATATGGGGCTTATGCAGGCGTGATACATGCCATGTCCTCTCCTGAAGATCTTCCTTTGTGTTTCTTACTACATTGTTTTTCTGGATTTGAAGTAAAATTAACTGCAGCCCAGCTGAAGGGGAAGTTGCAAGAGACAGTAATGCCTCTAGAAATGTTGTTATTTTTAATTTGCAGCTTTAAAATAAGTTTCAGCAAGGGTCATTACAGGGGACATAACTAGGAATGACTGCAGGAGAGGCCCCAATAACCACATGATACTTGTTTTAATTTGAGCCTTGTATTGTGGGTTCAGGAATGCATTGACTGGAAAAACCCAACTATAACCAAGGCCTTGCTGCTTCTAGCTGAGGCACAGTCTGCTTGTCCCTCCTGCTGCTAAATAAGCAAGTAGGAGCAGGAAGAGGCCAAGGGCGTCGTGATAGAGAGCAAGGGAGATATAGGTGCATCAGAGCATCAAGCAGGTTTGAGGATATGGGATAGTAGAGGCAAGCTGGAAGGAGACTCCCTTGCTCCCAAAGATTGATGCCAACCATGCCACCCTACCCAGGACAGCCTGAAAGGACATGGCATGCATGGACCTCAGAGGCCAGAAGGGGCTGGCCACGCAAGGGACACAGCTTGATATGCCAAGGGTAGAAGCACACACAAGGGAGCAAAGGAGCCCTGCATACTGGGAGGCAGCAGTTGCACGCTGATCCCTCTTCATCCCCACACCGATGCCCAGGCTTAGGCTAACAGAGAGGACCTCCTCGACTCAGAGAATCTTGCTGGGGGTGTTAATGTGGGGACTTGCACCCCGGGGCAAAGGGGATTAGACATTTCATGTAATCTGAGCGGCAATCACAGGCCATCAGCAGCACAGCGCTGAATAGGAAACAAAATTAATAAGATCCTGCCGGTTGCTGTTCTGCGGGAGCTGAGACCTGTCTCTTCAGCGCATTGTTTATTTCCCTGGCTTGGCAATTTGGCAATTGCCCAAAGGCTAATTAGGCACCTCAATTTTCACTTTTGTGAGTGGCATCACAGCAAGGATTCAGGAAGAAGCAGTATCAATAATTTCTTCACAAACAGCTAAAACATTTGCTCTGCATAAAGTGCCTGAAGACAACTGGAAACAAACTCTATGGCTGAGCTGACTCATGTAAGTGAACCCAGCAGAATAAAAGCTGCCCTTTCCTTCTCTGCTACCCTTTAGAGATCCTCTATAAATTTGAAAACTGGTGGAGGCAGAAAGATTTCAAATCCCAGTTTTCAAGTTTAAGAGGCAAAGGCAGCCTCTCACAAATAAAGGAAATATATGCAGAATTTGCATTCAGGCCATTGCTTGAGTTTCAGACAACCCCAAAGTGCAGACAGTCACTGTGCTCTGAGGCAGTGGTTCAGTTCATGAGGCTCTTACGTATGGCTATAAGGACAAGGTAGGGATGACAAGGGATAAGGAAGAAGCCTGAAACAAGGAGGAACAATAATAAACACTGCAAGAAGTTTGAAGGACAGAAAAGCACAGGGCAAGGCTGAGCAGGAAATTCTTGCTTTTGTAAAAAAAAATCTAAATAAAATCTACATCTGCTTGTATTTTGTTTTAAGGCTGGTTGCCCCACCAAAGGCCAGTTGGGCTAGTACAAGTGTCTCAGTGTGGAGCTGCACTATGGAGCTCACAGATTATATCCTCAGCTGCTGCATGAATTTCAGACACAAATTTATGTCTTGGATGGCTATAGACAGTTATCCCTACTCTACAAGCAGTCTGTATTTTTCATGAGTTTTTTTCTGCTCTCCCCATACTTTCATATTTCCTCTCTATTATCTCCCTCTCCTTCTTCCCAGTGTCATCTGATAGAGCAGATCCTATAGCAGGCAGAAGCGAGTCAGCATTCAATTCAGTGATGATCAGGTGAGTTCACAATTAGGCAAAATAAATGAGGGCTCATTCCTGATAAAATGCAAGTACAGTGTAAAACACCCTAATGCCACTGATTTCTTACCAGATCCTTAGAAGTCTTCATAATGCTTTTTGCTTTCCTTATTGCAGCACTCAGTCCCACCTAGGAGAGTAAGAACAAAATTAAAAAAACCCAGATCAGTATCCTACCAATTTTTCTCCACACTTCCTACCTTTTTCCTTTTTTTTAATACATCAGTCACAGCACAAAAATGATGTATGAGTCCACAAACTCATCATCAGTTACTTTTTATTTGACTAACAATCAATTATCCAGTCATTGCCTATGAAACTCCAGTTGCAAGAGTGTAGGGTGCAGTGTTCGGAAGATCTCGCGATGTCACGGAAAGAGAGAGAATTGATCACCACCTCCCTGTGGTGCATGTGTAATCCCACC
>JAVJGG010000009.1:13279122-13326931 GCA_035590195.1 Aviceda cuculoides | reverse complement strand
GTTCGGAAGATCTCGCGATGTCACGGAAAGAGAGAGAATTGATCACCACCTCCCTGTGGTGCATGTGTAATCCCACCTACCTTTGCTAGTATATAAAGAGTTAACTGCGCAATAACCGAGGAAGTTGACGCTCACACCGTGTGTACTATCTGTCTCTTCCCTGGTCCGGGCCGACCAGTGATCTAGTCGCAGCGCCATAATATGTAGCAACGCTACACAAGAGTTCCTTTATTTTGCTTCAGGGCATCATTTATTTCCTAAGGAAAATTCCAGATCAGTTGAAGAACTGAGATTCATATCCTGACTGCAGTGCATGAGCTGCAGAGGACAGACTTCTCCAGTGACTCCTGCTAGAAGAACAACTCAACCATTAGATGGCTGAAAGAGGGTTATGCATGCAACGTCGGTCTGACTTGCTGTGGAAGGGTACAGAGAAAACATTTGGTCTTGCGTGGATAAGGGTGATAGTTGGCTGAGGTTCACCCCAGCACAGAAGGACTGCACTGGTTTTCCTGCCACAAGGACTCTTCCCAGCCATGGAGCATGGCTCATGCATTTCAAAAATGTTTAACAACTCTGATGAATAGCACATTCTAAATTCAGCCACATCTTCCTGTAGGAAAAGAAGATCTCACAACTTCAATTTAGAAACAACAACAACAAAAAGGCCAGTCACAGGGGTCTGGGAGGGGTCATTTAAGTTTGTACTTTGAGTGCCCTGCTCATGAGACAGTCAGTTGCTGAGTACCCCCGAGATGAGCTCAGCTAGCAGACTTGGGTGCAAACTTCAGGCAAAAGCATTTGCTTTTGGCAGGGTAACACCAGAGTGCTCCCCCCTGCTGCTCTATTTTCACTTTTGGACAATATTCTTCCATCTCAGTGATGACAATTCCTATATGTTGTCCTGCATTTATTATGCCACCTTTGCAAACAGCCATATCTGTAAGGCAGTATCTGTGTGATGGTCTCTGTCCTTCCCCTCAGCATTCAGCATGAAGGAGGCTAAAAATACTGCCCATTTACCCTCTTTTCTGAAAGAATAACTGCTTTCGTTCTGCAGGCTTTGAGGATTACTAAAAAATAAAAAGAAAATAGCAAAAGGAGATAAAAATCAATTACTTTTGAAAATGTTTCAAATGGAAAGAAAAATCCAGTGTATCACAAACATATTAGCACTTTGTTTCTGATCAAAATTGTTAGCGAGGACAAACTGTTCTGTCTGACAATGACCTGCCATCAGACCCTCCTACAGCCCAGCCTAAGGACATAACTGTTAGCTTAACACCAACTGGGTCTGAGGGCTCCGAGGTAAAGTTTAGCACAAGTTTATATTTATCTGACTAGAGCTACAGGAACTCAACATGGGGGAAAAAAGTATGCTTTGCCAAGTGATAGTATTAAAGCATTTGGAAAAAAAGAAAATATCCCTCGAGTGATGGCACCTTAGTGAACAGCGGGCATGCCAGCTTGGAATATTAAAGCAGCATATATTTGCATTTAAAGCAACCATTACCAGTATTTTTTTACTGGGGATAAAATTTAGCATGTCATTATAACTGATTTAGGCAGTGATCAAAGCAAATTAATTAAGTGTGATATTCAAGGGTCAAAAATTTATAGTGAGCAATGTAAAGGGATAAGGAAGAATAAGCATAAGCGCAAGGAACAGAGACTTCGAAGTTATTGGTTTTTTAATATATGTGTCACATTAATATATGTGCTTAATATATGTTTTATTCATTGTGTCTAAAATCTTATAAAAATCTGGCTGTGTCACAAATAGATGAGAGATGCTAGGAATGAGCCAAGACAGTGTTTCGCAGTTTCTTCCCCCTGGGCAATTGCTGTCCCCAAAACCAAACACACCCTGCATTTGCCATAGTTATGCTGTACGTTACCAGCTGCTCTCATTTCTGCAATAAGATAACTTCAGAGACAGATGAGGAAAATGGCTTAAAACTGAGTATGATGATGAAAAATTTCCAGAGAGGTAGGATTTATCAATCCCTTTCTGCTGGGCAGGGGAGGGGAGACCTTTCTTGCTCTCAGCAGCAGAGCATGAGATATGCACACTTCAGCCAGCTACAGCAATATTGCACACAGAAAGCAGACAACAAGGGAGGAAAGGCTGAATTGCCCCCTGTGTGCAGAAAATGCTCTCTCTGAAATGCGAAGGATGAGAGCGTCTCCTGCTGCAGAAGCTACTTCAGCCATGACTCCAGGGTGGGCTGTGGAGGACTGTCAGCTGAAACACCCATCTGGGAGAAAACACTCTTGGTTTCACGGGTCATCTGTAATCCCCGGTTGACACCAGCATGCCAAGCCTACCACTGAAGGCCATACAGCCCACACAACCTCTTTTGCAGCAGCCTCCCCTTTTTCCCATGGCATGAAAACACCACCGAGGAAGGGGCTCCCTTGGCTCCAAGCAGCTGATGGATGAACTCGCAGCCGCTGCCCGGAGGGTGTGCGGGCATCCTGGGGAGCAGCCAGCCCCACCCACCCAATTCGGCACAGCCTTGCCGCCCGGCGTACAGAAGATATCCACAACATGGATGGGGCTGAGGGCAGGGGGGTCACTGGGATTGCATTCACTGCCTTCTTTCAGTGCTCTCCACAGAGCCCATGTATTCCCAGTAATGAATTTTTTGCAGACAAATCTAAACATCATAAACAAACATGCAAACCGACTCTAATTCTCTGTCATTTACCACCCTTGCTAGCCAGCTCTTTCCCAGTAAAACGGATATTTACAAAACACTCCAAGTTTCCCTTCTAACTCATTTTCATCATCCTTTTACCAGGAGTACACATACCAAGGTACCAAGACACTGTAAAGCTTGTTAAACAGCACTGGCAAAGCTGGGATTTATTCTACTACTCCCACTTTTCATCCTGCAGAGGCTGCAGGGGGAATCTTTACGATTGCATGGGACGGCCAAACCAAACGATATGTGCTCTGGATGCAAAATAGGGACCTTCCTTACAAGGCCAGATCTAAACCACACGAAGCCTGACTCAATTCTTTCTCCTCCCAGGGCAATTACTCTGACTTCTTCTCATTTTACGCCACTTGCCTCATTTGGACTTGGACTCTGGGCATTCTGGATGAAAAACTTTGATTTACTTTTTCTAGCTTGCCTCTGCAAAACACAGTCAGCATCCATGAACAACTCTTCCTTGTCCTCACACTTTTTGTATGCCAGCCTCCCACACCAAATGCTGCTGTGCCTGTGGGTTGCCCGAGACTTATTTTCAGGGGTCCTGCCTGGGGCAGCTTCTGCATCGGTATGACACAGCTGCATGCAGCACCCTGCAAACCCCATGCCACCTTGCTTTCTTTGGGTTTATTTCGTGGAAGGTTGGGGTTGTGTGGTTTGGCTTTTGGGGGTAGTCTGGGTTTTTGGTTGGCAGGGGGTTTTTTGCATTTTATTTTCTGCCAATGGAGAGGAGCAGTGGAAATGCTGAGAAACAAGTGAAAGAGGAAGAACTGGTGCTCAACCTATGCCTTCTACTATTGCTCGTCTATACATTGTTTCTTCAGGGCTTAGTTCTGACTGCAGCAGAAACAACACACATTTCAGTAGATTTTACCTATTTTCAAAAAGAAAGGCTAAAAGGAGGGCGTCTTGCTCCCCAGGACCTAGCCTGCCTCACAGATACTTGTTTTACAGCCTGTGGTCTCAAAAGAAGGAAATGGGTCACGGCCAAGGTCTACCTTTGGCTGGCAGCTTGCTCTTACCAGGAATGCAGAAGCACTCCCGCCCCGGAGTTTGGTTCTGCCTCACCTCCTGGGAAGCAGTTCACATTTTCACTGAAAGAGAGAGAGGAATGAGAGAAAATAGCGGGAGTATTTTTATTTTATGAAACCCCAGAGGGTTTCTTTTTTCCAGCCAGAATTGTTTGGCTCCTACTTCGTCAAAGAGCAGGCTGGCCACAGTAATGTACATGAGGGATGTGGCTTTTGCTTTTTCCAAAGTCAGTGAAAGACCGGATAGAGGGGATATGAACCAGCATGAGTGCTTGTGGCAATGAAGCTTATTTTGCTAAGATAAAATGACATTAAAATAAATATGTTTATTTTTGCTGATGTAAGATGACTCCCAGCAAAATCCTACTGCTGGAGATTAAGCTAAAATCTGCAGCCACAAATTGTCTAATAATCCAGAGCAGAAAAGTCATGGGGAGCAGAAGAGGCACTCTGAAAGGCAGAAAGAAGAGTACAAGCTCCTTCCAACACAGACCGTTTAAGAGATTCCAGTCAGCAGGACTCCAGCGCTGAAGTCGAGCCATTATTCTGGCCCCAACAAAATCAATTAAAGTATTGCCATTTAACTGAACAGGCCAGCTGGCTTAAAACAATCTAGAGACAAGCTGAGAATAATCTCCTGCAAACCTGCTCGCTCTCAGGGCCAGAAGGGGAGCTTGGTAGGCAGTGCCTAAAACCCCTCACCCTATTTTCAGCCCTTTTTGCTCGCTAGAGGGACATCCCTTTATCACAAGGACCTGGTGCAGAAAGTCCTCCACCATGTGAGTGGATGAACTTTTTTGACTAAAAAAAAAATAAATCCAGTCATCCTAAAGCTGCTAGCTTGGATAACTGTACCCACTGTCAGCGTTTTGGAGCAGTGCCGCAGCTACTGTTAGAGTATCCGCTGTTGATGTAGCTTACACCACAAGGCATATTACAGCAGCTTTAGATACTGCCCAGTTTTCAGCTACCTATGGTAAGTGTACACTTCTGATGCACCCTATTATTTTGCCTTCTGACTTGAAGGAGTCCCCCTGTTGCTACCCTCATACTAAGGGTAGAGGAGAACCTCTTGTTGGGCAAGAAACATGCAGCAGGAGAGACAACGCATGCACATCTACCTACACTTCCAGCCCTGGCCCAGGCTCTGCTCTATGGGCCACCGGTGGCAATTAGGGGCTCACAGGACCCCATTACGAGTGACATCTGCTTGCACAGCCGTGCTGGTGATCCAGGAGCTGCAAGTGCCCCTTCCGCTCTTCCCCACCAGCATCAGGGGTCTGCTCCTGAAACCGCCTGCCAGCAGGGCAGCCCACCGTGCCCAAGCCCCTGGGCAGCCCCCACAGCGGAGCCACACTCGCCCAGGTTGGATGCTCTCCTCCTCCAGCTCCACACTGAGAGCATTGCGCTCCGTGTGAACGGAGCAATATTTTTCATTCATAATTAGAGCCAAGACTCATAGAATAATTGCAGAGTGCTAATGGCTCCAGGCAGGTTGGCAAAAAAATTAATTTGGGCTAATTTGTCAGAGACCAGGGAAGTATGTAATATAACGCACATATCATTCACTTGGCTTGCAGTGTCTCCATTATGTAGATAAGTTTGCAAGGCCTCTGAAGCAGGGTCTCTTCCTTCCTTGAGACATGCAATCTCATTACAGCAACATTACAGAAACAGAGCAAAATAAACTATTGACTGAAAAAGCAGCTACATGTTGATATTTGCCACCTTAAAGGCAATTAAAACCTGAACATTATATGCCTTATAAGGGCAAGTAACTGTATTTATTTTACTCCCTTTGCCAGTACAAACGTGATACTAATTCTGGGAGAATGGGCATCCAAAAGTCTAAATGAATAAACAAAGTACCTGAAAATCAATAGAGTTGAACAAAACAGTCATTAGTATTAAAGTCTTGTTCAAACACTTGGCAGGGGACTGAGCCAACATTTGCAGGCTCATATAACTGACGTGATCAATCAAATTACAAACCAAAGAAGCAAATATGAGGTAAACTGCATTTTATGCATCTGCGTGTCTGACTGCATATTAATTTTTTCACCCATAATTCATCTTTACTCAGTCTGACTTGTCACAGAGTTACTGTGGGCAATTTATCAACCACTTGAGCATGAACTCTAGGCACTGCTCTTCTCCTCCCATCTCCCCCAGGCTCCCCACGCTGTCTCAGGGTACCAGGTGAGCTAAAAAGGAGTGCACAGTTGGGTTAGAAAGCTCGTTTTGTTGGTAGAGTTCCCTTATTCCTGGTGAGAAAAAAATAAACCTTGACAGAAAGGGATTTAACTACCACTTGGAAGGAAGAGGGTTTGCTTCAGCCACTCACTCAGAGAGATAGTCTCCAGGCCAGGCAAACGAGAGTCCAAATTTTGTTTAAAAAACAAAACCAAAAAAACCCATCTTCAATTGTTTTCCTTGCAGAAAGTGCAGTCGCTGGAGCTGTCGCTGGAGGTGGAAGGAGTCAACAGCTTGGTCCCACACCTGCTCTGAGAGGTGGGAAGAGCTAACCAAAGACTTGACAGCAACCTCATAAGTGGCAGCCTGTCCCCTCTGGTTGATAGGCAAAGCATTTCACCACAGATCTTCTGATTTCTGCACTGGAGCCACCTCAGTTTAAACAGCCTCTCTCTCCAGACTTGTTAGCCTTGCTCACTCTGCAGCCACGGGGAGTCCATCCTTCTCCTTAAGCACAGTTCATTGCCTGCATCCTCCTTCACTCCAAGAGGTACCTTGCACTTCTGCCACTGGCAAAAGTCAGGGTGCAGGGTGTTTTCTACTTCTCTTTATTCCTCTCTACAAGCAAGTCCATATGAAAATCTAACCCTTGGGCTGGCAGCATGGTGCACGTGCAGCCACCATTCTACAGCTCCTGCTGTCCTGCTGGGTGACCACTGAGGGCTGGGGGAGCCTGCCAGCCTTTGCTGTACTCTCACCTTTACCTTCAGGGCTCATAATTTAAAAGAAAAAAAAAAAAACAACAAAGGCCCCATGGAGTCTTTGCTACTGTTACAAGTGCAGGGGAGGGAAAAAACTTGCAATTACCAGGGCAGAAAGTGCCGGAGACTCAGGAATGTTTGTGGGATGATTAAAGACCTGGCAATTATTAAGGGAGAGCTTGCTCTGATGTACCTTGGGGAAGGGTGGAAGGACCCATGAACTGTTTTACCAGTTCAGACACAGAATTTCTGAAGGAACCCATTTGACGAAGTTTGGGCAACATCCTGGTTGAGTCAAGTTAGTATGGGCCCTCTCTGCTGCCTGCACTCATCTTCTTTCACCTCTGTCTGGTTGCACACCTGTATACCTCTCTGTTGGCATAGCATGGAGCATAGTAGTCATATGGGACACACACCTGCTATAAAATAAATGTTACCGCCGTTCTTAGAAGGCAAGTGTTTCTCCAAGTCTTAATACTGGCAGAACTAAATCCATCTTGGAGATGAACCACAGCTCATTGAAGCCCATAAAAAGTCTCTGACAGATTTCAAGGGCTATTGGATGAGGCCTTGTGTAAAACAACTTATGCAAACTTTTAGAAATCAAATATGACTTCATCCATCCAGATGCAGGGAAAAAGATTTCTAAAAATAGATGCCTAAGTGAATCATTTGCTTTTCAACACTGCCAAACAACCACCATCACTCACAGGTTTCAGTTATGACCGAGGCTGCATGATGACTGGAAAAAAAAAAACAAACCCACAACCAAAAAAGCCCCAAACAAACTGTATCTGTTTAGACACTTATGCAGATTTGCAAGTGTCCAAGTAGCAAAGGCCTAGGACATGCAATCAAGTTACTGTGGCGTAGCAAGTAACCCTACCTCACAAAAGCGGTGGTAACTAAGTTAGTTTCCGGACTGTGGCAAAAGGTTATGCACATTACCTTAAACCTCTTGCACTGCAGGCTAATCCCAGTCAAATAGCCCTGCTTTTGCAGTGGGTAACTAGCACCTACACAGACTGCCAGGTAACGTGGGGATAACTTGTCACGCCATGGTAACATGGTGGTATGGATGAACCTCAGCTGAGTAGCTGGTTTGGGGTTGTTGTACTGCTTAACAATAAAGTCTGGAAAACGTGAGATTTTACTTTCCCTACTCTTCTTCTCCAACTCGGACTGGTACAAGAGAATTTAGCCCTGTACTTCCCACTCTCTGACAACCCTGTTGTTGATGCTCCACACAGCTAACGTGCGTTATGTACCTTTCGTTCAAACAGACATTTTCTAAAAGCGTCCATGCTCAAAATGTTGAAGTTTATTTCGCAGACATTGCATGTGCACTGGAAGCCTCCATACTATTCAGTTCCAGCTTAAAAGACCTTCCACAATTTGTAGCTTTGAAAAAAGTGGAAAACCAACTCACCTTTGGAGAAGCGTAGAGATGACAAAGCGGTTGTCCTGGATCCTGTTTACACAGCTTCAAGGAATGGCAGACCACATCGGCATTCATTTCCCTGTCTATGCTGAAGGAAGTGGTGCAAAACCAAAGACTATTATGTTCTTCTGGGTGCTTGAAGGTAGAAGCTATTTCCATGGGAAGCTAAATCTCCCCAACACCAAACAATAACCTCAGCTCACTTCACTGTGGTCCGTAATTGCTACTCAGTACAGTGTTGGGTCCTAATGATTTTCTGCCACGGCATCCTATTCAGCGTTTAAAATTGGATCCCAGGATGATGAAAAAGCACTGTGCTTTATATGCAGCACCTGAATCAAATACATTATGACTGTTCTGTTTTTTAATCAATCATAAGTCTGACAAAGATTTAAAGGTTAAAGTTAATGCATATGCAATTTGGCACATATGAATGTTCAATCATTAACTCAAGAAAATAAGCAGAAATCCTTCAAAGATCCTTAACCTTTAATCACCGAGCACAAGTGCTAGGATTGTTTCTTTCTTTTTGGGAGACACCTCTGGGCTAATAAAGAATTAAATTAAAATGTCTGATTATAGCACATCTTAGTCCTGTAAGCACTTTGCAGTCCCTTGGCTAGTTTTAAAAATAAAAATAAAAACCCTAGGAAGGAAGAAGGTCTAGCAAAAGCTCTGTTAATTAAACTAAGAACTTTCAAAGAGGAATCAAATGACCTACATTTTATTTTTTTAATCACTTACATTACTTAGTAGGCTTCCCAAGAGTGTGTATCAAGGTCAGGTCTGAGAGCATGTAAGGGCTGACAATTAGAAAGCTTGATTAAAGGTTGAAAGGAAAGCAAGAGCCAAGTATTACAGTGTGACTCAGTAGAACCTGTCTCACACACACTCACACAAATGAGCTGCATTTGAAAAGGTAATTACATCGGGTGGGCCTGATCTGAGATTCAGATGAAGTATGAAAATGGTTACCAGTGGCAGCCTGTGTTTATTCACTCAGGGATAGCTATGCCAAATGCCAAACCAGAATCACTCTCATGCATCTCTGCTTTAACAATAATAATATGATTTTAAAAATGAAACCCCTGCACTTCAATCCAACAGCACATCTGTATATGTCAAGAACGAACTAAGCAAAGACCTGAGAAGACCCAGGAATACTTACAGTTCAGCTATGTGTGGTCCGTAAAGTTCAGCAAGTACGTAACAGAAACCTTGCAGTTTGTCTAGAAAACATAATTTTCTTTAAGTAATTGAGCACGGTGAAACTGGTTTTATAACAGTCAAAATACAGCAGGAGTTACTTCATTAAGGTGAATGCTGATTTATCTTAGGGGAAGGTGTGTGAAACTATGACCTCAGTATAGCACCAGAGAATGGGAAAACCTGAATTTCTAACCTTGCCTAACCCTTCTCTGGTTTTAGGCAAGCCACATGATAAAGACTAAAACGGATAACTAGCATTTGTTAAATGTTCCGGGTATGGCATCATGGAAAAGTTGAAAGGAATCGTACATGCCGCAGCATCTTCTAAGCAGTTTAAACAAACAGCTCAGTAGGTTTGCAAGAAGAATGAAAACAAACACGTAAATAAAAATGCAGAAAGCGATGTAGGACTTGATGCTACTGCTAGAGCTGCTTTGGCGCTTCTGGAGTTTGTACAAGTTAAGAGATATGTTTTGTGTAGAGCAGGAGTTGCGCAGGAGTAATTGCATTCAGACAAATATTTGACACTTTTCATTTGGCTTCCTTTCACAATCTGTGGCCGTGTGCCTTTTTGGGGTGCTGGCTCAGGTGGCTTTCTTTAATCTGGGTGAAGCATGCCTTCCGTAAGACAGCTCATCAGAGATTTCTTTAAAGTACTGTTGTAAAAAAAGTGGTCCCCGCACCTGAGCAAAGACATTTGCGGAAGAGATTGGGGGTTTGAATACAGGTAGGGCATGATGGCAGCACTGGTCTGACAGTTCCCATGGAGGAAAATTGACTGTTTCTTGGCCTGAACAGGCAAAAGCTGGTTAACCACGCACGTATCCTGCAAAGGAGGTGTCAGGCCTTGTTTCGGCAGGGGTGGTGGTGTGAAAAGTCATGAAGAGGCAGGTTCATACAAGTGCAGCAATGGCAAACTTGCAGCTCCTGAAATTCCTGAGAGATGGTGTTTGTTCTTGCACCTCCATTACCCAGACAGATAACTATCTGTACTTGGGGAAGAAAACATAGAGTATCCTTATCTTTCCCAAAGAAAAGCCTTAGGAAACCCCCAAAGCAGCCACTTCCCTCCAACTTTGGGCTGAATATTCAATTTTAACCAGTGTCAGGCTGGACATGCCCAGGGCCAGGGGGGTCTGCTGCATCCAAGGAAGGTAATTTTTTTGCGGGAAGGGTAAAAAACCTTGCAGCACTGACTCCATCAGCAGGCATGGGTGTGCTCTTACTCCCGTGAGAGCAGGGGAAGGTGGCTGCTCTCCTGCCAGGACTGCAGACACCCCGGCTGGCAACCTGTGCCCTGAGAAAGGAGGACTGGGACCAGAAAGGCATAGCAGGGAATGAAAAGATAATTTCCCCAACACCCTCCTACTCATACGGTGTTGCAAGCAGTTTCTATAAGTATAATAGCTGATTTTTCTTATCCCATGCCAGGTGTTTTATTTCGATCAAGTTATTAGCTTCATTTCTTTGCCTCCTTTGCCACATAACTCCTCTCTATTGGCTCTTTAGAAGCAATCTGCAAGTTAAAAATTGGTCTCCTGGCTAGAATTAGATTTTATTCTTGTTCACCTAAAAGGAAAGACATCACAGACATCAATAACCCTGCATTTGGTATCATCGCTGATTAAAACACCCTCTGATGAGGCTTGCCCATGGGGCACCTGGCTCCCTGTACTAGCCCGCAAGAGAAGGTGGCTGGCTTCCCCAGCACCTCCCCAGTGCATCACAGTGATGGTCTCCTTCCCAAACCAGCTGGTTTCCATAATGTTTCTGGCCCTGCAGGAGCCAGCTGGCTGCTGTGACCCATACTGGTGGCTGCAAGGAGGGGAGGGTTTGGCTGGCCGTCAGCTCTGGGGAGCTGATATTGGGGGTCTGCTGGTCACACTGATTTCTAGGTGCTGGTTTCCTTATGCATATGGGAAACTTGACATGTAATTACCCCATGGTGTAACAAATGATGGGTGGTAAAAAGAATAGCAATAACTTAAAATTATCACTGAGCATATAGAGTCCTCTTGGAAAATACAGATGCCATTCAAACTTTGGCTTCCAGCAACACAGACCCAAGCCACAGGCAGTGTTTACAGGACCTGCCCTCTGAGCCAGCCCGCAGTCATGCATTCACAAACCTCCGGCTCTGCTAACACACACAAGGAGAGGATATTGCGGAGGGAAAGCTCTGTTAGGAAGAAGCTGTGTAAGTCAGAAAGGAGGGGAAGACAGAGAGAAGATGATGAATAACTTTGCGTGTTCAGGGGCAAGAGAAGAGCTTAAACCAAACTAAATGTGGAAAATTCAGAGAAAATTTAGAGTATGCTTCCTTTTGCCCTGCTTTAGGTAAAAGACATCTCCTAAACTGCTCTGTTCTTCCATGATAAATATCCAGAGGGTTTTCCTCTATAGCTTCGTAGTCCTAGAAACACAAATTCTGGCTGAATCCCAGAGGATAAATATTTGCAAGAAAGATGGTATTAATCACATTGCCATTTCCACTTGAGCTCTAAGGTGTTTACACAGCAGTGGCCAACACAGAAGCAGAGCATGACTCAGAGGCAACGCTGGAGGCAGATGGTCTCAAAGCACATTTTGGGTATCAGACACCTCTGTTTCATCAGGCAGACAGCCAGTATCCAGGTAAAAATACATTCTTGCTAACAACATCTCTCACACTGTAAATACTGCCCATTCCCCAGACCTGGCATTTCTCTCTGCTCAAGAGCCTCCTTCACTCATGGTGTTCCTGTTCTTATTTTCATAGGTTTATTGGCGATGTCACTTGAATCACATGTGTTGCGAATGTTTCCACATAAATAAGGATGCAATTGTGTTTTCTATACAGCCTATGGTATTGACAGGTACTGAATTTTTCTCTTTTAGTCTATACATTTTTGTTCTTGAACATCATATAACTTCATTGAAGGCTTGATCCAACCCCAACTTGATTGTAATTTAAATTATAGGAGGCCCTTTCAAAAAAAACCATGAGTTATTATTCTCTTTTTGGCCCTAGGAGAATCCCCATTGCCATTAATTTGTTGCTGTTATTCTTGCAATCAATTGTAGGCATGTGTATAATAATTAAATTGCTCCTTCAGGTGAAGTGGCATGGCCTGCTTTAGTAGGTTTGCCCCTTGTGAGCATCCAAAGCTTTTCTGTTGTTTCAAAGTAGCAAAAGGATGCTGTTGACTCCGCTGGGCTCCTCTCCCAGGAGAGGATAAATCGGGTTACACTGTAGCTCCCGCACAATCCATAGGATTTTTCATTCCTCTTAAGTTCAGGGTCAGTTTCTTTCTGTTGGGCATATCCATGCATCTCATAGAAGGTAACTGGATTATACAGATTTAACTAAAGGGATAATAGGATTTTATGTGTGTAAAGAATGGCAGCTGGAAAGAAATATCTTGACATGTCAGCGGAACAAGGTCCACTGAGTGAATCATGAACATAGAGCTAGCATGTCATATTTTTAAGAAGAAAATTGTATTTTAATAGCAGGATCAGTGCTTCTAATTGTAACTTCATGGTTATGTGCCTGTAATTTAAAACACTGAGGATATGACTTATGGAATAGAAATCAGATAAGCGTCTTTCCATCAATGAATGAATCCCAGCAATTACCTTCCCGCTCCATCCTGCATCGGGAAATCCTCTCTTGGAAAGGAGGGAATTAATATTCTACATGCATCTTCTGTGAAACTAGGGTCTACAGAGCAAGATGGTTTCTCAGGGATACAATTAGTGAAGTCCTATATAAACGACTTTTTAAGAAGAATCCTAAGCCATCTTTTTGCATTCATAATGTTAAAAAGATATCACGAATGTGAGATCTAGTTACTTAAATAGTTATAGGATTGGTCTGTGAGGCACAAAGCTATTCTGGCATTCAAACCGTTCTCTATTTAAGGATGTGCATTCGGTCAGCTAAGCTCCTTCGGGCAAGTAAAATAAAGGGCAGAAAGAGGAGAGTCTACATATATTCATATGGAATAGCTATCGCTTTTGAAATTTGTATCATGAGTTACATTTCAATAGGTTTTCTGTGTAGATCAAATACTTGCATCTTACACCTCTCAACCTCAGCTCATTTTTGAGATTTTACAATACTGGCTTCCTATACCTGCTGAAAACATTTTCCTCTTCACGGTTGCTAAAAAAACCCACATCAACAAGAAAGAAGAGTGTCTGGGCATACAGTGAATCTATTCTTAAGCTGCTAACAAAGAGACAAAGTGGAGAAAAAGGGAGGGAAGGGGTCTGCATGCATTGGTGCTCACATGCTTGTGAGCTTAATACAACCCCATTCACTCTAACTTTGGGACAAAATCCCAGCTCTGAAGCCAAATAAGCCATGGCACTGACTTCCCTGCAGATAGCACCTCACTGTCTTTCAGCTACCTTCATTTGAGATGCTGCACGAGAAGTGGATAAAGCTTTTTCAGGCTCCACATGTGAATTTTTAATTAACAGAGAAATACAGCAGTACCAACATATGGTGTATTATTTGGTACTTACCAGGTATGTAGTTGCACAGTCTCTCCATGGCTGCCTTTACTGTACTGTTGTGCCACTGTGCAAGCTGTTCAATTACAGACACCACAAGCACGCATCCTTCAAACAAACAAACAAACAGAGTTATCTGTGAAGTGTGATGAAGCACCCTGCACCATAGAAGTACTTCAGGCATCATTGGGCATTTTATTTCTTAAGATGCTCCACGGCAGATGAGTGTTCAAGGGCAAAAAATACCTGTGAATTGCTGTCTTTATTCAAAACCTGTAGGTTATCACAGAGAGGATGTCGATGCCAGAGGAGCGCACAGAACAGCCTGGCTTTTACAGCACTGGATGTTGCTACTGAAAAAATGATTTTCCATCCTTTCAAGGATGAAAATCAAGGAGCCGGGGGGACAGCCAGTATTACAACTGCTTGCTTGGCCACCTGCTCTCTCGTTATTTCTCACAAGAAAAAAGGCACAGGTCTGTACTTCATAGGACTTCTATACCTCTCCACACAAGCCACACAGAGAGCTATCAAAACTATTTTGTATGGCCGATGAAGCTGGTTATTTCTCATTGCTAATCTAGGTGCGAGCAGGGCTAAAGACTAGTTGCTCCTTGGACTAGCTGTGGCTGAGATCCAAGAACTTGCACACTGTAGTGACACATTTCTTGAGATGTACAGGACTTTTTCTGATATTTTTGGGCTGAAGTAGGTTCAATGTGATCCCCACACAGCAATCATTCAAAATCCACGTGATGACCGTAAGTGGTTCATTTGAAGTCGACTTTAAATTGACATAGGCCAGCACTGAGCTCTCTCTTTCTGCAGTGGCTTCATCATTTTATAAAGAAGCCACATTTGGTGATGCAAAGTCTGACCAATATAGTCAGAGCTGGCAGCCAGAGTGAGGTCCCTGCCTGGACTCAGAGCCTGTGTAACAGAGGTGGGTATCCCCGGCGGCCAGGAGACAAGGAGCCAGGATGCCAGGTTCCAGCAGCCTGAATAAAGATTTCTCTTTGAAACACCTGTAGCTGAACACTGTTTCCTCCCCTCTGCAAGAAATCTCATCTCTCAGGACTTGCTCTGACAGTCTAGAAATGGAGGTGAGCTGCAGCATTTGGATGTAACTGCAGATGCATCTTTTTCCAAAGCTCAAAAGAATTAATGTTCAGGTTCTCAGACTGGCACAACTCTTCAAAGTGAGCTTTTAAATTCCTTCCAAGTACCCCTGCCTACGTGCTATTAAATCAAAGTCCTGGTTTTCAGTGTAAATACGTTTGATGCTCCTGCAGATCAAGTAGCAAGTCAAAGAGGAGGTAATACAATTGGAACTTGGTGTAGGACCAGTATCTTTGAGTCTTCTATTACTTCTTCTACCCCAAATACCGTAATCCAGTGGAAATTATAGTGAACTTGCCACCTCTTTTGCAGGGATAAAAGCCCACTTCTCCATACTTACTAAATAAAATGCTCACTCAAAGTCCTCAGCGGAATGATTTATAAAGCATGCTAAGAGCCATTACCTCCTGTCAGCCTAAAAGAATGGGAGAATAAATGGAGACAGATACAACCAAGAAAAAACCCTGAAGCAAGTAATTCCTTCTTCCCTCTCCCCACCCCCAAAAATAGCCACAGGCTAGCCCAAAGAATTAACAGTTAATTAAAATACAATAGCTCATAACGTGGGGGGTGGGGGAAGGAAAAAAAAAGATAGAATAATAAAGACCCTGACTTGGGCTTGAAGAAGAGCCCAGGGCCATCTGGTCCCTGTTTAAGCACCACTAGCAGGTGCCTTAGCACAGCCTAATCTTGTGCCATGCCCCAGCCAATGCTTGTGCTTGTGCTAGGGACCAGTCCCCAGAGCACACTTGGGTGAGGACGCCCAGTCAAGGTGAGGGGGAAGTTGAGGGGTGCAAAAGACTTGCAGCTGTTTGGGTGCAAGCCATGCCCCGCACTGGCCCCAGAGACTGAAAACAGACCCTGGCTTATTTGCAAGGGTAGCGTGGGCATAGCCACTCTGGACTGAATCCATTGCTTGGCACTTAGATGATGTTGCACATGCTTGAAACATGCTGGAAACATACCTAAAAGGCATCGCATAACTTGGTCCTTACAAGGCCATATTACCAACACACACGAACAACCTACGGACAACCAAAACTACCCTTCCCCTGCCTTCTATGTCTGTTTTATTCATGAGGATGGAGGTTCAGAAAAATTAAATGACCAAAATGATGCTTTAACCACAAACCCACATATTCTTTCTGTGCCTTCCTTTCTTCTCTTACCAAGGTCAGGCCTTCATCTAACAATCTTGCTGTCTAGAAGTCAGAAAGACAAAAAGGAGTCCAAGCAGAAAGATGGGAAGGAGCTAGTCCTTTGATACTTTCTAAAGGAGGCAGCTTTTGTTGTTTTACCTCTCATTCTTTTGCACAAGGAGCTTGAGGAAGCTACGATGAGGATGTGCCAGCATGTAGCAGACACAGGTCCAAGAGTCTATGGGGGGTGAAGATGAGGAAAGAAGGAAACTTGGGAGACACTGAGATTAGCAACGTTAGCAGAGGAAAATGCTTCAGTGGGCAGAGGAGCTGGGAGAGCAGACAGTCCCTAAAACACAGGCTGAAACAGAACTGAGCACAGGAGCAAGTGGGCAACAGCGATGGAGTGGTCACCAATGTGGCTTGAGGACTAGGACAGCCTGACCAGACTGCGAAATTGCAACTCTGGATGCAAAGTGAGGGAAAAGCCCCTGTTGTGAGCATAGGCATGAGCTCAGACACAGCGGGGCAGGTCAGAACCGGAGGGATCTGGGATGTCCTGTCCCTGAGACTCAGTAACCCGTCACACCAGGAAGCTGACAGCATCACCGACTGCAGCAGAGAGAAATATCGCTCGTTTTGCCTGTGCTGTGTAACCCAGCGCTCCTGCACCTTCAGCCGGGGCCTGCCAGCACACTTTGCAGAGAGGACAGTCTGTCTCCTGCCTCTGGCACCTCCTCGTCCTCTGTGGGACCAGAGGGTGCTGTGCACTGCCGCAGTGAAGCTCGCAAACTGCTGCTGGTGTGAGTGGGATGCTGCCCGCCTCCCCCCGCTGCCCGCACCGCAGCTTGTGCTTCCTGTGCCATGGCGGGTCTGCCCCAGCCGCGAGCAGAAATCAACCTCCGCAATGTCTCTGCTTTCAGTTACAGTGTCCTTGGGTGCCAAAATGTTGGCTCCAGCACTGCAAGGAGAGGTTTTATTTCAGTGTAAAAGCTGGCCTGATAAAAACATTGATGCAACAAGTCAACCCTCTTGCATCAGGATTGACCAGCTCATGAGGTGGCCCCACGCCTTCCCCCGCAGGTGAGGAAAGAGCTTGCCTCTGGCTGCACCTCAGTGCACTGCTTTTACACTGAAATAGTTATTCACCCCAAGCGCAGGCTCAGCAGCCTGCCTAATAATTCGTCTAAGGGTAGGGGTGCAAAGAGGCTCCTCTCTCTTTGATTTAGATGTTGCCCCCATGACTCATTTTTGTTATCACTGTGAGATCTTCTCACCTCCAGCAGAGCCAGTGCAGAGAAAGGGGCTTATGGACAAACAGCCTGAGTGCAAAATAACCCTGGTGTTTCCATTTCCTCTATTACACAAGAAGACAGTCTCCACTGAAGTTGTGAGTTTCTCTCTCATATTTGTCAAAGTACCACAAAGGCGGGGAAAAAACCCAGCTATTTTTGGTTCAGCTCTGCCAAATAGAAACAGAATTCTTAATCACAAACACAATCATGCAGGTAACCCTACACATGGAGCGGGCTCCCAGAAATTAAGTGGAAATTTTTCATGTTGATTAAGTCAGTTTGACACTTTCGTGTCTATCAAACCAGGCCCAAAGGGAGATATGCTTCACATGAGAGTTAACGGAGCCATCACTGAGTTTGTGCAGTACTTAATGCACTACCTTGGGCTACTAGATGCTGTATGAATATAAATAACAATAATAATAGCCTGACTACTTGGGAAAAACCCACAGAGCTGAACTCCAAAATGTCTGTTCTCATAAACTAGTCTTTACTATCATAGAGAGGGTGCTTCCGGTCACGCTACTACACCCTCCCTGCCTTGGGCACCCACAGACCACACCTCGGTTATTCAAATGCTCCCCTGCAAATGTAATTATTCCAGACAAAATGCTACGCTTCATGGGATAAGCCGATAAAGAAAGTCTTGACTGATTTTCAAAGGGGTCTGTGGTTCCATTTGAAGCATCCTCAGCCTCAAGCGTTGCGGCTGAAGTCTCTGGACCCAGATTTGGGAAGTCTTCCTGCCCTCCGGTGGGAAAGGTTCTCCCCAGGAACGCGTGCTACCAACGCGTGCTACCAGCTGATCTGCTCTCTCTTTCCCGCATCTACCTGGGCTTTTAGCAGGTGCCCTTGGTCTACCTCTCTTTACTCCTCGTGGTCTGCTGGCACTTCTTATCGCCCCACCATGGGCCATGCCTACTTATGTTCGGGCTCTGCTGGCCTCAAAGCCTTTCATTTAGACTGATGTCATCAAGAGCAGCTTTTGGGCTGGAGAGTGTAAATTACTCAGGAAAAGAGTTGAATCCTGGGAGTAGGGAGAAGGAATGTCTAAAGGGACTCACTGTAGTCCAGGGAGTCTAATTCACCCAGGCTTCCTGGTTTTTTGGATAAAAACATGCTCCCCCCTGTAATTCAGATTTATCCTCTAGGAGAACCTATCATCTCCTGTGTTGGGTAAAACCTCAAGGCGTTAGTGTCTATAAATTAAAGTTAACTCAGACTACCCTCTCTCTTTTTAATCATATATATCATCTTTCTTTGGATTTAGTGGCAGAAAAAGAATTCTCTGTTGGCTGCAGTGTAAGAAGCCACTACCCTCTAACAAAATCAACAGAAATCTCCCTGCACACCAAATATCAACAGAAATGCTAACCAGTTATTCTAGCCTTTAATGGGTCTTAATTCTGCTGGCTAAAAATGGAAAATAATTAGTTAGCTAAAAAGGACAGGGAGAAATCAGCTGTCTTTGACTGTAGAAATCTCACTGCTTTAATTACTTATGATGTGTGTGAGAATATAAACTTTTTAATACTCTGGCATCAGTAGAAAAGCACTTCCAGATCTGGACAGTCATTAGCAACTATTGCTTTTAATTTAGTAGCTACTTAGATGTGATTTATTTCTCATCATCAGCTGGGCACATATAAGGCAATGTAGACAGGCTTCATAATAAAAGGTTAAAAAGAAAGCTCTGAATTTTTTATAGTTGCACACGATTTTCTTTAGAAACAAGTTTCAAGAAATTGACTCTGCTGTTGCACTTCAGTAGTAGTTTTCAATGCCTTGACAGGCTGAAGGATGTTTTCTCTGGAAGAAATTCATTGGTATTATAATGCCTACCAGCCATTAGAAACTAGACTCTGGTATTAATAAAATGCCTGTCTCTTTTAGCAATAGTTTGTCCCATCTGCTATTAATTTCTGAAGAGATAAGAGAAAACCATAACCATTTTGCTCAGCAGAAGTAATCTGAAAACTCACACGTCAGGAAGTACTTCTCTCCATGTATTTGAAAATAGCGTGTAATAATAAAATGACATTTCCAATAAGCTTGAGGAAAAAAAATCACATCCCAATAATAAAATCAGAGCTAGAGAAATTCATTTCTTAGCTGTGAAGCCTCTGGCAGTCTGAGCAGACTATTTAACTTAATCCACTTCTGCCGCACACATTTGAAACGCTCTATAATTAGAATTACACCTAGGGATGTCAAGAAGTGTCTGGATAGTGAAAGCTGCCTCTCTAAGTTTCAGATTTGTAGATATATTTGTCTGAGTAAAACTCAGGGATTTCTGGCACCTGGCACATCCTCCTTTGCTGTCCTTTGCTCACGTTCCTGGGCGCTGGCGATCTTTCTTGCCCCTCCAGCCATATTGCTGTTCTCCAGCCATAAATTAAACATACCTCCTGGAGCACAACGAGGATATAAGCCCCGAAAAGTGGCCTTGGACACAAATAGTTCTCCGCAAACCCTGCCAGCCAGACTGTGGTCACCCTGCTCGCTTGCAGCGGAGCAGGAGCCGGAGCCTTGCTTGTCGAAGTGGCAAACCTCTGCCTCAGATATCTGTCTGCAGCAGCAAGCCCCTGTATAAACAAACCCATCCATCACATTCCTGGTTTTATATAGAAGGTGAAGGTTTTCCCAAAACACAGACTTTGCTTCTTCCATTTATAGATGATCCAATGCATCTCTTAAAGCCTACAGATGAGGAGTCCCCTGAGCCTGTCTACACAAGACAGTACTGCTACTCCTTGTACAGATGCTGTTGATCTGGTGTAAAAATACCTCTTTCCAAATTCATCTAATCCAGTTCCAGTTCAACCTGAAACAAGACATTCCTGTTTGAAATAAGAGCATTCACATGGGGAGCCAATAAGAAATAAGGTTTTCTCTTCTGAGATGGGGACATGCACGTAGGTATTCTAGGTGTAGGCAGACCACGGATATGCAAAGTTACAATACAGGAATGTTTTCTTTTTCACTATATATTTCTTTCCTAATGCTTCCCAATACCCATTTTGCCTTCTGTCACTGCTTCTCAGCACCGAGCTGACACTTTCCAAAGAACAGCCCTTTATAACCTCAGGATTTCATTCCAGCATGGAAATATTCAGCTCAAATGACATAACTGTATATGCAAAGTTAGGATAGCTATTTTCCCATATACAGCCAGAGGATTTGTTGCTTTGAAAGGTAATTTAGAAAGGGATCCAAGTGTAAAAGTCTTTTAACTCACACTTTGCTTCCTGTTCCACTTACAGTGTTAATGTATTTCATAGAGATACTAAAGTGATGGAATATAATTACAGGTATCCATATTCAAATATGTTGGCATATACAAGACCTTTTCCCCCTAAATTTGCTAAGCTTCGTAAAACATCTTGGAAATGCTAAAAGGCACACTATTACCAAACCTGTCACTTGGCCTAAAATTACATATAGCATACTGGCTAAAGACATTTTTTAAATACTAATATCAATGTAGCACTATTTTGAATGTATTGTAGCTCTGTAACAAAACCAGCAAACCCTGGAATACCCATTATCATTTCTGTTGCTCACACAATAGCTTTGAGCCACTTCAGACCCCTAATTTCAGGGTTCTATTTGTTCATTATTGTTTCCTTAAGACACCCAATGAGGACTTTGATATAGTTATGCCGGTACTGAAAATTCAGTTTTCATCTAGTGGAAGACCCTGGTATCCATACCTGCCAGCCAAATGTATCCCTAGTGTTTCCTACATTACACTTTAAAGAGCTCTATTTAACAGAATCTCTAACCCCAGGCATTTCCAATGGAAATGCTTTCTGCATTAATTAATAGGAAAAAAAAGTATGTATGTGTGCCATTAACATAGTTTTCTTTTCCAAATCAGGAAAGGGTATTAAAAATTTACTGGAACCTGAATGGTGGCAGGGGGACTTAATGTAACTGGATAACTTCATCCTTGTCACAAAGGTTTGACCATTTTCAGATTCTGAATGCACAGAACTTGTTTCAGATATGCAGTTCCTAAAACCACTGAAAGTGATTGTTTTAAACATAAGCAGAAGTCCTGTATGGGGCTAACATATGAACAAGAGCAGGAGGCACACACGTTGTGACAATCTGCAACCAAACAGACAATCAATACTAAATAAATAACATTATAAAAGAAAACTTACACTAAAGGCAAGCATCAGTAATGTAAAACATTCAAGACTACCCATGTCTACAAATGCACATATAAATATATATGATTGTGTATTTACACACACGTACATGTATATATGTCGGTATGCTAAGCACACCTTTTTATTGTGATCAATAGATATATTTGCATTAAAGCCATAACTTTCAGTAAGACTTGGGGTGATTTTGAAAATGAAATTTTACCATCAGTTGCTAAAAAATATGAATCTTTGTAGAAAATATTCCTATTTTAATAGTTGTTTTAGTATCTCTACTTACTACTCACATGCCTGTGGTCCTTCTTTCTAAAGTATAATCAGAGGAAAAAGTGTTATGGTCAAATTTGGTATTTATTACTGATCATCAGGCCAAATTTTGCTGCTGAGTAAACTGAGCAATGTCAGTGAAGTGAACAGAGGTGCTGCAGCTTGGTGCTGATCTAGCTGTAATCAAAGTTGATTCCCAGCCTTTCAGAGTAAAATACATTGTAGTGCTACATTGATATTGGGCATGGCCTTTTTACAGAACTCATTGAGCTGTAAATTACATGTTCTGTCATGGTGCCTCCCCAGACAATATGTGCACAGCCACTTTGTCTGAGTGCAGTTATTAAAAGCCTCCAACTCCATTTGGCCTGTTCCATTGTGTGAAGTTATTGGGAACTCCAAATGCCACCGGTCCTGCTGCCACTCCGCGGGGCATATTTCATCCCTGCACTCATGCACAGCTAGATGGAGGCAAACTATTGAGGACATTGACTATCACACAAATCAACACAGGTAGAGGTCGGCGTTTTACGCTGCTGGGAAACTCAGAAACATCCATTCTTTAATGTAATCAGAGCTGAAAATACGTTTCAAAAACATGCTTCTCCATACGCTAGGAATTATGTGCTCCTGGGTGAATGGAATAGGTGACCCGCAAAGGTTGCTGAGAATGGCATTATATCGAGCACAAAGATGGGGAAATTTGCTTCCCTGGCTGCTGACCCTCAGGATCTCTGCTTGCTAGCAAAGAAGATGGAAAGTGCTGCTGTCCGGCTGTATTGAGCGCTCCCTGACTAATCACCTCATTCCAAAAAGGGCAGCCAAAGTTAATCGCCAAAGGAGCAGGGCAGCCTGCTGCTGGGGAGAAAATAAATAAACCCTGCTATTTGCAAATGGTTCTCGCAGTCACAGCACAGAACGCCTGAAAAGCCAGCCTGGAAGTAGTCATTTTACACCAGCCTCTGTCCTAGCAGTTGATCTATGGCATCTATGCCGTTCCTAAGGGACAGGGTAGACACAGATCTGTTAACATCTCTAATGAAGCCTTCTATAGCCTTCGCAGGAACTGATTACAGTACTCACTTATCACTACCATCAGAAAATTTTCTTCCTAACCTGAATGTCCCTACTGATATCCATTTATGTTATTTCTTGCCATAGCTGTTACAAACCTGGAGAATGGATCACCCCTTTAATGTTTTTGAGGACAGCTATTATGCCTTTTCTCAAGTTTCTCTTCTCTAGACTAATTAACTCTAATTTATTCAGTCTTTCTTTATAGCTTATGTTTGTTTTTCTCTGAAACCTCCTGTCACTCTGCATCATTCTTGATGCACAGCCACAAAAGGGAAGGCAGAAATTCCTCTGAGGCGTTGTCAATGCCGACAAAGGTAGCGGGTTACTTCACATGTCTTGCAAGCTAACTTCCATTCACACGCCTCAGTGTACACAGTGTGTGCGTTCTTCGTGACAGCATGCCATCACTGTGCCACTACAAGCCCAAATGATCTTCCCTAGGGATGCTACCCAGCCAGTCATTCCTTATCTGCTACGCATGTCATCAAGTATTTCTGCCAAAGTGTCTTCAACATACCCATATTGAAATGATCTTTTGGGAGGGCAAGTACCCTAAGTTTTCAAGATTATTTTGAATTTAATCCTGCCCTCCATTGTACTTGGAAACGTTTCCAGCTTTAGATGAGGTGCTGATTTAATAGCACACTCTTTCATTAAGCTAATGAAAATATGGAATGATGCTATGTTCAAAACAGAGGTCCAGGAAAGACCTCATTTTGTACATCCTTCCACTTAGGGAGTGAGCCACTCATAATTACCCTCTGAACAAGGCCACCCACCTGTTTTGTCCTGCCCTGTAGAAGCTTAATCAATGTCACATATCTCTCAGCCATTAGATTAGTGCTGAGGTGGTGCCAAAAGCCGTACTGAAGTCCAGCTGTAACATCTGCTACTTCTTCTGTGCCTACATGCCATTATCCCATCAGCAAAGAAAATTAAATTGATCTGACACTGTTTCTCCTTGATAAATCCAGTGAGGCTCTTACTCACATTTACTTTTCAAAGGTGCTTTTATAAAGTTTTATTAACTATTGAAGGATTTTTCTAGGGATTGATGTTTAACTGACTGATCTACAGTTCCCCAAATTTCCTTTCTTCACCATGTTGAAGAGAGATGAATACAGCAGTTCCCTCCTGTCTTTCAGTGTCTCCCCTGCTTTCTGGATCCTCCAGGGCAGCTTCTGCCTTTTCTGAGGTTGTTTCAGAAACTTCTGGATGAATTCACCCTTGGTAGAGAACAGGGCAATTTGCAAAGACCCTTTAAAGGCCCTGTTGCAATTCTGGGTGGTGGGAGGTGTGGAATAAAACCTTTAAAAATTAACCCAAAATAGTAAAAAAAATAAAGAACATGATCTTAGGTATGATGAAACATTAACATCAGTGTCAACAGTTACCAGTGTTTCTGTACTGTCTTTGGGTATCTTAATATTAACTTAAAAAATTTTCCTTGCCCTGTGAAATGCGCAGTATTTTCCTCATTTGACAGATTGGGAAAGTCAAAGACCTGAGTATCTGAAGGGCTGGCTCATTCATGCTTCATTTTTGAGAGAAAAATACACAGCATCTTGTCCTCAGGATGCCCAATTGAAATTCTCAGGCTGCACCTAGCAAAAGGGTTTCTAGGTCTTGTCCTGAATAAATCCCTTAAGCCATACTGTCAGTCAGTAACAATCCCAGAAACGAAAACCAGACCTAGCACCCAGCTCCCAAACCAGTCCACAGAGCAAAAACTCACCGTCCTTACATGAGGAAAAACAGCTTCCTGGGCCTTTGCTTATTAGGAAAACTTACTAAAGTCTTTTTATCTACCAGAAGGAAAAAGCAGAAGAATGTATCACTTGAAAAGCATGCAAGAGGCCCAGCGGAAGGGCCTGAGCTGATTTCACGGTATGCAAAAAGGGGGGCATTTCTCCAGTCTGGAGAGGCAGGAAACACTGATGGAGAAAAGAGACTGCAAGATGTTGGGAAAATTCTTCTAGTGACAGGGCCAAAGAAAGATCATGTAGCTATTTAAGAGCAGTTTGGAGATGGTTAGGAACTGCTTAGACACACTACATCTGATCTTGTGTCTAGGAGGATTATCATCAGGTCCTTTCCCCCTCCTTTCCCTGATTCTAAAAGGCAGTAGTATTAAATCCCTTTTTAGGTGGCAGTACTTTCCAGATGCTTTATTTTTACACCGAGTCAATTTTGAAAAGACTTGCTCTGCATGAAGCAGACAGAATTTTCAGGAAAATGCAGCAAAAATGATGTGACTTTTTCTATAGTTAATGAGGCTGATTAAAATGTCTGTCTAAATGTTTTCTAACACAATTAAGTTTGCTGTAAAAAAGTCACCTTCTTTTTTAGACAAGTAACAAGCAGAAATGTTTTGGCCAACACTCTCCCTATGAGTCGCCTGAATTATTCAGCCTGCTGTTGCACCATGCATACCCTCCTCTCCTCCAGCCCTATTCTGTATCGGCTTATAGGTGCCTAACCAAAATACATTTCCCAGGATGTGCTAAGGGCAGGGGAGTCCACTAAAGCATCCAGCCACTTTCTCAGTACGACCAGAATTTACTGGGGCAGATGCTGCCTACCCAAGGAGCGCTCCTAGCAAGGGGAACAGAAGAAGAAAGCAACCAAGTCATATAGAATTCAACGGAGGTACTGGAGCTGCATTTTGCTCTCCTGTCATATAATTTCCACATATTTCTTCAAGAAGTGTAATACTTTCAGTGGAAAGGCCTAATGGAAAATATTTTCTTCGTTTTGCTACTGAAAGAGCATTCCATTTTCTGACCAGCTTTAGCAATCTTGATCACGCAGGTGGTACACACAGGAGTGATCAGAAATGACTATTCAATGTGCAGCCACCTCATTTCCCTCAGAAAAGAGAGGCAAATAACTTTGAAAGATTAGGTACCTGACCACACATCTAACTTGCATGAAAAAATCCATTTCTTCAAGAAAATCTCCTATACATTTGGCAGAGGGCATTTCTCACATTAAAATTGGTGCCTCGATCTATAAGACCAAGAAGACACAGAGGAAGTTCTCATGGCTCTCTCCTAGTGCCTTCCCAGATGGCAAACTGAGTTGGCAGGGTCTGGGGTCGAGCTGTTGAAAGGAAATCACAATCTTCCTCCTACAGATGAAGCTGATCTCGGCTTAATTTCTGCTCCTAAGAGGGCTAGTCACTGAATCAGCTGCAAGAACTGACATCAACCCTGCTCCACGCCATGGCTGACGGTTACATCAGCTCCTCCATGCTTTCCCTTCCCCGCTTGTCAAAAGGAAGAGACACAGATGGCTTGTCAGTGTTTTCAAGAGTTAGTCAAGAGAGCAGCTGATCAGTGAAACCCCAGGTCTGGGCTAGCAGGCCTGCCTGCATGCAGTCACTAGCCCTCCCTGCCAGGCCTGGCCCGTGCAGTTTTAGTGCTCTGTACGCTTCATTTGTAGCTTGTGGTTTACAGAGGTGCAGACAGTCTGTTTTGGTCCGGAGTTGGGCTCACGTGGATGCTTTTAGCTGAAAGGACACCTCAGAGAGAGCAGCTGGTGTGGGAGGCAGGTTTTTTGGAGTCTCCCCACTGAACAAACGTGCTGAGAAGATGCAACAGGGCTGACACAGCTTCCCTCCCTTCAGGAGTTAAAAAAAGCACAATTTATCATGTGCAAGGTGACTTCAATGCAATGCGCAGTCACTTTAGGAATTTAGAGCCTTGCTGTGTCAATAGGGTAGAAAAGGCAGATAATGCTCACACCTGACATTTAAAAAAGACCAGTGTAAAAACTGTACAGGAGAGCACGCTCACCGCCTTTCCCATGCCATCAAAAACGTAGCCGCCTAAAGATCTCACCATTAAAAACCACCACTTCCCTCCCACTCTGGCAGCTGCTTGGTCACTGCTTGTGTGGCTGCTGGCTGAAACAAGGCCAGTCCCTGACAAGACATTTCTGTTTTTCATGACTTGCTTTCATTTTCTGGCTGGTGGTGGAACCCTAGCAGAGGCTGCACAAGCCTCACTGCCCCAACTTCACTCCACTTTCGGTTGCCTGCCTGCCTGCCAAAATCTGTAGGGGCACTGTGGATGGCTCAGAAGTGAGGCAAAAACCTGTTTCTATCAAGCTTAGGATTATTATTGCTAATTGTGTTCCTTGAGCCACAGTGAAAATAATTTTGGGCTGAAAGGAAGTATTTCCTTCTGAAGGATGGAGAACTGTGACAGGTTTTATGTTTACAGCACAAAAGTGCCCTGAAAAACTAAAAGAATACAAAATAAAATGTTGGATCATAATGCATAAGGCATATCCATGATTTAACATTTGCTCACATAAAAAATATAAGCTACTGCATCTCTCTAGGTACACAAGAGTCTCACGCCAAGGGTATTTCTGGTGCAGAGATACCCACAGATCATGTTGACTTCAGTGTTATTCGTCTTGCTTTGGGAATCTCTTAGTCAGCTGAGGCTATAGGATAGCCCCAGCTATAGCTGCCATGGAGATCACAGTCACCAAAGTCACATGAGAGGGGGGCTGGCAAAACACACTCACCCCACTTTAGTAAAGGTCATGCACATGCGTGCACTCGCGAAAAGAAAAGGAAATGTGAGGAAACAGCCTTTGGCTATTTCCAGAGATGACCATCCAGACCACAAAGCTCCCTAGCCCAAGTATGGACTACCTATTCTTAAGAATAGTTTCCCAGGCAATGAAATCAATGAGGACACCCCGGGCAAGTCTGAGGGAAGCCATGCCTTTCTGCAGCTAAGCAAAATGCATTGTGAACCCTAACAAATACCAGGACCCCCAAACACCTTGTTTCCAGGTCCCAGACGTTAAAGCCAGCTTTTCAGATGCCATTCCCTGCAGAGCAAAAACATGAACTTTGGGAAGCAGCCACTCAAAAACAAAATCATAAAATAACTCCAGACCCCATGCTGGCCTTGCAAAATCTTCAGTGATTATTTTGCCAAAGACTACGAGTATTTTGCAGTACAGCTGTTGAAATAGATAAAGGAGTGATTTATGATGTACATAGCAATTCTTAGCTCACCGGTGGAGTAACAAATGAACTAGTCCAGCAGGCAAACAAAACCTAAATACATACCGACACAGGTGTGTCCTTTGTACAGCCCGTAGGGGAGCGAAGTGGTCGGTGAGTCGTTTCCACGGGGGAGAGGGGGGGAAGAGGCAGCCTTCAGCAGAAGCGGGAGCCAGAGGATGCAGAATAAATTAAAGAATGTTTGCCTAGATCCCCTCATCCTAAGGAAGGAAAAAAAGGAAGAAATCAGGTGGGAAGAGTGCACGTGGACCTGAATTCCTTTAATGCTCAGGAAGCATCCTGCATCCTTGTCTCATTAGCAGCTTGAGGTGAAAGGAGACTTGTGCACCTATATAGCTATATGTAATGCAGGGACTGCTTCCCAGGTGTGGACACACACCTCTGCCCTCTCACGGAGTGCACAGGGGATCCCGCACTCACGCATCACAGGTGCTCTCCTGGCCCCTGCCCTTCGCACACCCCTCAGCCCCTCTCAGACCATTTGGGGTGGCTCTGCAGCCACCCACCACATCCCCGTGAGTCCCATACACGTGGGCACCCCATGACTGAGCTGGAAGGATGCCCCCAAGGCCCTGGGTTGCTCTCCGCACCCCCACGCAACCCTGCTGCCCCATTTGCGGCTCTTCCCAACCTGCTGGCCTGGGAGGACCACGAGGGTTGCATGAACAGCTCTGGCTCAGCGCTCCCGTGTCTTCTGCAGCAGCAGCGGATGACTAACGACCTTAAACCACAGTAGTTGCCGGAGCCACTCAGCGTTAATAACGCAAGACACTCCCCTGAACAACTAGTGTTGCAGAAAGAAAAAAAAAAAAAACCAGCTCCACAAACCCTTCCTCCTCCCCCCCTGCTGTCACTCCTCTGCCCTCCGCTGCCGACAAGAAAAAAATATGTATCTCTGGCTGCTTCTGCAAGATTTTTGACCAGGGTTTCCGTTCGGGAGGACTGGGAGTGAAAAATAGAAGAAAGAGGCTGCTCAGGCTGGAGCTGCAGGGGTGGGAGGAATGGGGCTCCCGTGCCGGGGTTTTGCCAGGGCTTTAGTTCTGCTGGGGTTGAGCTGGTGGGGGGACAGAGGCAGCTGCTGGCATAAGAGCAGTGGGAGCTGAACCCCTGCTCTCATCAGCTCTGAGCGCATTGGTTTGCAGCCCCCAGCTGCCCGCACGGCTTGAAAAATCCTGAGCTTTTCCTGCTTTATCAGTCACAACAATGAAAGGTTTCCCTGTCTCTTTTTTTTTTATTCCCCCAGATAAGGCAGAAACCAGTCATTCCCCAGCCTGAAGCAAAAGCAGAGAGTAAAACATGTATAAATGACGTCACTTCAGAGGTGGAACAGGTCCAAACAACTAAATCCCATACACTGTGGATGCAAGGATGACCATAAGGATACGATGCAGGACTGAGGCACTGGAGGGCCAAAGCTATGTCCCACCTCTGCCTCTGCCTTTTTGTACAACCCTGGCAAGTCTCTTACCCCGGCTCCTTCAGAAGCGGGCAGGCTGTTGACATGGGTTGCTAAAGGGCAATAAGGAGCCTGTCTCATCTGGCATCCCTACATGCTTCCTGGGCATAATTAAAGGAGACTCATAAATGGTTTTGTAAAAGGAAAAATAGAGACTATATTAAAACTAGTGATTCCCTGCCAAATGTTCAGACATTCCTGCAGATCAACCAACACGACAGGGATCAGGTCAGCTTTAGCATTTAATGCGGTTTTTGCAAACCACTTCTTTTCTGTGGGAGCCTGACCTATGACATTTTTAAAGACAGTCCTGGATAGTTTGCCTCAACTTTGATAAGCAGGATTTGCCTTATGATAATGATAATATAATCCAGTGGCTCTGGGGAAAAAAAACCCCAACAACAAAAAAACCCTGTTAAAAGCTTCAATGTGAATATAAATCACTCCATATCTCCATTCTCTAAATCAAGCCATTGGCTTCCAAATGTATGCTTATCTTCTAAAAAAGAAAAAAAAAACCAACCCAAAATAGAGGTAATAGCTGTTGCCCGAGTTTTGCAAACCTGTTCCTGCTTATCGTTCTCCCTATAGCTAGCAATGCTGGTTTTCTCTTTTTTTTTATAATAGCAGATAAACAAAAATCATAGTGCAAAGTACCTTATCCATATGCCAATCCTACTGAAATCTGCAGGATGTTTTTCTTAACGCTGTAAAAACGTGCTATAAAAAGACACTGTGCTACAGTGACTGCAGCTCCATTAAACCCTTTTTAACACACATATCACTTGGTTCCCAATGACACTTTGAAGTCCTTTAAAACTCTGCATACTGGCTCATGAGTACTTGCTGCAAAAGCAGAGTGCTAATAATAGGCAAGAAAAATCTTCCTAGCAGAGAGGTCTTTGCAATGGTTTCCGCTTTATATCTATAGCGAAATACAAATCTAAACAACAGCACTTATGAAGTATATAGATATTTCCCAAGCTGCTCCCAGGCATGTAAACCTGTGAAGCATACAGCTCTAGCCTGTAATTGGTTGTGTTATTTTCTTTCATTTCAGGTTGTGGAAAGAGTGGCGAGATAACACAGAATCATGTGTAACACAGAGCTGGTTTTCGCTATACCTTATGTGTTAGCCAAGCTCTTAAACCAATTAAAGAAAAACCCCAAAGCTTTTAAAATACGCAGTCTGGTCAGGCAAATGAGGGATTTGCATGCATAGATTCAGAGGCCAGCTGGGAAGATGACTACCCTCAGTGTTAAATCTTTCTCCTTCCCACTCAAATCAGACAGCAAGCCCTGCCTTTTGCCAAGTAGATTTTATACCACTTCCAAGTCCCTAAGACAGTAAGACCTGAAGCCATCTTGGTACAGCAGCAAAGGAGCACATGGCTTTGTCTCTTAATCTTAGTAAGTGCATGAATGATCTTAATGGGAGGTAAAAAATATGTTAGATCTGTCCCAAAGGAAGGGATTTGATCATAAATGCTTCCATTAGGCTTGTGTACAACATCTAAGCCAGGGAAGCAGACCTGGGACAAGGGTGACTCAGGAGGTGCTGCCTACCTGGAAATAAAAGAGTGCGACAGCAGGAGCAAGGTGAGACCAGAGTTCTGCCCTCTGCAAAGCACCAGGGCACAGGGGTGATGCCTGGGATGTCCCCTGCCCCAAAACATCTGGCAGGGTCACCCTACAGCTTGTGAGCATCTTTGTCTCCCCAGCTCTCTTGTTTTTAAAATGTGTTTGCAACCTAGGCTTGCACCAGGTCCAGCTGGGAGGCAGGAGAGTGTAGCTCCAGTGAGGACTGGGTGCTCAAGGCTGAGCTGCAGTGGGGCTCCTGGGCCCCTGGGCAGGGTGCTTGGGTGGGGGTGCTGCATGGGGCTGCTCAGGGCTGTTATAGCCCATGGGTGCCCCAGGGCCCTGACACTTGCCTTGCGGGACCACAAGAGCCAGGTGGGCTGCAGGAATGAACTCTGCAGAGATGCTCCTGGAAACCCTACGAAGTACCTTCCTGCAGCGTTACACACCTGAATAGAGTTGAGAATGCAAACAACATTTTGTCTCTCTCTGGGCCTCCACGTGTCGCTTCTGAAGAAGGGGGGAGGACTGTGTAGAGCCAGAGGTGCAGTGAGGACCCACCTCTTGCAGACGGGAAACCCTCAGTGCTCTGGCAATGACCCAGCTCCGCAGCCAGACAGGTCATTCACACACTGTTAGACAGAAGATGCAGGGTCAATTGAAGTTTTTCAAGGCTGAATTTGGACTAGGGATAATAAATACATAAATAAAGTGCAACATGTAAATCATATACACCTCCCCACACAAACTGCTGCTTCCTAACAAGGAAATGGGGATCCTGCAGCTCCCCCCATTCAGCACGCAGAGGAGGAGGGATGTACATTGAATTCTCTGTAGGGTTTTGGTAAAACGCTGTTCTGAAGGAAAAGTCCTGCAGCTCACTGCAATTTGCTCTCAGGATGCCAGGACACACTGAGGAGCTTGCTCATCTCACCCTGCTTGATGCAAGAGATTATTACATCCTTCCAGTTTATGTTTCTTAGGGAGTTTTACCGCATGCGAAGGTCCACAGAGCTAAATGCCAGTTATCATATTCCCACATGCAGGTCAATAGAAACTGCAATGTGTGGGGGACACACCACATAAGAGAGGGCTTTGGTTGGGGGTCACCAGAGTGGGCTGCAGGGGCTAATGGACCATGACGTGCCGCATTCGGTAACTCCCAACACAAGCTCTCCAGCCGCACCCTCAAGCCTCTCTCAATTTAGGCAAAGCCAAGAGAAACTGGCACACATGCATGGCTGCCAAAAACCTGAGGCAAAGCAGACGAAGCTGAGCAGAACCTAACCTGAATTTCCACAAAGCCAGAGCAGACGGCAGCAGGGCACGTGCATAGCTAGTGAAAAAATACAATCCCCGTGGCTGATCCCAAGAGGAGGAGTGTGGTTGCGGGGGTTTGAAGGACCCACAACACTCCTCTGTTTATTCTACTTCTGTATTAGTTCCTGACACCTAATGTACATTGGCTTGGGTGGTGGTGACAAATAAACTAGTGGACAGGTAAGGTTTCAGCCCCCACCTTTGCTGCCCCTGCTCCGGTTTCTGATTTTCTGAATAAAGGCTTAAACACAATTTAAGAGTCACCCTTTCCCCAAAAGGGGCACTTTCATGTGATTGCCACTAGAAGTGTGAAACGAGATGTGAGGATGGAGTTATTCTCAACACTACTTTCTCTAACGGGTCCCTAAAGACCTGTTTATGTATATAGTAAATACCTTGAAAAAAAGGCCTCGAAAAGAAAAAAGAATGGAAAATACTTGCATGAAGCCCCGGAACAGGACATGTAAGCATCCACATGTCCCCTGTCAGGATTAGGGACCACTTGGTTGACAAAGGGAGACACTCCCTTGAACTATGGAATAGTCATCTTATGAAAGGAGATCAGCTGGCAGTGTGTGTATTTATCTATCCTATCCCATTCTGTCCAAGTCACTACACACATTACTGCACTTTTTTTTTTTTTTTTACTATTTGGTTAGATTTCTGTTACATATTAATTTTTAAGTTATATGCAATTTTTTTTCTCTTTGTCACATTCCTGCATGCATTTTTATGATGATTTAATGTTATCTTGGAAGGCCTTCTCTCTCTCTACCCCCCTCTTTGACGTGTTGTTCAGTTCTTAAGGGAATAGACATAAGCCTTGTATTTTTGTGTCTGGAGAGATAAAACCTGTAGGAAGAAGCCTTTAGATCAAAGATGCTCTCAGTTGCTTTTCTTCCTTTTATTTTCAAAACGTCGTCCTTTGTGCCCTTTGACTCTGAAGTTCCCACTGGTTCATTGCATTGGTTATTTTTCATTACGGCTCTTTGAATTTCTCTGACTGTCATAATCATCTCTGTGGTTGGTGCATTATCGCTGGCATGGATGAACGTTTCCAAAGCCCCATGTGGATTTGCTACTGCACCACAGCCAACTGAGTCATTCCCTCTGCCCCAGTTTCCTTATCAGTTGCTGCTTTCAGTTCAAGTTACGTATCTATTTCAGACTCTCTCTCCACCTCATTGTCATTCAAAGCTGCAGGGAAAGCATTTAAACCAATATTTTCCTACACTCATATCTGAAAATTTGTTCCAAGCTATTGGCAAGCTGTAGCTGAGATGATTATCCTTTATTCTGCAGCCTTTAATGAAATTAACTGTCCCAGCTTGCAAGAGCTGTTGATATCTGCGCTCTTGGAAATGTAAATCACTGACATGACTTACTCGAGTTTGGGGTATAACAGAATGCGGGAACAAGTCTCTCAAGGCTTTCAAATAACCAACCCGTGAAAAATACAGCTGCACTACTGGCGATGCAGTAAATTTCCTTAGCTGATCAGTTTTAGTGCAGAAAAACAAACCTGGCTGTTGTGTTCTTACTACGTGCAGGTGACACTATAAGTTCAGAAGTAACCTTACCAACATAAATTTTGCTGTTTGAGTTGTGTGGGCACAATATTGTGGGCCTTTTCAGATCTAAAGAAGACCTAATTCTTGCTATTATCTAGACAAAAGAAAAAACTCTAGCAATTAAGGAGCAAGAGAGTGTGGCAATATTACTGAGAAAGGACTAACTAGAAAGGCTTAGTTAGAGCCCTTAGATAACAGAGTCACTCAGAGCCAGCTGTAAATACACGTCAGGAAGCCTGGGACAGACTCTGAGCTGCCCTGCAGTGTGGGTACTCATTTAAATCCTGAAGAAGTAAGAGCCAAGCATTACCAACTCAGCATGATGGCATTTTTCTCCCATTATTGCCTTGCCATAAATAGCTAGTAGCCTGCTAGGCAAGCCAAAGTCCAGTCTACTGCATCAATCCCTGCAGACCTATTGCTATTGCATTGGGTTTTTGTCAGCCCCCTATTAGGCTCCCGGTTTAGTGTTGATTGAAGCTACGGCAGAGGACGAAAAGCTTGCCCCAGATGCTGTCAGGTTATAAGTGTTTACAAGGGGAGTGCCACTACATCAAAGGAGAAGAAAAATAAATGTTTGATTACGTTTGTTCCATTTGATCTTTCCTCCAGTAATGCAAAAAAAAAGAAAAAAAAAAATAGAAATGCACCTTGACAGCCTCTTGATCTCAACACAGAACATGTGCCAATAAAAGATAATTATTCCCAGTGGTTGGGTTAGGGAACAGTGGTAAATGTCATCGGAGGCATTTTTTTAGCACATACGAAGTTCACAAGATTATTTAAACATATTGTTTGAGACTCGTACCAAGACTTCTGTGCTCAGAAACAGGACCTATACAACATATGTGCTGTTGATGGCACTTCACAGTTCAATAATAGGGTGGGGGATTTTTTTTTCCTCTTTTCAAAGGGACGTTTCACTGATTTGCTTCGATAATAAAAGACCTGCAGGTGAGCTGGACAGTTTCCATCAGCAAAATGGCCCTGCAGGGATAGCATCCATCATCCATAGACGAATATGCAAAGGCAGTGCAAGCTGATTTTTCAAATATTAATTAAGCAAGTCACTGGTCAGCCAGCCATGTACAAAGTTTATGCTCTGTGGGGAAGTCAGGCTGCATGAAAGTACTCAAAGCCCTTGGAGGACTATATATCCACTAACTAAAACAAGCTGAGGTTGAGGTTACAGTCAGTAAAGATTGCACTGACCTCAATGATAATCTGGTCTTATACAGACAAGCCAAACTCAGGCATGAGGTCAGCCCTTAACACTTGCTCCTTTGTATCTGTCACTGAAAATTCATGGAGGCCTTATTTGCACTTGTCTGTTTTTTCACTTGCAGCAGATATTATGTTGATGTCTGACATTGATGGTTTAGTCTTGCATATATATGAGAAGACGACACAGGCAGCTGGTTTTAATTACCACCATTCCCAGCCATAAAGCAGGAACGTGCCTCTCCAAAACGGCTCTGCATTCAGAAAACCTTTCTTCCTTCTTTCTGCTTCCTTACCCTGGCTGGGCATCCCCCAGATTTATCTCTTCCCAGCATCAGACTCAGAGCTGTATTTTCTTTTTTTCTGTCCCATTCCAGAAATTAGGGTATTAGGGAAAACACTCAGTTAAACACAACAGCACTTGTTCAGGCTCCTTCTGAGGGATGTGGTGAGGTGAGTGGCTGGGGCTCAATGCAAATCTGATGAGTTAATTCATCCCAGAAGAGACTTGATCCCGGAGAAGGCAGGCATGACACTGCCTTCACAATGAGCAACGGCCCCGTGAGAATCAAAACCAGTGGCACATGGATCATCAAACTGTAAGTGAGGGAGAAAGCAGGCACTGCATCACATTTTTTCCCCACTCAAGCTGTGCCCTGAACGCAGAATATTTCCACCTGGTCTCTGGCCCCTCCGCACACATTGGAGCCATTAAATCATCCATCAAGACACCATCCTTTGTGTGTGGTGGGATGGCTGCCTGCCTGCCTGAGTCCCTTGCTCATTATTGGCCTTCTGTGGTCCTTTTCAGCCAATTCAATGCAATATAAATAGCATTTCAGATAAACGTTCATTCTCTTGTAATACCTTTCCAACATCTTTCTGCTCTTGCTCTCGATGCATAAAAAAGAGCTGTAATATCTTTCAATGAGTTACTGAATCCTTTTTGAACCCTGA
This sequence comes from Aviceda cuculoides, assembly GCA_035590195.1. NCBI lineage: Eukaryota > Metazoa > Chordata > Aves > Accipitriformes > Accipitridae > Aviceda > Aviceda cuculoides. The sequence goes on along the minus strand of JAVJGG010000009.1, from coordinate 13,290,851 downwards.
TATATGCTCAGGACCAGGTTTATTAAATACAAGGGATATAGGCATACGCATTAGCAAAGTCTAGTCAACTAAATCGTTCAGACAAAATAAGCAGGCAGTCTTCTGCCTTGCAAATCAATCCGTCTGCCACTGTTAAGTGCTCCAACCCTGCTGATGCTGGACCCACCTCCTTTTTCTGCAAAGATATGTCCACAACCACAAAAAAGTACAGTTCAGGCTTTCCTGACCCTTTTTTCTTTTTAGTTTTTAATAAATCCCTGGACACCACAGCAGGGATTCTCTTTTCTTAACCTAAATACTGTAGGATGAGTGCTGTGCGACCAGCTGATAAATAAAGAGAGGAGGACCTAGGAATGTTACCCACGGTTTTACTGAAACGTGACACAGAAGCAGTATCTTCCCCATCTTCCTGGCTTAGAAAACAAATTAACACTGGAGTATTTGTGGATTTTGTCTCTCGGTTACTTGTTTACCACCATTCATCATTTAGACTCAGCATTTATGTATATTCAAAGCAACCATCATAAATTAACGACAAAGCTTGAGGGTATTAAATAACCTCAAATAAAACTCCTTTCCCTTATTGGAATAATTTCTTATAATGAGAATACCTAAGTAAACACCTTGGTCTAACTCTACTCCCAGAAGATAACAAAGTGGGGACTGAGCGACTTTCACCGTCCAAACTTCACCACCCAAAGGAAAGGGAGCCTCTCCATCACTTCTGGAAGGATGAGGAAGTGGAAACGCATTTTGGGGACCAAACGAAGTAACAGACACCCCAGCAGCAAGTCTGTCACTCTTCACTAAATTCCCATCACATAAAGCCAAGGAAGAAAACAGGTATGTTCTGGAGATCTCTGGGCCCTGAATTGAACACAAACCAGCAGCCACTTCTAGCAGCGATTGGACTCCAAGACATGTTTTCCAGGAAGCAGAAATGATAATAATTATATAGCTGGGCACGCCCAAATCTATTCCATGCATATCAGAAACATCTCTATTTGTGGTCTATCGGCACACTTCTTTCTGTGCAGCAGTGATGCTACAGATTCCCAGTGGGGAGTCTGAATAATCTTGCCTCCGAGTGATACAGCGATAGTGGTGTTAGTAAAAGTCCAGATAAAAGATAATGTGCAAGATAAGGAATTTCGTTTCATATTAGGAGGTGGGCAGGCAGTACACCAGTTTCTTTTGTGGCAGAAGTGGAGCACAGCATATGGGCAGGTGTCCCATCAGTGTAGCTGTGGTTAACACTGGGAGGGGTAAGCCTGGGAGCCCTAGCCACAATAAATAAAGTTATTTATGCAGCTATCCAGTGATCTGGGTATCTAGGTCTCACCAGTGTTTTTCTTCTACCCAAGCCTTTCCCTTTTTCACCCTCTGTAGTCCTCTGTAGCCAAATTCCTGCCTTGATAGTCCTCTGGAAGGGAAGTCTCCTGCCCCAAAGCTCTGATGTGGAAATCATGAAAGCTGGTTAAGAAATTTTAATGATGCCATGTTGCAAGTTCCTGGGCACTTAGTGATGAGGAAGTGAGAAGAGGTAGGAAAGATACAGAGAGTCATGTTCCTGCCCAGAAGTGACCATCTGGGTTTGGGTGTCTCAGTGTTTGGTTCTCTGATCCCCTCCTGACAGGTGGGTTTTGGCAAATGCTTAGCACTGATGTTCTGAAAATCAAATCCCAGTGAAGCCTTTCAAGATGAGCAGCCAAAACCCAGAAGCATCACTGTGACAAAAGTTGCATACAGAGATTAGGAACTATTGGATGCCAAATAGGTAAACAAAAGTTGCCCATTTTTTTTTAGGATATACAAAGAAACTACTTCTTTTCTCTGAAGCTGGTGTAATTTCCAGACCTTCAAAACTAGAGAACATTTGCCCTAAATGTATTTGGTGCATCACGCTATTTTAGGAAATAATTCATGATGCAAAATTCATAATTCATGTGTCTACATCATTCCTTTGCTTTAATCCTACATCCAGCAGTGTCTTCTGATGACTAGCAAAAATAACTACAGTCACCGCAGATGAAGGTAAGCTGTAACTTTTATCTAAAACTGTCTGCCTATATTTATCAGGCAACTGCTTGTGTTTTCAGAGAAGTGACCCAGTCCCGCTCCTGCCAAGAATGCCAGCTGCTCCATGGGCTCCCAAGGCCCTACTTGCTGGGATGGCATCCTTGGTTCTCCTCTGCATCCCTGAGGAGGATCCACCTCACTAAAGGGCTCCCCTAGCACGGTGGGCTTGTTTTCTGCAGAGGACGCTGAACATTTCTACTCGGGATGCAGGAGGGAGGATGCTCTGGACCACAACAGCTCCTCCATGTTGCGCTGTAGCTCTCAGGAGAGCATCAGGAGACAAAGTCAGAGGTGCATTCCCTTGCCCTAGAGGTGTGGGCTGTTTGGCACATCTCCTACAGACTGCTGTTGAGCTACCGTTCAGGCCCTCTCGACGTAGTTTTCACTCCCCCCCCAGTGCAGCTGGTGAGCAAGCAGGCCACAGGAAAGCACACCAATATGCCAGGAAAACTTACCTGATGGTGGGAGGTTACAGTACCCAGGTGAAAATGAATCATTCCCTTCCTCTCAGCAAGAAAAAGCAGAACACACTGTGAAAACGGGCTGTTTGAATTGCTGTTTTGGATTTGCAATAGGAAGGATAGCCAGCAAAATTTCCAGCTGTATTCCACCCCCCGCTCCCCAAATTTGGCAAATTTTAAAATACTGAATTGCTGGAATACCCCAACCCAAGACCTCAGTCGCTAAAATCTGACCTGCTAATTGCCACTGCTTATAAAGTAGATATGTTACAGATTCTTTCCATTCCCACCTTTGCTTCGGACTTTGCTCCCCTTGGCATAGTGTGGCCACTCAGACAGTAACATTTGGCCTTCAGGGCATGACTGGTGGGTCCTCAGCCTTTCCGGTGGTGGTGACTGCCTCTCCACACTGACCATCTGGGAGCACCCACGTTCAGAGATTCCCCTCGCATTGTAGCTCACTCCTAAGGTATTTCTGAAAGAAAAGATAAGCCCTCCAACAGAAGCCTCATATGTATTTGCCCTAATGGTTCATTTTCCCTGTACACAGGTAGCTAAGGCTTTCATTAATCCTTAAAGCTGCTCACTTCTGTTTGGGACATTTGGGACATATCACAGAGCAACACTGCTGTAACATAAATACATGCTTTCAGCATTTTTAGAGAAGGGCAGTGAGACAGGCAGAATTACTCTCTATTTTCAATGAAGGAAAGACTCCACACATACGCATGTGTGCGTACACACTGCATACATCCTGGGAGAAAAGACTTCTATCTGGAAAGTCATTTCTTCTGTCACATTTACAGGGAAAGAAAAAAGAGGAAGCAAATTCTTTTTCCCCTTGACTAAAGAAAAAAAGATGTTATCTGTTAGTTTATCTATCTGCAATAGTTAATTCAAGGGCTTTCAGGGTTTTTTTGGCATCTCTGCAATATAAAGGGAAGGAAAGATTCAATATGTATTCAAAAGGACAATTAATCTTGAAACGAAATGCCTTATTGTGCTTTTCAAGGAGCAAGCCTTCAATTTGAGGGGCTTCACAGGATTGGTCTTGCTCAATTTTAAAAGTTAATATCAGCGCTAATAAGTAAATGTCATTTTTATGGCTGTTTGTACTTCTACCTCACAAGCTAGATAGACAAATATACATAAATGTGTTTATTTACTTGAGGCACTGCCCTGAGGGATGCAAGGGGCACTTTGCTATCCATCCCAGAGCACTGCGGTCATGGCAGAGGTGTGTGGCTCTGGATCAGGGCACCGGGCAGTTGGGATTGGCTCCTCTGGCAAATGTCTTTGCCAAGGTTTGCTGGGCTTACTCGTGAGTTGCCCGGGCAGGATTGTGCCCCAGGGTGGAAGAGGCAGGATGCAGCCATCCCTGCAGGGACGCTGGGCCTGCAGGGGGGGAGGGATCCTGCCTGGATGTGGGTTCATCCCCACCAGCAGCAGAGAGGTTAATCAGCAGAACAAGCCCGGGAGCTGCAATCTCAGCAGGACAAGGGCTTATTGTTACCTTTCATTTTAAAATATTGCCCGATTGTTTGGGAACGTTATTTCTTTGGTGATTCAGCCACGAGTGGGAAAGGTGCCATGACCCACTGAATGGCCTATCCATCACACCTACCAGTCTCGCCGTCCTGGGAGGGCAGGGACCGTCGAACCTCATCTGCTGGCCCCACTTGCGTTTCCAATGCTTGGCTTCTCAGCTTCCCAGGTGTGACCCAGCACAGGGGTACTGCCTTAGAGAGAGGAACGAGACCATGGCATCAGCTCCTGTCCATGTAGTGGGCACGCACGCACTTGGTAGGACCGTCCCTGGGATGAATTATTTCCCGAGTTAGAAGCAGGATGGTCACTGCAGCAAGTCGGGGACAGGGCAAGGTGAGCTGAAAGAGCAGATGGCAGGGACCAGCTCAAGCCCTTGCTGAAAGGCCACATCTCTGCCTCCCCTGGTGAGAAGGACGCTTCATCCTTTCCATCCTCGAGCAGTGAAATCCCCTGCTCCTTTTTCTCCTGTCTTCTTCCAGACTATGCTGGCATATCAGCCCTAAAATGTGCTGTCATCCATGGACAAAACCAAACGGGCAGCTGTCCCTAGAAGGCGAATTTTGGCTGAATCTGCAGCACTGATGAGCAACAAATGCCATGTATGACCTGCACTGGGGAAAAAAATGGTTTTTTGTGAAATATAGGTTTCCCAAATACCCTTGTTGCTTATTTTGCAGGACAAGATCCACTAGCTCCTCTCTGCTGGGGATTTGGAAAGCTGTGCACCTCTCCGAAGTTAGCTCATGCCCTGCAGGATCAGGCACTAGACTGCATATAAATCAGTTACAGGTGCTTGAATTAAGAGAATTAATTAATAAGACCTTCCCATCCCCTGGACTTTCAGACCACAATGAGGCAGGCAGAGTACAGGCCAACACGAAACACTATTAATCCTGCATTTGTCCCAAGTGTGACAGACTGCTGGGTGCTATTCTTTGTGCTCATACCAGAGGGAATTGCAAGGACAGAACAGACGTTATTCTCTCTGTTTGCAGGGAACAGTTCATGCAAGACATTAAATTCCCCGATGCCATCACTAAAACCCAGGATCCTCCTCATGAGTTATTCAGCACCTGTCACTCCAGTCTTGCACACCTGTTTTATCACCCTCACATCTATGTCTGTCTTTCAGAGATGAATATTTATTATCTTCATTGCAACAGCAGAATCAAATCCTCTGTTACTTTACTAATGCAGTTCCTTTCTTGAAGATAAGCATACCTGTCTTCCCAAAAGATTAACTTCTCTTTTTCATTCCAGGATATTTCAGGAGTAAATTACAGCCTGGCTCAAACCCTCACCACATAAGTAAGGGAAACAACATTTAATGTCTTCAGCTGGGCTGTGGGCATCTGAATACATTGTAGATCAAATGATACCTGGTGCTGCACTTCTGGCTCATGTTAGACAATGCTGCCATAGGGCTACAGCTTCATCCAAGTGTAAAATGGGGGGTTATCTTTGCATTTAGTGTTCAGGGTGTGCTGGGAGAAGACATGGTGCATTACCGAACTGGCTGGGAGACAGGGATGGCTGCCCACAGAAGCCTGCATCAGCAGGCTTCAGAAGCTGGCAAAGTGTAAAGAAGGCTGATGGAAATGGGCCTTCACTAACACGTTCAAGAGCCTGGAAAAAGCCTTTTTAATGCACTAATGTGTCAGCAAGAGAATTACGAGTCCGTTAACAAATGGGGAGCACCTATGAGTTCTCATCTCACTGTATCGTAATTTTTTTCTTTTCCAATACATGGTATAAAATCATGCTCCTACAGCATCTTGGGTGCCCTGATATGCCATTAGAAAGACAAGACAGTCTCAGCAGCACTAAGGTACTAATTTCCATCAGGAACTTGGCCAATGAGGCAGTTATGGACATGCCTTCCCTCCCTTTACAGCCCGTGAAGTGCAGCTTCAGCCCCATCCAGCAACGCCAGGGCCCAAAGGAGCCACCTTTGGGCTCCTGGACCTGGCACGAGGTGTGCGGGGCTCGCATACCGTGGGGATGCTGATGGCAGCAGGAACCACTTGCTCCCCCCAAGATGACTTTCCTAGACAGCAGCTCCACTCAAGCAGCACGAGTGGGGAACCATCGGGTGCCTGGGGATGGCTCCCACAAGGCAAAGCCACTTTTTTCAGCCCTTGTGGAGGAATTAGCACACTGGGCAGATGGCGCAGCCACTCAAACTGCCTCCTCTGGAGCAACCTTCCAGCAAGGCACCGTGCTAAATCATCTGTCAGTGCTGCTGCTTGGGAGGATCAGTTTTAAAAGGCCCTGCAATGCTGCTGTACCCCGCTCAGTCCCTCCAAAACTCAGCATCAAGGGTCTATCAAGCCTCATCAAAAAGCAAGAAGGATGCGATTCCCCCCCGCCTACACCTTGTGCCTGCTTGATGGGCTTGCTCCTTGTTGTATAAACGTCTGGGAAACTACACTCTGGAAAGCACTAGAAAACCGTAGGCAGCACATGCCTGCTGGCGAGGGCTCGCCTGGTGCTTGATGCCTGTCCTGGGGTAGATGGGACACCTCGCAGGGCTGTCGAGCGTGAGTTAGTGCTCAGGTCCAGACTGACCACCGTGCTGCTGCTGGCAGTGCTTAATTTCTTTGCTCTGCATGAACAAAGTTATTAAATCCACAGCACTTTCATTTTTTTCCAGTCAGGGTGATCTGAATGAATACTTGCCAGTCACTTGACTAATTAGTTTAATTCAGGAACTTGTCTTCAGAAGCCCATTGCTGAGAAGCCTCCTGAAGTCAGGGAAATTAAAAGTGACTTGGGTTTGATTAAAACTGAACCAAACCAATGAAAGCAATTGCTGCTTGCCTTCCTTTTTCTTTTTCCCCCATGAGCACAATTTCAATTCACGGCTGCAGCCAGCCCTTCGTATGCAGCAAAAGTTGGGGGCTTGGACTGCTTTTTTCATCAAATCAGCTTGTCAGAAATGTATTTGGGTGAACATACTGCAGTTCATTCTGCATGAGTCACTGTTGGTAGGCTTGTTATGCGTACCTTTTTACTGCAAGTCTGCTATACAGGCAGGCAGGATGGTTTTCCTCAGGTGATGCAGGTTTGGTGATGGAGGTTCTGGGCCAGAATTTCTGACTGGGGGGGGTGGTATCCAGACTGCTGCAACTTGGCTTCTTTTCTGGGGAGGGGGGGAAGCCACACAATTTCTAACAGAAAGTGAAAAAATAATAAAAAAAAAATAAGTCACATTTTCTTTCAGCTACAACTTTCTATGGCACTTTAGATCTTAGAACTAAAAAGAAGCCCTGAAATACTAATTCTTTACAGAAGGAGAACTGTGACCTATGGCAGTCCAAAAGCTGTCTGAGCAGCAAGTTTCAGCCACTTTAACTTCTCAGTTTCCCTTCCCAAATCAATGATTCAGCTAAATTCACAGATTTTGTGTGCATGTTGATTTTCCTTCAGCGGCATTTGCTGATGGGAGATTGTTCCACCACCCCTTTCCTGGCCAGCTCAGGGTCACACCAGAGCTCCCCTCTCTGTGCTGCTTCTTGCAGCAGATTCAAGGTGATGAAAACAGAGTGATGGTGCATACCCATGCCAATGGGGCACTTCCACAAGTCATAGTAGCCATCATTAAAAATAATAATAAAAATCTAAGATAAGGCCTTAGGCTGCTTTGTCTTGCACAAGACTTTTTTTCTGGTCCCCGATGCACAGCTCAGCAATTTGGTGTTGTCACCTGCTCTTAGATGTTACCCTTACTTCATCTTTGTGTCTGAGCATGGTTACAGGTGTAAGGTATTTTTGATGGTGAGGTTCGTGTTGCCCCAACCTCCCCTCCCCACATCCCCTCCCATGCAACCCTGCTAACCTGCCAGCCTCTGTCAGGATGCTCCCAGCTCTGATTTCCTCCATCCCTTCTCATCATGACACTGCCCACTGGAGCATCTGACATTGCCCAGCTGTAAAAGTGCCGTTTTCAGTCGGTTTTCTGGGGGAATGGAACTGAGGCACTTGTACCCTGTGTATGCATGCATGTGTTTGTATGTGTGCATCTACCCGTGAGCTGTCAGATGTGATGAGAAGTTGGAGGCTCGGAAATGGTAAACTCTTACAGGTTTGATGAAGATCTCAGTGTGGAGGACTTGGTAAAGGGCTTCGCTGAAGGAAAAGCTTGGGCTGAAAACAACTTTCTTGGATGCTGGAGAAGCCATCCACAAGCCAGCCCATTTTAATGCCTCAGTTTTCAATGGACATCAAACTGTACTGGAAACGAGAGAATCAAGCGCAAGACGGATGTTTACATGAAAACTGTCTTGGCTAAGTTGCACATAGGCTATTTGTGATCGGTGAAATGGTGGATAGGTGTAAGGTATCAGTGCACCCACCCTGGGCTGAGGACAGAAAGGAGGAACCCAGGGCTTTGAGAAAGGTCAAAGACTGACAGAGGGTATCGTGAATCAAGCAACATGTGCAGAGGGACCAGTGTGGGTGAAAACCAGCCGAAGTAATCCTATTGGTGCTTTTTTAAATGTCATACAACTGGCAGAGAAACCTGTCACGTTTGCCTGCTCACAGCTCCAAGCTTTTCAAATGCACCAGGCTTCTGCTGCTTGGGGGGAAAGGGGGGAAAGTTTTCCCTGCCCTGGGAAAACCCTGTGGATGAGCCATTTTCCTCTGGGAAAGATGCAAGCAGTCAGCAGCTCTGCACAACGTACTGTGCCCGCATCCTCAGTGTCCTCATTTTAAGCATTTAAGGAAAACTTATTTTTTTGAAGCCTGGCAGATTCCTATATTACTTTTCCTGACTTCTTCAAAAACTACCCCAACACAACAAACTCCCTGCTAATTGGCAGGGAATGAAGTCCCACAGGCTCAGCCTCCCACCTGCGTGTGGCCTGCTGGTGGGACGGCAAAGATCTCCGGGGTGCCTTCGTCCCCTGGAGGATGCGGGTGGGAAGGAGTTATTAAATCTGAGGCATTTCAAGAGAAACTGAGAGGATACAGACACACCTCATAAAAAAATGCTGCTTCTTATTAAACAAAAGCCAACCAACCTCCTTCCCCCCCACAACAACCCAGAGGAGTCGCAAAACATAATCAGTTTAGGCTGAACACCATGTTGCCTACAAGATTAAAATTAGACTCATGAGGTTTCATCAAGGGAGAGTTTAACTGTGGTGCTCAATCAGGCTGCAAAGTCCTCTAATGACAATTAAAATAAAGTCATTCAAGACACATCCTTAAGTGTCACAGGAAAGAAAGCCTGTCCTTGGCTGCATCCCTTGGCAAAATTATATTAGGTGTCTCTTTTCCCTCCCACCCTCTACATGCACTGCTGTCTTGTGGCCATACCCTCCCCGGGCTGAAACTCAAAGCCAGCATCCTGTTTGGAACGGGCAGCACTGGGTCCTCCAGCTTTGTGACTGTCCCATAGGTCATGTCTTATAGGAAATGGTCTATAAATAAGAGGCAAATAAGATGAGAGGGGGTTTGAGTGAGCCTCCCAACACGAAGAGGCTTGTTTGGCTCTTCCAAGACAGTATAAAACCACAACAGCTACTGCTCTCCGCACAGCACGTCCAGCGAGGTGGCTATGGTAAAGCTGAGAAATTCTCTGTTGAAAAGCCACTTCAGCTCAGAAAACTCTTCTACTTCCAATAGCAACCTCTCCACCTGGAGAAAGATGGCTAGTGAAATGTTTCCTTTGCCCTATGTGTGTCCCTGCAAGCTAAGCATCACCAGACCAGCTCTGCTCTTCAGAGATCTTCAAGGCCTCCCAGCTAGAAGTAAAAATAAAATGTAAATATATATTACTAAATGAGTTTAAAACTGTCTCCAGGTCTTTTTAACCTTGCCCTCACAAGGCTGCCGCAGGACAGCGCTCCCTGAATCAGGACTTTGAAATCACCTTGCTATAAAAATTCATGATTCTTCCAATATCCATTTTACACCTGCTCCTGCCCTAACAAACTCGTGCTTTTGACACCGCTCTCCTCTCAAATTTCAGCCTGATTTCATACAGAAAGGGTTCCCATTTCAATCCTTTTACCTCTGTGTAAGTCCCAAGTATGCGTGAAACAGCTGGAGTGATGTTGAATAATCAGGTGGCATCTTTTTCAGTCTCCTGAAGTAATCAGTGGTACCCAATCCAATTACACATCAGACAGAGAAGTCATTACTTGCATCGCCTCCAAGGATGTAACGAAAATTCAGTAACAGGTAAAAGTGCCTTTCTGCTCACAGAGGCCCTGACCCAGCTAGGTCCACAAGCACCCACCTAAATTTAGGTGCCTGTTTATCGAACTGAAATCAAGCCTCTTTTGCTGCATGGGTAAGTGCTTTGTTAATCAGGGAACTTACGTAAGCTATGTGGCTGTTTAATATTCAAATATAATTATCATCTAGAGAGGGAGGGAGCACTGAGCGAGTCTCATCCTGATTTAGCAAGCTCAAGGGAAGGCAATGACAGCCCAGACAGTGGTAAGTAACAAAAACTCTGTCCTACGAATGTCTTCCTGAGTTTTCAGGGATTTTACCCTCTGCATGCAGAGGTTGTGTTACTGTCTGAATCATGAAATAGAATCATAGAATGGTTTGGGTTGGAAGAGACCTTAAAGATCATCTAGTTCCAACATCTTCCACTAGAGCAGGTTGCTCAAAGCTCCATCCAACCTGGCCTTGAACACTGCCAGGGATGGAGCATCCACAGCCTCTCTGGGCAACCTGTTCCCATGCCTCACCACCCTCACAGTGAAGAACTTCCTCCTTACATCTAATCTAAATCTACCCTCTTTCAGTTTAAAGCCATTACCCTTGTCCCATCACTACATGCCCTTGTAAAAAGTCCCTCTCCATCTTTCCTGTAGGCCCCCCTTAAGTACTGGAAGGCTGCTATAGGTCTCCCTGGAGCCTTCTCTTCTGCAGGCTGAACAACCCCAACTCTCTCAGCCTTTCTTCATAGGAGAGGTGCTCCAGGCCCTGATCATCTTCGTGGCCCTCCTCTGGACTCGCTCCAACAGGTCCATGTCCTTCTCATGCTGGGAGCCCCAGAGCTGAACGGAGTACTGCAGATGGGGTCTCATGAGAGTGGAGTAGAGGGGGAGAATCCCCTCCCTCGACCTGCTGGACACAGTCCTTTTGATGCAGCCCAGGATGCGGTTGGCTTTCTGGGCTGCAAACATACATTGCCAGGTCATGTTGAGCTTCTTGTCAACCAACACCCCCAAGTCCTTCTCCTCAGGGCGGCTCTCAGTCCATTCTCCACCCAGCCTGTATTTGTGCTTGGGATTGTCCCGACCCATGTGCAGGACCTTGCATTTGGCCTTGTTGAACTTCATGAGGTTTGCACGGGCCCATGTCTCAAGCCTGTCAACATCCCTCTGAATGGCATCCCTCCTCTCCAGTGTAGACTGCACCACACAGCTTGGTGTCATCAGTAAACTTGCTGAGGGTGCACTCAATCCCACTAGTCCATGTCACTGACAAAGACATTACACAGTGCTGGTCCCAATACTGACCCCTGAAGAGCACCGCTCGTCACTCATCTCCACTCAGATATCGAGCCCATTGACCATAACTCTTTGAGTGCGACCAGCCAGCCAATTCCTTATCCACCGAGTGGTCCATCCATCAAATCCATGTCTCTCCAATTTAGAGACAAGGATGTCATGC
>JAVJGG010000009.1:13168561-13279022 GCA_035590195.1 Aviceda cuculoides | reverse complement strand
AATCATAGAATCATAGCATGGTTTGGGTTGGAAGGGACCTTAAAGATCATCTAGTTCCAACCCCCCTGCCATGGGCAGGGACACATTCCGCTAGACCAGGTTGCTCAAAGCCCCATCCAACCTGGACTTAAACACTTCCAGGGATGGGGCATCCACAAATTCTCTGGGCAACCTGTTCCAGTGTCTCACCACCATCACAGTGAAGAGCTTCTTCCTTACATCTGACCTAAATCTATCCTCTTTCAGTTTAAAGCCATTACCCCTTGTGCTATTACATACCCTTGTAAAAAGTCCTTCTCTGGCTTTTTTGTAGGCCCCCTTTGTGTACTGGAAGGCTGCAATAAGGTGTCCCCAGAGCCTTCTCTTCTCCAGTCTGAACAACCCCAACTCTCTCAGCCTGTCTTCACAACAGAGGCGCTCCAGTCCCCTGATCATCTTTGTGGCTCTGCTCCGGATTCGTTCCAACAGGTCCATGTCCTTCTTAGGTTGGGGACCCCAGAGCTGAATGCACTACTCCAGGTGGGGTCTCATGAGGGTGGAGTAGAGGGGGAGAATCACCTCCCTCGACCTGGCGGTCACACTTCTTTTGATGCAGACCAGGATACAGTTGGCTTTCTGGGCTGCAAGTGCACATTGCCAGCTCATGTTGAGCTTCTTGTCATCCAACACTCCCAAGTCCTTTTCCTCAGGGCTGCTCTCAGTCCATTCTCTGCCCAGCCTGTATTTGTGCTTGGGATTGCCCCAACCTATGTGCAGGACTTTGCACTTGGCTTTGTTGAACTTCAGGAGGTTTGCATGGGCCCATCTCTCAAGCCTGTTAAGGTCCTTCTGGATGGCATCCTTCTCTCCAGGATGTAGACCACACCACACAGCTTGGTGTCATCGGCAAACTTGCTGAGGGTACACTCAATCCCACCATCCATGTTGCTGACAAAGACATTAAACAGTGCCAGTCCCAACACCGACCCCTGAGGAACGCCACTCGTCACTGGTGTCCACTTGGACATCAAGCCATTGACCATAACTCTTTGAGTGCGACCAGCCAGCCAATTCCTTATCCACCAAGTGGTCCATCCATCAAATCTGTGTCTCTGCAATTTAGAGACAAGGATGTCGTGTGGGACAGTGTCGCATGCTTTGCGCAAGTCCAGGTAGCTGACGTCAATTGCTCTTCCCTTATCCACCAACACTGTAACCCTGTTATAGAAGGCCACCAAATTTGTCAGGCACAATTTGCCCTTAGTGAAGCCATGTTGGCTTTCGCCAGTCACCTCCTTATTTTCCACGTGCCTTAGCATAGTTTCCAGGAGGATCTGCTCCATGATCTTGCCGGGCACAGAGGGGACACCAACTGGCCTGTAGTTCCCCAGGTCTTCCTTTTTTCCCTTTTTAAAAATAGGCGTTATGTTTCCCCTTTTCCAGTCAGTAGGAACTTCCCCAAACTGCCACGACTTCTCAAATATGATGGATAGCAATTTAGCCACTTCATCCACCAGTTCCCTCACGACCCGCAGATGCATCTCATCAGGTCCCATGGACTTGTGCACCTTCAGGTTCCTTAGATAGTCTTGCACCCGATCTTCTCCTACAGTGGGCGGGTTTTCATTCTCCCAGTCCCTGCCTTTACCTTCTGTGACTTGGGCAGTGTGGCTGGAGCACTTGCCGGTGAAGACTGAGGCAAAAAAGTCATCAAGTACCTCAGCCTTCTCCATACACCAGGTAACCAGGTCTCCTGTTTCCTTCCAGAGAGGGCCCACATTCTCCCTAGTCTTCCTTTTATCACTGATGCACCTATAGAAGCTTTTCTTGTTGCTGTTCATGTCCCCAGGTAGATTTAATTCTATCAGGGCTTTAGCTTTCCTAAGCTGATCTCTGGCTGCTTGGACAATTTCTCTGTATTCCTCCCAGGCTACATATCCTTGTTTCCACCCTCTGTAGGCTTCCTTTTTGTTTTGAGTTTGTCCAGAAGATCCTTGTTCATCCATGCAGGCCTCCTGGTGTTTTTGCCTGACTTCCTCTTTGTTGGGATGCATCGCTCGTAAGATCGGAGGAGGTGGTCCTTGAATGTTAACCAGCTTTCTTGGGCCCCTCTTCCCTCCAGGGCTTTATCCCATAGCACTCTACCTAGCAGATCCCTGAAGGGTCCGAAGTCTTCTCTCCTGAAGTCCAGGGTAGTGAACTTGCTGTGTGCCCTCCTCACTGCCCTAAAGATCTTGAACTCCACCATTTCTTGTTCTCTGCAGCCAAGGCTGCCCTTGAGCTCCACGTTCCCCAACAGCCCCTCCTTGTTGGTGAGAACAAGGTCCAGCATAGCACCTCTCCTTGTTGGCCGCTCTATCACTTGGAGAAGGAAATTATCATCAACACACCCCAGGAACCTCCTGGATTGCTTATGCCCTGCTGTGTTGTCCCTCCAACAGATATTGGGGTGGTTGAAGTCCCTCATGAGGACCAGGGCTTGTGAGCATGAGGCTGCTCCTATCTGTCTATAGAGGACCTCATCTGCTCAGTCTTCCTGGTTGGGTGGCCTGTAGCAGACCCCCACTATAATGTCACCCGTCCCTGCCCTCCCTTTAATCCTGACCCATAAGCTCTTGGTTAGCTCCTGATCCATTCCCAGGCAATGCCCCATGCCCTCCAGCCTGGGCAACACCCCCTCCTCATCTCCCCGGCCTGTCCTTCCTAAAGAGCCTGTATCCTTCCATTCCAACAGGGAATGAAGGGAAATCCATTTCACTTCCAGCTCCTTGATGGTGCTGTAAGGGGAAGGGCTCTTTTCTTATGTCAGATGCTTAGTATTCCAGGCTTGCTTCTGACAGCGAAGATATCCTGAGGTCAGTAAGGGCTAGATTTAAGCGCTAGATTTTTTCTCTTTTTTTTTTTTTTTTTTTAAACTCACAAAATGAAACAAGAATGGGGTAAAATCTTACATTCATCTTACTACGCTTCTTAGATGTACGAGTTTCATATGACAGTGAAGCTAATGGCATTTACTTCTCAGTGCAGCAGCAGCAACAAAAGCAAGAAAAAGGGGAATACAACAGTAAAAGAGTGTCCTCCTACTCCCAACATCTTCTACTGCTGGTTACTGCTTGGGGTTAACAGCTTGCACCACCACAGCTGGATGCATCAGAGCCACCCTCTGATCACTGCACTCCAGTGCAATGATGAACCAAAAAGCAGACTGGCATTCGAGCATTTCATGTCCATGCCCCTCTCTCTCCATCTTCCCCTGCCAGGAGGGGGACTCATTTCTCTTCCCTTTCATCCCTCCCTCTTTTAAGAGCTGTTCAGTGGCCAGAGCCTGTGTGATCACAGTTGGTGGGCTACATGGCTGCTGCGGGCACGCAGGGCTCCCTTGTGCCTCAGCCACCTGCCAGAGAAGACAGGGATTTGTTCTGGGCAGTGGATCCCACCAGATATCCATACGAGCCTTCACATTCCCATACACATGTGACATGCCTGCATTACTGGAGACAACTGACAGGAGAGAAATGTCAGTAAAAAGCACCCTGGGCAAGTAAAATGTAATCCTGGGTAGGGCATGAAGTCAGGAGAAGATTTTGCAAATAAAGTAACTAGGATCTTGCATGGTCATTTTGCAACCCAAAAGAGAGTCATCACTTACCTGCCTCTTTGCAAGAGAATGTTATTTTTCCTTGCAAATCGAAAGGTTTAATAAAAGAGTTCTCCATACTGAAAACAGAATTGCTTCTGAAAAGCGGTAATGAAATCCCAGAGAGTGCAAGCTCTTTGACACATAGCTTGCTTTTGTGTGGGATTACTTAGCATTGCTGCTCTTCTCCTTGTCCTTACAAGCAGGGCAAGCAGTTGACTTTAGAAGATACATATTTTTCTTGATTCAAGTTTTCTGGTAAAAGAAAATATTCATTTTCAAAAGCAAAGTAATTTCAAAAACAGGAACTAAAATTACACTGATTTTTTTCTGTTGTTCTCTTTTTCCTTTATGGCTTTTACAAGCAATTACCCACTTAATGTTTTGAAATTATACAAGAAACTTCAACAGCAATTTTTTTTCCTGCTGCGCCTCCTTAAATGTGAAGCCTTAAGAGCTTTTCCGGAACACACAACAGCGTGAGCAAATGAATTTGCCATTTTCATTCTCTCTTTTTTTTTAAATGAATGGGAAGCAGCGGGATACTTGTTCATCATTAAACTTTTTTTTTTAAATTTCATAATGGTGAAGGGAGCCTGTATGACAGCTCTAGAAACTGAAGGCAGGATTCTTATTTGCACCACAGCCCTTTGTGTTGCTGTGGGAGCACTTTTAAAATAGCTGCATGGGCCATTATGCCAACACATCTCTCGAGCCTCTTCTTTCTTATGGCAGGGTGGGACACTTTGGGGGAGACAAATTTACCATACCTGCTCATGTGACTGACCCACACGATGCATAACCCATACAAAGAGCTGGACCACATGAAGAGATGGGGCTCCTGTACGGCAGGGCTGCAGGAGGAGGTGAGCTAGAGCCACATGGCAGTGCCACGGCATCCAGCCAGCCCCAGACCTGGCCCCCACCCCGGTCAGGCTGTGTCCACCCTACAGAGTCCTGGGGCAGGAGGCAGGCCGCTGGGCTATGTTGCCTGCTTGCAGGAGGCCAGAGGGGTGTAAGGAGAGAGCCAGCTGCCAGCGATTCACGCTCAAGAGCCTCACACTGCCTGAGCGGTGCCGATGTGCCTCGCTGTAATGCGGATGGGCACAAGGTGTTGGTAAAAACAGAGGGCTGGGTGAGGAGCTCTTCTCCCACCACCTCCCCTGGGATCTTGGGGTGCAAATTAGGCCACTCACCTTAGTGGGGGAGGCAAGTCTAACCTTTCCCTCCTGCTCAAGTTTTCCCTGGAGGAGGGTTTTTGTTTGCTCCTTTCGGATCGTCGCCTGCTAAGATCAGGACATCGGATTGCCACTGAGCCGGCAGTGTTTGGCTCTTACCAGTGAGGAGTGAAAAGTGTTTCTTTTGACAACGAGCAATACCCATCTGAAGCACGAGCTCTGCAGTCTGTAAATAAAAAGCAAAGGTTATGCACAGCCAAGACATCCAGCTAGGTCAGGAAGATTAATAAAACAACTCAGATTCTCTGTAGTGCTCCGAGTCTTGTCTTTACGCAGACAAGAGGCTGCATCAGTGTCTTGTAAAGAAACATGTTCCTACCTCCATCCCCCACCCCCAGGACCCCTCCAAAATCCCCTGTGGCAGGCAGTGCCTTGCTTCCACTTATTCCTGACTATAACTACCTTTCCTACAGTCTGACAAGGCTCCAGAGAATAAAACATTTGAAACTCCCACACCTCATGTTGCACATCCCTGTTCTCACTCAGACTGAATATTCTCTCAGGCCACAGTCCACTCTAACTTCCTACTCCAGCGTTTAACTCAGAGGCTCTTTTTTCCTTACTTTACCATCCATTACCACCTAAACCAACTTACGTCTCCTATAAGATCAAGGCATTCATAAAATACTGCAGACACAGCTTCAGGAAGGCACCTTCCTTAGGACCCTCATGCTCAAATTTATACAATGTTCTCCTCATCCTCATTTTCGTTACACCCGCAGGATGTCATTTCTCTCCTCACCTGGTGTGAGGTCACTCAGGATGTTCGCCCCAGAGCCAGCTGGATGGAGCAAAGTTCACCTCAGTTGAGGTCGTCTGCATCTGTCTAAACTGGAACCACCTTCTAGGTCTCTCACTAGCACAAGCCCTGATAAAATGCCTTCGCAGTCTTTTTCAGCTGGGTCTGAGAGGAACTCACACAGATAAACGTCTGTCTTCAGCACGTGCGGTGGGAGGGAAAGGGCTGGTGGGTTCCTTGAGTTCTAGACCCAGCACTTTTGGAATAAGAGATACTGAACTTAGTGAAATACCTAGAAGAACATGAGGAGGGAGGGAATCCATCCTGCAAAGCCCAAACTTCTCCAGTACCAATCCACTGCAGCCAGAAACACTCTCAATAGAGGAAATGGAAGACAGTTACTGCAGCAAACACAGTAAAGGCAGCAGCCTTAAACTGACCACAAGCACATCAGTATGCTGTGATTTTGGATTTCACAAAGGGTCCTTCTCACAGGAAGGCTCATGTACCCATGGCAATGGAGATCTCTGGATGCAGCTCATCCTTGTCACCACGAACAAACAAATAAGTAAATTAAATCATACAGATAAAAAACGTTCCACCTTTCCCTCTCCTCTTTGTATCAAACACTTCAGAATTGCTAGGAACCATAAAGAATAAAAGACAACATCAGAAGAAAAACAAAGTTCCAAGAATCATTACAACTCAGATTTTTATTCAACAGTGAAGTTGAAGGGAAATATTATTTTTTCCCTTCAGGGCAAATGTTCCAAATGGAAATTAAGTAAAAATATTGTCCCCCAAAAGTACTCACAATGAAATTAGTTTTCATTAAATATATTTGTTTGGCAAAATAAAATAAAAAAATTAGAACCCGTACAAAAAAAATCCCTTGCAAATTTCTAACACTGTAGCAATGACGACAATGTAAACCTGGATGTTTGGCAGTTGTAATTAATTTGTGGAAATTACTGTTGAACTTTGGACCAAGAAAATAAAAATCACTTTGAATAGCAACAAGCCAATTTTAGAGGCAACTGAGGCTTAGGGAATGCTATAGGGATGGGACACACTAGTGGCTTCATACACAGTTTGTGCGAGTGATCTGCTAGTGTGGGGCTATTTAAGAGCTGGGAAGAAAAGAAGTTAAAAGCTGTTGCAGCATTGCAGCATATGGTACAGCAAAAACCTGCAGACTTTCCATTCTGGGAGCAGATCAGTTGGGTGAAGGCTGGTGGCAAGAGTCGAGATGACAGTGGAAAGAATAATGACAGTGATGAATGGTGCAAGCACTGGGAAGCAGTTAACGATTTTCGTCATCACATTGGATTCAGTTGTGAGCAGATTCTTGGGAGTGTCTGGGGTAATTTTCTGCTTACAGTAGCTGCTTCTGCTCCCTACCTCCCTCCTCCTTCCAGTTAAAGCCTCTGCCCTGCCAAGTGGGTTTCACAGGCATGCAGTTTGATAACAATGTCCTTTAGTTAAGAATGTCTATTCCAGTATTAAAAATGTAAAAAAAGTCCTCGGGAGGGTGCTTCTAGTGGCAGTCTTTGCCTTAAGCGAGGCCAACGGCCTGCAAGTACAAGTTAATTAAAGCAATGTGGATTTGGATGAGCAATGGGGAGGATGGGAATGGGGAAGGAAGGGATGCAGGGAACAGGGAGGAATGCAAGTGTTTCAACACCCCTCCCCAAAGCCAAAATCCAAGGTGCACACGTGGGTTTCTTTTTTTCCTCACACTCTTCTTTTTTTTCTTTTTTTTTTTTTTTTATATCTCTCCAGTTATAATATTTCCAGTTTCGAAGCAAGTTTCAGTGGCAGCCTCAGTTACAGTCATAAACAAAGTCGTAGTTGCTGGGCTCCTTCGGGATAGGTGGGGGAGCATCTGGGATCTGTATGTTTTCCAAGTCAAGGAGGCGTAGCTTTATCTCCATGCTGAGCAGCGTGTCTAAGTCATTCCGTGTTAGATCACTCAACATATCCTTCCCAAGGAGGGCATTCAGCCCATCGGTCCATACACAATACTGCACAGGAAAAAGATAAAAAACTATCATTAACAGACCTTCTGTAAGCACACTGCTGTCTGGTGTGGTCCTCTACAATTATTGCCCCCACAGCGACTTACAAAGAGACCTAAAATGAGGTTGATTTGTTTTATTAGCTTGTATCATGAAGAAGGCATGTTCCACTGAGCTGCTCAGAAAATGGAAAAACGATTCCCTAAAAATGAGAAGAAATGACAGTATTTAGTTGTTGGACAACTTGCTATCTCCTCCAAACTTCTTGTTGAATGTTCTTCAATAATTATGGGAGAAAAAACAATACCTAACTTAGGACTATGAACCTCTGGAGATTTCTTCTCCCCCTCTCTTTTTCTTTCCCCAGTACCTACAGAAAAAGCCTGAATATCTTACACCAAACTTTTAATTCCAAGACAGTTAAAAGTTAGGTGAACTGAATCCCACCCCAAATCCTTCTCGATTCTTTGTGTAAGAAATCCTATACCAACTATCTGGCTTTATCGTGGTTTGCTTTCCAATAGATTAAGTGGTATCAATTGACCTACACAAAGATAGACTCTCACATATCTATGCCTACAGTACCACTATTGTACACGAAATGACATATTGTGAAAACTACACAGTCAGTCAATGCTGTGTCCTTCCTGAAAATTAAATGCCAAGCTACCTGGTGTAATTCTAAATGCTGCAAATGCTGAACTGGCCACTAAAACCTCTTCCTTACTGTTAGCTTTTTCCTAATAGGAGATGCCATCTTTCCCAACAGCTGACAGCTTGTGATAAACATGGGTTGAATAACCATTTTAAATAAGCAACAAACCCAAGGGAGATTGGTGATCTAAAGTCAACTTCTATCAAATAAGTCACTTCCATTTATTACTACAAGCTATTTATTCAACTATGAACAGAAGTACTCAAATGATAACATCTAAAAATAAAGATTTCAATCATGAACTTGTGTCCTAGTTTGCAGGAGAAAATTAAATCAACCGTAACTGCATTTTTATCTTACAAATACTTCTGCTAGATTTCATGCCAAAAAATGGATTTTAAATTTAGCTGACCATTTGCTACATGATACAGCCAAGTTTAAAGATAGCAATGGTTGACTTCATCCTACAGCAGAGGATTATTTTTAAGGAAGAGAGAGAAAACCCCCTCCTGGGGTATGTCTTCATCCAGAAAAAGGGCATACTTTTAAAATAGGATGGTTAACACACTTGAATATTCAAAGTGAAATCTGACCCATTTAAGTCACTAACAAAACAGTAGCAGAGCTAGGATTTCACCCAGAGTGTTGGTAAGCCAAGCTGCAGCTTCAATATGAGACTAGCTATACAGAAGAGACTTTAGGGTTCAGGCTGTCCTGCTAACAAGTACTAAATAAACAACTTAGCCTGCCTATTCTAGGCTGTCAAAGCGTGTCACTGAAGACTTCTAAAGCATACAATTTTTTTGGAGCGTACACAGAACATCAGGAAAAGAAAGAATCTGTCCTAGAAATGTAATTCTTTTTGAACAGACTATAATTTTTTATGATCGACTTGAAATCTTTCTTTGGGAAAGTTTTCACAGAACTCACTATGAGGAAAGAAAGAGAAAGGCAAAAGGCTCTGCTCAGGTTACAGAAGTGCAGAGCATCCATTCAACAGATGCAGCCCCTGACATAAATTGTCCATCACCTGCTCAGTGAGTACGGCCAGTGCTTTCTCTGGGGAGGAATCCCAGCAAGCTAGAAAGCAGAGCTGCAGTTCTCTTCTCTTCCAGGTATAACTCATTCAGGGCCCACAGAAACCAAGTTCTGGCCACAATTCAGATGAGTGCAATGGCCTGGAAAAAGGGCTTCCTCTCTAATCTCCATATTGGCAAGTGCATCTAACTAAACTCCTGTACATTTTGAGCAGACAGAAATCCTAATGAGATGGTGGAAAACCAGAAGCATTCATTCAGAAGCTTTTTTCTTTTTAATATGCAAACCAGACTAAGAGCCACTGAAAAATTAATTTACTACAGCTTTTCATAAAACTCCAGTGAAACCTAATTATAGCCTCCCTCATCAGTTTCTCTGTCAAAAATCAAGGATAAGATTAATCCACCTTTTTGCTATGTAGTTGAAACCAGCTATTAGTATTTAAATGAAAAACAAATACAAGTGAGTGATCTCATGGTGCTGAATCCTCTGGCGAGCAGTAAGCTCCAATAGACAGATAAGGATATTGCCAAACTTAAGTGTGCAGGAATGAGGACCAAATCTCAACAATATTGGTTCAGTAATGATATTTTATTAAAGAAGTACCTTGGGAATCAAGTCAGTGGAACCAGATAACCAGAAAGGTTGTGCAGGCTCCATCCATCTGGATGTAGCCCTGAGCAACCTGTCTCATTCATCACTGACCTGCTTTGAGCAGGATGTCAAACTGGGGACACCCCCAAGGTCCCTTACAACCTGAATCAACCTATGATCCTGATTCAATTTTTCTTTTCAGGACACACTCAATTTCCACATTCAAACCTCACTCTACAATCAGGAGGACTGTAGAAGTACTTGAAAAAACCCTGAAAGTCTGATCTGAAATTGTCATGTACTAACACAATTCCTGGTGCTTCACACAAAGCTTTCCAACTCTTGAGATGTCATCCACCAAAATCTCCCAAGCTGACAACACTGCTAAACTAGCACTTCTACTGACAAGTTACTTTGATGTAGAAACATGGGCTTCATAACATGCTACTTGCCTTTCCTTGTGGGTGCTTCCTCTGAACACTTGTACTTTTTGCTTTAATTATAACTCACTCTTCCATAGGCCATGGAAAAGTACAGAGGAAGTGAGATGCCCTTTTGAAAACGTTCACTTGGAAACTGTCAAGTAGCAGCAGATACTGCTGCCTCTGGCCATTTTTTTGAACTTACTAATCTTGTTTCGAAGAAGCTGCGCAAGATCAATAAGCAAAATAAGGATAATAGGTGTGTTAACACAATCATGAGCAATCGGGTTAGTGCACCTCACAATGCTACTGCCCTTCGGTGGGGTGCAGTAGCAGTTTTTGAACATTTAGACCATTAAAATACACTTGTAGCCATAGGCTATATATGAGATACAAGTGGCTGAAATATTTGTCGATTTTCATGACCATTTGGTTTTATGAGCTCAAACAGATTAGACTTCAGTTTCTGGAGAATTTGTATCAGAAAGCACCTAACATGTTCAGTTCAGAGGATGAAGACAATCATGCTTAGACCTACAGCTCTAATGGGACATTATGCCTGGGTTCCTATTGCTACTTTCTCTCAGATCAAAACTGACCTGCAAATATTTCTCTGGAAGGAACATACTTGAAAATGACATTCAAATATTAATCCCCAGGAAAACCCAAATGAGCATAACTTAATTTCCTCTCCTAAAATTAACATTTATTTGAAGGTTTTAATTCAGAATTGCAAATGTTGAAGCTGTGCAACTAAATACACTTCACTTGCAATGCAATGTCATGCACTTTAACAACAGTACAGTATAATGCAATCTTCTATGTTTCATCACCTTACCACGGTGTCCTGAACTGAGACCAAATGTGATACCACAAAATAAGCGTGCAAATGGAACACCAACTCTTGTTGCTCTAGAAATAAGAAGGGAAAACTTTATTCCTTCTTTAATTTTTAATATAGTGCATTCTCCTAAATCTTTACTTGGAAATTCTTTGAAAGACATCCAATGCTTCCACATAATTAGGTAAATTAGTTCCATCGCCTTCCAAAAGGCAATGGTGTTGTCTATTTCCTTGTGATTTCAAGTAAGACAAGGTAGCAGGGAGGAGGCTGTCATTCTGCTTTGCTATTGGTATTTACACTGTCTTCATACAAGTGAGACTCATTGCGAAACAACCCCCTACGGATATGCAATAGAGAGGACCTTCTATGATCACCTCTCGTGAATGGTCTTAAGCAATGGGAAACTAAGAATAAGTGGATACGCTATTCTGGAGAACATACGTCTTTGGCTGAAATTGACACTCAACAATGGTATCACCTCCCCTCATTATGTTGGCATCATCAAGATGAGCTAAGGATGGTAGCGATTCTTTAAGAGCCTGGCTGTACGAATCTTCAGTGTTGAACTGAAGTGAACACACAGCAAAAATCCTCCAGGGTAGACCAGAACAGGAGAAATGGTGAGCAAGGTCTGTGGAAACTGTGAGGTCTGCCCAAGCTCTCTTCTTTCTCTGATGTAAGAGTTCATATTTCAGTAGGGCTTAGAAATACTGATCTTGAACTTGGACCCCCATGTGCTGTATGATGTAAAAATACAAAACATGTTCCTTCTGTGGCTCAGGATATGCATGAAAATTGCAGAAGGTCTTGCTCCCACACTGATCCCTCTGCTTTTGGTGTGAGACATGACATAGGTTTAGATGGACCTGCACTCTGTGCCAGGATGACCATTCTTAGGTTCTTATAAAGCTGATTGCTGCTATAAAGCAACTAAGAAGGCTCCAAAGAAGATTCTGTACTTTGAACTTGACTTACCTCATGCTTGTCTGGAGCAATGAAATTCAACTGGCCACTCGAGTCATACAATATAGAGAAAGCAAGCTCTAGCACCTCCTGGAACAATATAGAGACACATATATTAATGCTGCATGACACAGGCACTCATACATTCAGGTCTGTCTTTCCTACGAGTTATTGCCCCAAACAAGTGGAAAAATAGGTTATGGTACTCTCCTGCCTGCCTAAAGCTGCAGCAGTACCAGACCCATTGCAACACCCTGGCACAGCAAGAACCCCACCACAGATGCTTCAGTCAAAACAAACTCACCCCCCTCGGTGCTGATTGTAGCTCACTTGGTCATGGATTACTTTAGCATTTGAGTTTAAATCTGAGCTAGGCAACAATGAGGACTAAAATCAATATAATGTGTAATAGTACACTTGCAACAAACTCTTCACGAAGACCCACAGTCTTCAATTTGTATCGATTAAACTTGCAAAGTTCTGCAAGGTTTGATTCCCTGTGTCAAAAATCTTGCTAGGACAGTTAATCTCCTGGTATATACTTATGCTCTTTTCACTGCTAGAAATCTATTAAATTATTCATTCTCAAGAGACTTCTGTCATTTTTTTTTTCCTGAACCAGAATCAGTGGCCTCAGTCAAGCTGAACTATCTGGGTTACTTAAAGACCCAAATGAATCTCAGGAAAGGAAAAAATGATCATCTTTTTCACCCTCAGCACTGAAGCTGGAATTTCAAAGGTGCCAAAGTGAATTCATCAAGCACTGACCTTCTCTAAAAGTCATCTGGACCTGGGTTCCTATGGGGAAACCCAACCAATTTGCATAAATAATGAACTTCCACTGGCCAGTAGTGATCATGTAAAGATGTTGTGGTATCATGGTTACTGCGTGCATTGCTACAAGTGCCATTACAAGGATTTCATAACCTGTAGGCTATCTAATATGGATATAAAAACTCTGTGGAAAAAAGACCTGGCTACGGAGGAGAGTGCTGACTCGTAACTATGATCTGTATGATATGTCCTGTTCTTTTCGCCTCTTGACTTCCTGAGCCCTTTAATACTATCACTTTTGCTGACTCTCAGCTGACAACAGTCCCTACACTGCCAGCAGCGACAAGAGCATGGCTTCTTAAATTTGCTACACTAAGTTTTAAAATGGAAGAATTGACTGCAGCATATACATTGCTCTAGATTTCTACCCCTAATCTCCTGGTCTGAAACAGACATAGGTCTTTGGATTTCAGTAAGGGTTATTTCATTTTTGAACTTGTGTGATTAAGAGCAGAGTCTGAATCACAAAACTTGCAATCTTCAGGGATAGTCTTGGATGATCAGAGATCAGGCTTCTCATGGGAAATGCTCTTGGTTGCTTTGGGTTTAGTTATTGGGTCCAACTTGCTGTATTGCCAGGCCACAGGAGACAAGTCTATGTTAAATCCCCACAGAAGCTGCAGATACTAATAGTGCTGGTGCACTCAGCAAACAAACAGCTCATGGCTTGCATAGCCTTTCTGTGTTTTAGGCATGTCTCTCAGCCACACCTTACTAAGAGTGATGTCCTTTACTACAGAAACAAATTCACCTCTGCCCACACAAACATGGCATTATCTCCTCACAGAGTGTTATAAAATACTGACAGAACATGCCAAGTCATGCTACTGAGGTTGTGAAAATAAAATTTATCACTGAAAAAAGGGCTCGTACTGCTCTACTATGATGTTCCTGAATTTCATGAAGGTCAACAACAATCCCATAGGCCTGGCCCTGGTATATTTGTCCTTTGGGAAATTCCAAGGGATTGAAGTTTTTGTTTATCTCAAAGAAAGGAAAAGGAGAGAAAAACCCTGTCTGAAAGAGGAATATGCCAGGGAGCCATGGACTTGGTCATTCCCAATCAGGCAGAGAATGAGAAAGGGCTACATTTAGGGCAGCAAGCTTCCCTTTATGAGGGAAAGTGGGAGTTTGGCAGCGCTGGCTCCAGTTAAGCTTCTTTGCTGGCTGCTCCAGAGACTAAAGGCTCAGGAATTACAGCTTCCAGGTGCCAGCGTCTGTGTCATTTCATGCACAGCAAACGGTCAAAGAAAATGGAAGCCTAAGGAGCTGGAGTTGCCAGCTGGCCCTCCATGCTGATGGTGGTCTCAGTGGTTGAGCTGGCTTACTTGTCAGGGACCCCCACCTGGTTTTGTTCCATTCCCATCAATGACAGGTGATTTCAAGGAACTGGCAATTCCTAAAGGAAAACTGGTCAGTCTCTATCAGCCATCTGTGGTTTTCTCCTCCCTTTTCTGTCCTACTTCTCAACTTTTCTCAACGTCATCCAGCCTTTCCCACCAGTTTCTCTCTGCTCTTTTTTCTCTCCCATTCCTTCCAACCTGCTCCTTCCCTCTTTGTTTCACTTTCCTCCTCCCCCACCTCAATCTGCTGAACTTGCTCCCTTCCCTCTTTCCACTCTTGCACATGTCAGACCTCTACCCTTCCCTAGATGCTTGCCAAAGGTACCAGCACTGAGACCATCAAAGTGCCTCCTTCGAGCTTCACTGAAAACAGGGAACAAGAGAGTCTGCACCAGGTGGCTGGGCACTTGCCACTGCTTGGTTTCAATTCTGCGGGGAAAGCTGTTGCAGGTGGTACGAGGGGACGCTTGCTCTCCCATGCCCAGAGCTCCTCTCTCCCCCAGTCTCCACTGGCTCCTCACACAGGCCAGAGACAAGCTATTTTTGGTGAACAGGCATTTTAGGTGCCTACAGCTGAGTGATCCCATGCAGCCAGAATGACCTCACTACTCTTTGCCTACTCCGTCGTCAACAGCCTCAAAATGCCCACGTCTTTGCTGAAGGCTGAGACTATAACCATGTTAAGTTTGCTTGCCAGAGCCAGAAGATCCCCCCCCCCGAGAACTATCTATATACATGCAGTGACAGGGAACTTGTTCAACCAGCATGAAATAAAAGAGGAAAGAAGCTGCATTCAACAGGGAAGTGAGCAGAACCATTTCTGAAGCCTGCCACATCAGGAAATAAACAATGATAGGAATACACTTTGAAATACATGGCAATGTTTTTTCCAAATTCTTCTCTCATGCTTTGTTTTGAAGGCTGCAAAATCTAATATATTTAATTTCCTGGAAATTCATTAATATTACTTGAGAGTCAGAAATGAGGGCTTTAAAATTAAACCTAATTTAAAAACACAAGCAAGATGAACAACAATGGTTTCAGGTCTGGTCCTATCAAGTTGTTCCAGCTTCATATGCATGCAAATTCCAATCCAGTTTAACTCTTATTTATTTCTAAATGGTCCTGCTGGAAGAATAACAGCCATGTGCTGGCAAATGAAGAGACACTGAAGGCTTTGTTATGGACATTCTGCTAATTCCAGCTATGTTCACAGCAGTGGCATTCTGCCATTCAATTTTCTTTTCTGCCAATGAATGAACATCAAGGTGGTCGTTATATATGTACAAAGAAAGCACAGGACGAAAATGCCTCTTAAAAAATGTATCACCGATTGTGAAATTTCAGGAAGTGAAATGTTTCATACACCAAACTCAGCATTCTGTGTCTAGCGCTTATTTTTTTTTTTTAATTTTCATTTCACTGTCCACATTAACTTGGTACTCCACAAACAATGATATGTTATCCCTACGATGTCAGTTAAGTAGTTCCAATACTGTGTGTGACAATTTGATTGGGTTGACAACTAATTTAACAAGTTCTATGATTCCTGGGGGAGAAACAAGGAATCAAGGAAACCCCCACACCACAGCAGAAATAATAAACATCAAAATTATTGCCTGGGTCACAAATGGAATGCTCCAGTGGTGGATGCAGCCATGCCACGTATCAACTCCTGATCTTCACATTCTCAGCCAGAAGTTTTATGCCAGTCAAAAGCAACTTTAGCTGAGGATATCGGGCAATGCTGACAGCTGAGGACAAAATGATCTGCAGCATTGCTATTTAGCATTAAATACTATCTAGACATTACTGCTCCATAACGATGACACATTTCCATCACTGCCACCCGCTGCTTTCCATCTTCCCTATCTTTCCTTTTTGTGTGGACATACGAGTGCTAAGACAAGGAAACACTAAAAATACTTTACATGCATCATATAAATGCCCCAACCAAATGCTGTTGATAGTTCAGCTGTAACATGAGGGAGGAGTTGTATGCAATC
This sequence comes from Aviceda cuculoides, assembly GCA_035590195.1. Lineage (NCBI taxonomy): Eukaryota > Metazoa > Chordata > Aves > Accipitriformes > Accipitridae > Aviceda > Aviceda cuculoides. Next base: position 13,262,712 of record JAVJGG010000009.1, on the reverse strand, counting down.
TATTGGGTGCATGCATGTGTGTTAGTGCCTTGATTTAGATAATCAACAAGGAAAAATACTCCTGGGATTTTTTTTCTTGGCTTGGCTTGATTTTTTCATTTCTGACCATGTAAAGCCAATGCTGAAAGGAGATGACGGTATCCTGATAGACTTAAAGCAACTCGTGTGTATGAGAAACAGACACAAAGAATACTCGAGATGCTCTGGGTATCTGTGTATAGTTAAGGAAAGAAAAGTTGCAGCTATGGAGCTGCAACAATTGTGTGATGTAGTTTTGATGGTGCCTTTTCATTTTCTATGGTTCCCATAAGAACTGTTTTTTCCAGTATTTATTTGAACACTAAATGCACACATTTTACTTTTAAAATGTTGAACTTCACTATTTTGTCCATCAAAGTCTCTTTCTTGTTGGACCCCTAATTTCTCAGTTTCGGGTAACTAGAAATCCTGATTCAAATCCTCTGATCTGGTTCCCAGACCTCAGCGTGTGGCTTTAGGTCAGACTGAACATCATTAGAGTCTCACTCCTTCTCATAAGGTCAGACAGCATGACCTGATAGAAAACTTATGAATGTACCTCATACAATATGGTACGAAGACCTTCACCACTAAAGACGCTAATAACTCAATTTCCTCTTGCTGTGGTGGCAATTCTTACTAACAAACCCAGCAAGATTCTGGCACTGTACAATTTGAGTCCTACTGTTAGTTTACTGTTCTTGATCTGAAACTCTGAAAGGTAGCATAAATCTAATTTAAGATGACCGCTGTCTCCTACCCATTTTTTCCCAAATGCACTGCTGAACACATCCTTACACACCGCATTAATTGCCCAGCATTTACCTTACATCCTTTTGTTGGCAGTTTTTCTACCTGACTGGACCTAAAGGTATCATCATCTGGACATTAACTGCAATTTTGGTATATGCCAGTGCTCACTGAATGTGAACTCATCAGGATACAGCTCGAACAAACTAGTTATTTATCAGAGACAATACAGGAGTAGGTACCAATAGTCATTGCTAGTCAGCTCTGCAGCAGCAGTCAAAACTGCTTTGCTTTATCGGTAGAAGACATCACTACTAAAGACTATCCTAACGTGCTCTGGGCATATCACAATGCACATCTGCCATGAAATCTGAGCAAAGGTGGGTAGGCTGTCCCGATAATTTAACTCAAACGGTCTGATGTGAAAACAAAGTGTGTGTGCATACACAGAAAAGTGGCAGGCTGGAATAAAAATACCTGTATTACTTCAGGGAAGGTTGAGTTCACAAGCTTTGTATTCTGCAGGGTGTGTGTTCATAACAGTTTGAGAACCATACCTTGTTTTGTTTAAGAGCTCCTTTCTCCTTCATGTGAGGGCAGTCTTTCCCAGTCACAACAGCTTTTATATCTGCCACTGGCACTGCATTAAAAAGAAATAAAAGCAAAACCCAGAAAATTAAGTTATAACCAAGGTGTGTAAAAGCCACAGAGTTTAAAAAAGAAGCAAGACTAATGTGCTAAAATTGTCACCTCCTTTGCCATTTCTAGCCTGTTGTAAGAAAGAAAATGACTAAAATAGGGATCAGTAAGTCTTGAAAAAATTTCAGGCATCCAGATAAAAATTTCAGTGTGCTTTTTCCTGCTGTTGAGACTACTTTGGGTAAGAGTGTTTCTTATAGATGGGTACCCGTGTCTGGACACTTCTTGTGTCTACTCTTGTATCTAGACAACACACATTGTTTTCTGCCTTACTAAAGTTAATATGCCTGCCCTGTTGTTGCTCTTTCCCAGGCATCCAGGTAAAGTCTCTGCTGGAGAGAGGATGCTAGGCAAGTTGGACCCTACCTCACTCAATGCTGTTGTCCTTCTGTTAATGCCTGTATGAATTTTTCAAATAGTTTTTTATTTCACTCCCATCAGCAGTTTAGTTGCTTGCTGGTACTAACAGGAATAAGGACTACTAAGGCTTATAATGACTCATTCCAATTGCTTTAAAATGTGAAGTGATCAGAAATCATTGAAAAAAAAAAAAAAAAGGTAAAAAAAAAAATATTGGAAGCTGCTGCCATCCAGACTCTGTACTCACAGAGTGAGGTCACTAAAACATAAAGATAAATTTCTCTGAGTTTCAAGTGGAAGTCAATTTCCTAATGGTAATTACATTATGGAGAATCTATATGCACCACAATACAGTATGGTCAGTGAGTGACAGTTTCTACAATCTATAAATAATCCATTATCCTTGTGGCTGCAGAAAAGCATCATAGATATAGAATCGCATAATAATATGAAAATCCATTACTGCCCAGTTCTTTACAAACTCTAATGGAAATACTGGAGAGGAGAAATGCATTTTCTCTTCTACGGGGTACAGCAACACTATATATTTTATTACAGATTACTTCAGCAGTATGGTCAAATGGATAGCATGGGATATAATAGACATTTTTAAAGGACCTTCTTTGCATGGAAAACTAAAAGAAATGGAAGTTATTTGTCCCTTCACTACTCAACCTTTCCTGCCTTTAGTCTCAGCATTTCATGCTGTGGCCCTGCTGATTTTTTATGTCTCTGATACTATCCTACATTTTGGTCAAGAAGAGAGGGGAGGTCCTCTATTTTTGAGAGGGGAGAGCAAACTAAGACAAACTGGGAAGCAAAGGAGATATTTGTCTGCAACTATGGTAGAAAGGTCTTCTTAAGAAGAAAGAGTTCCTGCCACTTGCTGACAATGCCCAGAAAAATAATTTCTCTTTGTGCATTAAGGTAGGGTTTTCTGAAGTTAGATCTCTCAACCAAGAAGGCTTTTCTCCAGGTTTCATATGCTTGATCTCAGTAATCTTGAATGCAGTTACTCTGGGAAATCATAGACTGATGTGATATCCTGATCTTTATTTATCTGGAACTTGGCTTATTCCTTGCTTTGGAAAAATAGAATCAAAGACTTCAGATGGTATCAGAAGTGACTACAAGATGCTGGAGGGTGTGAGCACAGACGTGATGTGCTCACAACAGATAAAGCCCTGAGAAAAAAGCGCAGCTGTTTTCTGAGTCTGCACAGCTTATTAACTCTGTCAGCCTGAAGAGAGGGGTGACATTCACAGAAGTGAAAAGGTTAAACCCCCTGCCATGTATTTTTGGAGATAGACACTAGTTATTCAGGCTTCACAAGGAGTACACAAAATGCCCTATGCTGCTTCTCTTGGTCCTCCATTTTCTCACCAGCCTATTCTTTCATCTGTTGACCTGCTCCCAAATGCTGACAATCTGGTCATCATATTCAGACCTTGATAGTTCAAAATTCAATATAAGTCTATCCAAAGGACACCAGAAGATTTCTGGAAAATGTTCTGTAAAATTCCCAAGCCCGTTTGGCCTGACACATTTCAAACAATAGTGCCACTTTATAATCTTGTATCTTGCAATATTCTCAACTCTGTTAAATTAAACTCTACTGTGGGTGGCACTGTGATAAATCTCGTATCCTTCATAGCCTGAAAACCTGAGATATTGATGAAATAACCATATCTTTCTCAAAGTGCATCAGTATCTGCACTGTCAGCCGGCATATGCACACAGGGAACATGTGGGTCTGGCCCAGTGGTTTCTGAAATAGGAGCTTTCTGTCCCCATGGGATCCTGACATTCCTGAGTAGGCTCAAGAGCCTATGGAAAACACAAATGCAAGATGAAGCTTGCAGTCAGGGTCAGGGGTTTGAGTATGGAAGCATGCCCAAAGCAAACAAATCTGGGAACTGCTGGTCTCATAACAGTGCCTGCAGTTCATGTGTGACCTTCATTATTCTTCTGTCATTCTGATGCTACTGTAACATTCAAGGGCTATTTCTCTAAGCCTCATCCAGAAAAACAGCATCTTCCAGTGCCAATGCAGCAATGTGACCCCCTGTCCTACATTCTGCCAAGACTGCAGTAAGAGCGTGAAACATCCTTGAGGCAATCTGTAAGGCAATGAAAACAAGGGAACGTGACTGCGAACTGCCAGGGCTCCAGCATAAGACAGACTCTTCCTTCGTCCCTCCCAGACTGCGTCTGGGAGCACTTAGAAATTTTAAAAGGTGCTGTCTGGAGACACGTTGGGGGACCAGAAAAAAGAAACAATTATTTGCTTTACTAATATACAGGAGAGTTTAAATCACTGGTTTTCTCCTTCCTCAATTTTCAGGCTGGAAAAACTTCCAACTTCTGAAAAAACAGTCTTTCTGCCATTCCATGAAAGAAGTGGAGCTACCAACTGAAATACTTGTACAAGTGTGTCCAATTTGACAATGCAAAGAATGGCATTTGTTACTAATGGAGGTTCAGAAAAGAACAAAAAAAAATGATTTCTTATTCAATGCTTGAAGTCACTTTCTGGTGACAGAACTACTTTGGTCGTTATTTCTGTTATTATAAAAACTTTCCCAGGACTGCAGATTAAACGTCTACAACTCATGTTGAAGGATGGAGGAGAAATTATCATAAGAGTACAATCTTTCTGAAGGGCTCCAAAATTACTTTTATCCATAAAAAAAATCCTGACAAATCCCCTGGTAGGAGTTGTCACAGAGGCATGTCCTCTCCCAGTTGGGTATGCAGTAACGGTGAGGTCCTCTCAATACTGTTCACAGCAATGTGTTATCTTTAAGTCTACTCCTCACGATAATGAAAAAGACCTCTGCCTGTCATGGATTTCTCCTCCAGTCACTAGACTGTTTGCCACAGAAGAAACATCTGTCTCTGTGGTCAGGACTTGCTTCTGAATATAGCCAAGTATTTCTATTTGACATCTGCAGTTAGATGAGCAATGAAAATAAACTGTGTTCCTCCCCATGAAAGGCATGACATTTCCAAGCTGAATGAAATTATAAACTCATTGGAGAGCTGAGCTCAGTCCTAATACACACTTGCCAAAACCAGGAGAGCACTGTTTGAATGCAGGAGGAAATGTCCTCCGCTCTCTATCTCCGTAAACAGAGCTGCTAATAATGTCCTGCGTTAAGAGAAAAGAGAAACCTACTACAAGTTATAAAGCAGGAACTAGCATAAAAGAAGCAAAAGTAGCACAATCTTTGTGCATGACTTACATTTATCTTGCAAGGAATCATGGGGAACTTCTCCCTGGGGACTTTCTTCCAAGTCTCCATAGTGCAAGACCTTGTGATTAGGTGAAAGTCGACAATACCAAAATTTGTCTGTTAAAGTAAACGCATTAAACAAAGTCACTAACATGTCTTTATCAGCATAGGAGAAAGCTCACTCAAATGAGGCACTACAGGGAAGGACTGTCTTTTTTCTTTCAGAAAGAGGAATGTGTGGGGTCTACAGTAGTTTTATTTGATTCAATGAAGCTGGCATTAATCTACCATTTTTTAATTGACTTAGTCACTGGCTCCAAAAGTAAATACTAGCAAGAAACAATTGACTTAGTTTTACATGATATTATATACCCTCATGGTCAGAAGACTGGCAAAGTAACCACTGCTTCGAGTGGATAACTGTAATGTACCCATAAAAGCTTCATTTTTAGCACCCACTATGTGAAAATTAAGCCCTGCCAGCTGTCTTGTGTGGGACACCCAAAACCTGATACATTTGAAATTTCCCATACTTTATGAAAATTATGACTCATCTCTTTTTATAGACACGGGAGAACACCCTCATATTTGTGGAGAGACTGGACATAACAAACATGCAAAGATTTAAAAAGCAGACGTTAACTCCCTTGTCCTGCAGATAACTCAGTGCTTTGCATGGTCACAAATATACATGTGACCACGCAAGTCACACTCCAGTTTACATTCTAGCCCTTCCTAGGAGATGTACATTTACACCTCCTGCCAACTCCTGCTTTGCAGGATATAATTCCCCTTAACAGTATTTCTTAAAAACTGCTCCCGCAAAGAACATCAGCTTTGCAGAGCCGGGCCACCACACTACCTAGCGTGCAAGGGTGGTGCTTGCCAATTCCCCTTCTGAAATGGCAAGAACAAGGTTAGCCTTTCTTGTCAGAGCACTTTCTATTTAATAAATAGATCACACAATGTTAAGCTGTCAAAAATATAATCTTGTTACATCCAAGCTATCAATCTCCAAAAGCTTAGAGCAAGGCTAGATGTTAAAGTGCCAGAGGGTGGTGCAGGGGGGACGGATGGGACAGACGTGGACAGGGGCTTCTCTGGCTCTGTGCTTCTCTTGTTGCTGGCAGCGCTGATGCTGTGCCAAGCAGCAGCCTAAGGGACAATTTAGAGGAAATGCTAGCATTGACACAGCCCTGCGGTGCTGCACTCCCTGGGAGTGAATGGAGCCACAGTTTGGATAAAATGTCAGAGGAGCTGTAGAACTACCAGAGTCAGCATAGTGAGCTCGTCTGGGGTGTTAGCAAAGGAAGGACTTCTTGGCTCTGTTAGTAAAATACTGGCTTCATGGACCCAACTCCTTTCTAAAGGACACTCTCTTGTCCCTTGGCCAGCCATTTAAAATGAAATGCAATAAAACACAGAGAAAGGCAATTCAGTTCTGAATGGCAAAAGTGGGCTTCCGCATACCCTTTTAAATTTCTTTGTCATGGTGGGTAAAAATGTTTTGGGGGAAAAAACCCACACACTTCAAACCACTTTCTAAGTGTGCAGACCCTTCTACAGAAAGGTTTCAAAAGACCTTGCAAACCACTGGCAAAGGCTCAAAATGGCAATGGGAGAGATTCTGGTTATCTACTTCACAGGCATGCACAATACTGAAAGATTTATGGTAGAGGGCTGAGATTATGATTTTGTGATGCATACAAAACGAGCTGCTGAAATATAAGCATCCCTGGACTGTAAGCAGTACATACAATGTTGCACAGTACAGAGTCAAGAGGAAAAACTCACTTGCAAAGCTTTTGTAGGATTTGAAACTAAAGCAAGCAGGAACCATCATTCAATAGACTCTCACCTGAAGAGCACACACAGAGTCAACTCCTTGGACAGTTTGTGTGTTTCAGAAGGATGTGTGTGAAACTTTTCTAGATTTGTACCTTTTACAGCGAACTCTACCAGAACCATATCAAAAGCTGGTGCTTAAAAAATATACCCTGTTAAATCTGATGGTGGACCATCATGCGCCTTGCACACCTAAAGAAAAGCCTCTAGTAACCGTAGCAGGAGGCTTTCATGTCTAGCTTTAACTGTAACCTCATTGTTTATTAGGCTATACAAAGGAATATACCTTTCCAACTCTAAGATTAAAAAAATAATTCTTTCTAATAAAAGCCAACATGGTCTCACTATCTTCTCAATGACCTGGCCAGGAAGATGGTGTAACTGAAAAAAAAATACCATGAATTCCTTTCAATTTAGCACGAACGGGGCTGGTGGTGTTAGCAAGGGCTTGAAAAAGTTTGGCTCTTCAACCTCCTAGGGGTTATAGTGTTTTGGTAACCCTGGTCCTGTTACAATGCCCCGCTCCAACAATAAAAGAGGGAAAAAACCCTCAGTGAAAATATCTTACTTCATTTTTAGGAAGGAGTGGTTTTATGGGAAGACACCCTAGCTCTGAAGCCTTGTGGAGCCTTTTACAGCAATTCCCATTAATCCAAGGTTAATGAAAGAACTAATAGCCATAGACTGTATCTTGAAGCACGTCCAGTGCAATTCTCCTGTGGGCTCACTAATAACTGCCATTGTGCCACAGCCTTGCCGTCAAGAGGAAAATCCTTAAATGAAACCTACAAATGAAACTAATGAGGTTCCCTCAGCCACAGCCACTAAATGACTGCACCAGCCAGGCTGAGGAGAGCCATCAGGACATGAGTGATGGGAAGTAACCCTTGCTTCCACAACCACTTCTGCCTTACCAGCTGGGGTGTTTTTTTTCAGCTGCACGTGATGTTACAAACAGTTTATCAGACAATATCCCACTTATGTGAGATCTCAGTGCCTTGGAGGGGAACAATTTTAAACAGGAGGCATGTTATTTTACCATAGTGCAGGTGCTGAACACAATTTTATTAGAAAAGTCATGCATAAAATAATGCTGCAGTCAAAATAAAAATTACATGAAACTGCATCCACTGACAAAAAGGGTGAAGAAATTTTAATTACAGAACACACATGGGAAGTGGCCAGCATTTACTTTCAGCCCTAAATTGATAAAAAAAATACACAGAAGAAAAAGCTCTTTTCTACCATGATTAGAAAGTAGTGCTTATAAAACAAAGAAAAACTACTGTCCAAACCCTCCAGAGCTCTTAAACCCAAGGCCGGTGCCACAAGAGGCTTTGAAGATGGGACAGGCATTTCTCACCAGACCCTGTACTCCACAGCTGGCAGATCTGTCTGTGTGTATGCGCACAGCTGGAGTGGGGCAACTGTCAGAAACAGAATTAATCATTCTGGTTTTTAACCTGAAAAGGTTTCAAACAAATTGTTCTGATTTTCAGATAATTGCTAGAGCAGCCAGTGGGCTTAATATATTGCGGCACATTGTTTAAGATTATAGATGAGGTTAAAAAGAAAAAAAATCCCAAATAACAAAATCAGCTACAATTTGGTGAGGAGAGTAATATTCAAAACTGTAACCAAACAGTAGGGCACAGAACATATTGCTGATGGGCTACAGAGTGCTTGGCCATTCACATAGTATGTTTCCAAGTGCTTTAATGGCCAATGACTCACATGCCCTTAAATGCTATCCTACGTAAAGAAGTGCTGTGGTTACTACAGAAATGCTCTACAGTTAGAATCTGGGAAGAAAATAGCTCAGATATGCACGGACAAAAGTCTGAGAGTATACATTTTATCCCAAGATATATTCCAGATCACTAAAGCAGTTTTTTGTTCAAAGAAAATCTTCCTCATGGATTTAGCAACAGGAACACACTTTTAAATAAACCAGTGAAAACATATGTATTTGTGTAGATTTTAGATATACTTATGTGGACTCACCCTTTTTCTTTCATTGCGTTGCTTTTTTCTAATACAACTGTAGTGACACATTTTCATTCTAACTGGTCTTAACTGCTTAGATGAAAGCCAGCAAGCCCTGCAAATGACTGGCAAATAATTGACCTGTGGCAATGCTGGATGCATATTTGGTTAACTGGTTCCTCTCAGCAAGTCATGCACTCACAGAATATTATTTTTTATGGGACTACAGAGGGCAGGATGGAGTAGCGAAGCAAAGACGCTTGGCAGAAAAAAGACAAAGTGTGGGTTCTTGTTCAGGAGTCTGAGTTAGGTATCCTAGCAAGAGATGGAAAACCTGTCTTCACTTGATTTTTTGTTTTAATTTAAGCTGTCTCTTTCCAGGTTACTTCCAGGGTGCCTTGTGTTTTTAATTTAGTGGTGTGTGTCACCAGGCTTTCCTTCCCTTCCAAAAATTACTGTTCAAGAAACCTCATCTTTGGCTGCAAAACCACTTCAATAACACACAATTTCTCTATAATCTTTATAAAGCTAAAAGAGGAATTTATTTCCAAGAGTGCACCCAGCAACATAAACTACAAATGTACTGGATGACAGCATCAGAAGTATCTATTATCCTCAATAAAATGCCTTTATCTGCTACTTAGCTCTACTGGAAATAATAAATTTTGGGGTTGTAAAGTGCTTTGCAGGCTTTCACTTCAGTCTTCTCCCCTTTCTTTTCAGAATTAACTAAGGAAGGAGAAAGATGAAGAGGTGTATATGCCAGTTGATATCCATGGTCAAGAAACAAAGTGGGGATTTGCTGTTTCATTTCCAACTGATTAGGAAAGCTTAATAAAAACAGGATTTAGTGCTGCAGTTCTCCTATGAAACCTTGCAAGGGAAAGGCCATATATTCTTTGAAAGTGCTAAGGATCCTGCTGGGACAACAATGATATTTCTGAATTTTGGCTACAGAGAGATCCTGCTGATAGGATAATCCTGTGCCAAAACACAAAAGGCAGAGATCTGACTACAGACACTTCACAGCTTTATCTTCAGCATCCCCCCCAATGAATCACCTGTTGGATTAGAGGCTTTCCAGTGCCAAGTATGTATGAAAGTGTTTCACCTCTTCTCAAAGGGCTGTAAGAGGCTCTGTAAACTTCCTGCTCATTTTTTTTTAAGTCAATTTTTTCACCTTACTGTGACTAACCATGTGTGTTCTACCACATGTTCAAACAAAGTCTTAACAGAAGTTTGCTCTGGAGTCTTTATCGGGAAATAATGCCTGTTAATTATTTTTTAAATGGGCAATTTTATGCTTTCAGCTTCTCCTGTATAGGGCACGTTCAGGTTCTTCTTGTACAGTCTGCAGATTTGTGACATTTTTTCCAGGATTGTCTCAAGGGAAAAAAAGAATCATAGGAAAGGTAAAACAAACAGTATACATACTAAAGTAAAACTCCTACCTGATCTTACTACTCTTACATGTAGGTTGCCACATAACAGGCAAATCGTGATGCCTCACAGCACTCCCCATCCCTGTTTCAGGTCCGTATCAACCTGGATGGACCACAGCCCTTTGAGGGCCTTGGTAATGCTCTGTGGCAAGTGAATTCAGCGGGAGCAGCGGGCAGGTGATGGGGCTCCTGAACCCCCAGGTAGCACAGGGCACATGTACACAGAGGTGGGTTGGGTGAGAGGAAATGGGAGGTGGGGTAAGGCTAACAAAAGACACACTCAGGAATTTGGGACTTGTACTATTTTTATCAGGACATTCAGAGGAATTGTCTGAAAGCTTGACTGTCCCAATGTTTAGTACCACTAGCTAAACCTCTGGTCCTCCATTCACTTTACTTCATCTCCTAGCTCTTGACATCATGACAGCCCTAGTCTTACAGCTTGCTCTGCCTGGGGTACAGGAGACCCTGAAGGATAAAGGCTGATTTCAAGAGAGCTGCTTCTGCTTTGTGGCAGCTGCCACTATTTACTATTTGGACTGTGCCAGGCACTGTACATACCTAAAAAAGGATCCCAATTGAATGGCTTATACACCAAACATACTTGTGTTTACAAACCATGCTTTGCTTCTTCATTAGATTGCACAGTCTTAGAGCTTACTGAGTTTAGTCCTGGTGGCCTCATGCATCATTATCTTCTGCAACGGTTGTGTCTTCTCCCTCCCTCCCAGGGTATAACTGACAATTCTGTTTCAGGGAATACAAGGAGTCTAAGGTAAAGCACACACAACTCTTAAGGGCTATGGAAACATGTCCTTCTAAATGGGCTTGTATCTGACAAAAAACAATGTATTTTAGAGAAGGTCAAGTTCTTTGAGGCATGTTCGCACATTTTATTTGTTTCCAAAGAATCGTGAACTTTTTTGGCCCTTTATAAATATGACATCAAAGCAATTAATCTGCTGGCCTATACAATTCACTCCAAGGCATGATACATAGAAACCTTCTCAACTGTGGACCAGAAGATTAGGTTGATTTTTTTAAATTTTTTTTTTTTTTAACTTCAACTCCACTCACGTAATTTGAACCAATTTATATCCCTTAAAGCTTTTGATCCTATAAATCATAAACTAACAACAGTTTAAGATAAAATAAACAGTCTCTCTTCCTCTTGGAGATCTGCCAAAAGAAGAATGTTTGCCACAAACTCTGCTCCTTCCCTAGAATTTCAGTCATTCAGATTAAGGTTCTGAGAGGAATAAAATAAACAACCCTCACTACTGATAGCCAAACAAACTATGCATTACTTTAGCTACTTTCACTCCATGAATATGCTGCTGAAGGGGAGACATGTACCATTCCTCCCTATGAAATCTGTATAGAAAGTCACAGTGGAATACTAATGCTCTTTCCCTAAACTCTGTGCAGTGGGCTTCATAGGAGTTTGTAGGTTTGACAGAAAGGATATAAAGCTGCAACACATTTTTCTGCAACTCAACCCTTTCATATAGGCTTTGAAATTTTCTAAAACAACCTCCCTACACTAAGGAAAATTGCCTCCTTGTTTCTAAGGAAGGAGGCATTGCAGGAGTACCTCTCTCTGTGAAGAAAGCAGTTTTCCCCAATTGATCTGCAGGTCTCAACTATTGATCTTTGTCTGTTCTTACTCTTAGCTTTTGTAACTTTCTAATTTATATTGTATTTACAGTAGAAAACAAATGGCAATCTGCAACCTCACAAAATCAGGGTTTTAAAGGGAAATTTTTGCATACAGCTTGTAATTAATCTGCTGATTTTACACTATGGTCTCATTATTTTGTCCAGAGAAAGAAGCATGCCTCTCTGAGGGGAAAAGAACCATAGAGAGTTTGACTGTATAAAATGAGCTGTAAATCTAACACTGAGCAATGACTCACAGGATTGGGAAAATAATCTTCTCATGTCAATCAAGTATTCATCTAAAGGTACACAAATTACTGATCTAAGTGCTTTTAAAAAGTATATTTAAACACCATAATATATTTAATGTATATGGTAGTACAAGACAAAACCCAAGGATGGGCAGTACTAGAGGGAGGGGTGCAGAATGACCTCATCACATATATAAAGGTGGTCCAAGTCTGAGAGATTAAAATTCTGGCTACACCAAGCTTCATGTGCTATTCCTGCAGAGGTAGAGATTTTGTTTTGAGGTGAACAAGAAGCCTGGACACCCAGGCAGAAGTCACAATACTCAGGTCCGCTGCTTCAGATTTTTGTCAAACTTGTTCCAGATGATCTGTGGTGTGATGAAGCCAAAAGCAGTTCCAGGGAAACACAGGAAATCCTACAACAACTGTAACTAGGAGATGCTTTCAGATGTCCCCTGGTAAAAGCAGTCAAGACAGCACTACAACCAAGGATCTTGCCAGTAAAAGTAGTATTCCTCATCTCAACTCTTAGACAAAAGTGACAATAAAAAGCCAGACTAGGCAGTCTGAGCTGTACCTTGTCGACGTCGACTGTTGAGTTTCCTAAAGCAGGTGCCCTCCACAAGTCGATTGAGACGTTGCTGCTTGATCAGTTCTAAGATCTCAGGCTGAATCTTCTCTTTTAGTTCCCTTGGGAAGAGAGAAAGTAGGCACTTGTCAAATTCAATTAAAGACCATTCTCTTTTCTCTGAGACAGAGTCTCACAAGACTTTTTTGCAAGGAGTTTGAAGGGGACAACAGTCACAGCAGGCCCAGGTCAGAATATAGTCTGCTCCAGTAAAAAGCCCTTTTTCTTATAACAAAGAATGGGAGTCAGGATATCTCTGTTGTAGACATCTTCCTGCTACAACATCAGTGTATGACTCAGGCAAGTCACTTATTTGTTTCTCATTTTACTCATCTAAAAATAACGCTTGTTATTATGCATCAACAAAGTTTTTCTGTGGCAAATAATGCTCTTTCATTGTAGGAGCACTGTGAAGCTTATTTGAGGGTCTGTCGCCTCTTGTTGCACAATCATCTGCTGGTATACTTTACTAGCACTACTATTTAGGACAACACAAGAAGGCTAAAACACATTTTGAAACAACAATGAAAACCAGCGAGCAATGCCAATGAGCTAAAATAATGACCAGTGCTATATGCTTGTTCTTAATTCCACACCATTCAATTAATTCATTATTATCAGAATTTTGTGGAAGACTAACCCATGACTAGGGATTGCTCAAGGATCAAACTTCACCCTTGCCCAGGAATGCAGAAACCTGCAGCACATTTAGAAATAACATTATATATCCTTCAGAAAATCCATTTTCTACATCCTACTTTGATAAGAGTTCAACATGTCAAGAACTAGGCAGAAAACATATGCACATAGCATTTAAAGTTTGATTTCATACACCATCACATGGATTCACAGATGTCTGAATTCATCAGTTACATCCTCACTTAGGTTCATTAAGAATACATAAAAGACAGGTTTAAACGTCAACTCGACAGCAAGCCTAGTAAGATTAAAAAATAACTGAATGTGTAGAGGATTTATAAAATATGAAGTGTGTCAGAACCATAATTTTGCATTGCTGTGCAAATTAGGTAATACCAAAAATCATTCTGTCTGGCAGTATGTTCCAGCAATCATCATCAAAAGGAAGCAAAGCTGTGGTATCCCATAGAGACAACAAAAATTTCTCTCCTCTTGAAAACTTATGGAACCCAGTCTCTGCTGATTTCCACATTCATTTGGATCCTATACCTTTGATCTGCCAGACCCCCACTGAAATCACTGGAAATCCTCTCTAGAAAGATCAGGCCTTTAAAAAAAACCTGCCATCTTTCTCCCAGGTATTAACAAAATGGTTTGGGTTCTTGATGCATAAACCACTGCACATTTACAAGCTGTGAAAATCTAGCTGGTCAAAAATCAAGAAAGCATTGTAACTATAGAAACAGGCCACATTTTAGAAATATATTATTTGTCCTTTAGGGAAATTTTCAAGCACTGTTGTTTTCTCATTGGGAACTAAGGTATGAATATGCTGAATGGTTAAATACTCTGATTAGAAGAATTTTGTGCTTCAATAAATCTCTTGCCTTTACTGAGCTGATGAGCTTCCCTATTCCTCAGGTAAAAGCTGGGAGGAGGGGCTGAGGAGAACAGTGTTAAAATACAGTGTGGATTACTCAGCAGTCCAGGCTGCAGACTAAATCTCCAGCTGGACTGATTTCAAACATTCAAGACTGGTATAAACAACAGTTTGATATTTAGGTAGTTCAATTCAGAAATTGGATGGTTACAATTAAATAGGTGTTAAAGATATCATAACATCATGGTTGTAAGACACTACTGAAAAACCAAAAATGAATGGGTCACCCAGCACTTTAACATCTGACTGTTTGCTTATAGCATTCCCTCTTCTGTCCTCTAAAGACCCATCTTCCCTTTACAAACCAGAGGAAGAGAAAGATTTTTAACCAATCAAAAAATGAACACGTAATGCTCTCATAAGTGCTTCACTGTCTAAGGCAGACTTTCCACAGGAGGAAGGGAGGTAGGAAAGAAGGGACACCTTCCACCTCTTTGCTGATGTGCTGGAGTCCCTCTACACACATGCATGTATTTGCTCTCACAGGCGTGAAGCTCAGAGGTAGTACTCTCTTCTGGTTTACAGTCCCCAAACTTGAACACACAGAGGTTGCGGAGACAACTCATTACTCCATGGAGAAACAGTCTTCACTGACTTTGGACTTTAGTGACACCCCATCCATCCTTTGCCATGGTCACCTGCACTTACTGTCCTCAGCAGCTCATGCCAACACATGGTTACTCTGACTTGTATGGTTTTCAGCTATTTTTCAGATACCATGATACATTTTTGCAAGGTGATCCTGCCATGTAGTGCTCCTCACTGTCAGCGTTTCAGTTCCACCAATTCAAGGTGAGAAAAATCAAATTCTGGCACACAGGTGAACAAAAGATGTGGTGCTTTGAATCTTTATATTTCCTTCAGAAAGCCATCTGAAGGCAAGGGAGTCCAGTTCCTCAGGGTCAGTGTCTAAAGACAGGAGGTTTAGAAAAAAAAAATCTCTGTATAAGAAATAGGTCCTCCTGATTAATTTTAAAATCAAACGGAACAATGAGCTAAAGGAAGAACATAAATGCAAATATGGTTTGTGACAATTTTATTTATTGTTCTTCAGGTGACATTGGCCTAACAGTTTGTGCCTTGCAAAGAGAGAGAGAACAAACTCAGAAAGTCTAAGGAGACAGTAGCTTTAAAAATCGCTATTAGTTCCCTACTGTGTTCCCGTCATGTAAGAATGGCAAAAGTTAGTGGGTTGGTAAGACAGGAGGGTTAAGGGAACCACGCAGTAATATATATGATCGCTAGTTTTCTGATCTCACTGCTCTCGGCACTATAGGCCATGCTGACATCAGTTACTGGTTTTTAAAATAACAGACCTGAATTCAGCAAATCTGATAATGATTAGAAATTATTTTTTAATTATTTGAATTGTATTAGTTCTTCTTCAGCACCAGTTATATCTGTCCCAAGCTTTTACCTTTCCACTTATAGTTAAGACTCTTTCTTGGTAGCTGTTTTTCTTCCAGGATGGGACATATTACAGACATTTAAATCCTTACAACACAACAGAAGAGTTATCCCAGAACTGCTTTCATGTGTTTTGTCCTTCTATCTTTCTGGCTTGTAGCTATGCCCTCTCCTAATCACTTCACACATTCAGAGCAGGCATTAGTGACTCCTTCTAACACTGCAGAGAACCCTGTAAGATAAAAAGCCAAAACGCATTCACATCCTTCCTTCCATTTCCCTGTATGTTGCAGATTTTCACACACACGTTACTTAGCAATGGCTCCCTAGCTGACATTAACTCTCATTTAACCAGTAAGCCTCCACTTGGACTTCAGATCTTTATCCAGTATTAACCCATCTCTGTTGCCATTTAATGTGTCAAGGAGACCTCTGGTCCTCTACAGGCCCACAGGATTCCTAGACACCTTCTTCTACAGCTATTCAAAATGAACCAGTGATACCTTATCATTTTGTTGTGGAATGGCAGTTTGTATGATCAATAATGATCCCAGAATCTTAAAAGGATTCTGTTCTGAAACTGAAAAAACTTAATTTCATGTGGTACAACAATGCTCATATAAAAGAAACAATCTGTGCTAAACAAGGTTGTTGTAGTTACGAGGATCTAAGGCAAAACTTTCCAGCTTACATTCAAATCCAACTTAACTGAAGCTTCTCTCATCCAGCAGCTTGAAAAACTTAAAACTTCAGTGCTTTATAGAATGAACAGCAGAAGAAAGACTTCTATCACGTTCAAGGCAGGAAAAAACATCATCTGATTGCCATATTCTCATGCAGAGTTAAACAAGCCCTGCCAACTTTACATTCACCGTTGCGCGCAATTTCTTTTAGTGTATCTGCAAGGCTTTAAAATATACAGAACAGCCACAATTGCTCTCTTCATTCACAGTCTCTTTCCCTACAATGAGGCCATGATTCTGTACTTCTATCAATTGTGCCATCTATGCAATTTGAGAGAGTTCAGTACAGGGAATCAAATCAAAGGGGAAAATGAAAGAACTGTTTCTTTTCACAGTCAAGAATAAGTGATCATGCGTGCAATCAAAATGCAAATGCATAGAGTTAAATCTTTGCAAATGCAGTTGTGATTGCTTAAACACCTTAGCGATTTACTTAGCCTTTATAGCCTTTAGACTTAGCCTTTGTCCTGAATCTGAAATGAGACTCTGGTAACACTTCAGTTGATTTTAACTATTTGTGTTGGCTGTTTCATTCATTCCATGATGGTGAAGAAGACTCCGCACTGTGGCAGCAACTGGTCAGAGTGAGACTGGAAATAAAGAGTTTGCAGAGGGCACTGGCAAGTTTCACCAGACTAGGTGATAGTGCAAGAGAATATAAATAGTTGGCCTGGATCATACTTCAACAGTTGACTCATAGGGAAAGCAAGGAAAACGAGCAGCTTTGGTGACAAGCTTAGCAGTACTGAGTGGCTTTAAAGCACTAAATATTGTACGGGATTGGCAGGGGATTTCTGAGCAGTATAATGATGCAAAACTGACTGGAACTATTTGTAGCTTTTTAATTGATGCATTACTATGAGTGACATCGGTTCTCATTGGGCATTAGGTCCTACCTTTTAATACACTGAAAACATCTAAGAAACATTCCCCCTTTGATCCACATTGGTATGATCAAAATTTAAGTATATAATTCTACTTAACTTATGCTTCCGCTGTTGCTCTGCTGCCCCTGGAAGAATGTGTCCCCAGAGCTTTTACTTAGGTATTTGTATCCTTTAGAAACCAATCAAAATGAACATCCTGCCTCTGAATCCTGGAATGCTCTGGTCCAAACCCTTCCCTATACCTTTGCTTTGAAAAGGAGATTTGGAAAATCATGAGCTGTTCCACTTGAAATGTGATCAGGATTTCATGACATTTCAGCTGATGCTTCTGGAGTCCTCATCATTTCTCTGCTGATCTCAAAAGCTTCCTGCTATTGTCAGCACATCATTTGTGCACCACGGAGTCTGCATCTGACCTGTGACATCAGTTCAGCCACAAGTCCAGATGTGGTCCAGAGCCAAGTATGGCCTCCGTTTTTCATATAACAGAACAAAGGGTATTCTGAGAAACAGGAAGGAGCTATGGTGGCAATATTAGCATTTGATACTTTGCAGTAAACAACAAGGAAATGAGAATCCCATTGGCTAGCTGCCAGAATGTTATCATTTACATGCAAGTAACTGCTTGTCATTAACACCAAAGATAATGCCATAAAGATTCAAACACAACACCACTCTTTTGTGGAGCTGGTGTGTATTGGCTCCTCCTCTTCTGGGCTTCTCTCTGTCTCACTCAGAGAAGTAACATCTGGAATTTTTAAAAGCCCTCAGACAGAAGACAAAGTTGTGGTGGTTTTTTTTTCTTTTTTAAAAAGCCACCAGCAGCACCAAAACCAGACTCACAATCATGCAAATCTATGAAATGTCAAAGCATTGTTTCATACAAATAAGCCATGTAAGACCCTGTAGGGATTTGCTGAATCTGGTTTAACTGAACTCAAAGAAAAAGTTATGATTCCCAGCAGAAGACAACATAATGCACTTCAAGCAGATGCTGCACTAATGCTTTTTAGCACGGCTCCCTGGACAGCTTTCCTCCTTGGGTTGCCACAGAAGAGCTCACAAATGTCATTCACATTTGTTAATCCTTCCATGCAAAAACGAGTGGGGAGAGAAGACAGTACTTACAGAATAGGACGAGACTGGAAATCTTCCTGGTTCATTCTTTCAGACTGGCGTATTTTCAGTATTTCTGTATAACTGAGATTCTGAAGTTTGCTCTTGAACTGATCCAGAGAGCTAGGCTTGGTAGTGAGTGCTCTCATTATCTGTTCTTTCACTACCTGCATTACCTGCGGTTGACAAGGAAAGAAAAAGAAAACCTGTGTTAACACTTTCTGCATTTTTGTTTCAAATCTTATTGTGGGTCGCAGTGAGGTTTCTAGGTATAGAAGATGATTAGCACTATGTGGTCTCATGACAATTTTTCAGTAGCATAACCAGATAATAAGCCGACTTCTGACAGGGCATCACAGCTTACAGCAAAACCTTGTCTGCTCTGTAACAAGAAAATTATTTTGGGGGGGCATTGGTGGGGAGGGTGTCATTTATTGCTTTGCTGTGTCCCTAGACAGCTAAATTACAATTGCTGGTTACAGGATTTTAAGTCCTGCTCTGTCCACAGTTTTTGTGCCCATGGCAGCAGTAGCGTGACTCTTCCACATTCTGAGCTGAGATGATGCTCCCATCGTGTCGGGGACAGGCACCCATATACCACCCGACTCGTAACAGCAGAAAAAAGCTGTGAAGTACTAAGGAGCAGACTGAGAGCACAGATGCACATCCTGACTTCTGCCAGCTCAATCCAGGTGAAGTGCACAAGCTACAGGGGCCCATCTAACTGCTCACAAGAGAGACGGCGGAGAGTTTTTCAGGTCTTACAGCTCTTCTGCTGGGTCTTGGAGCTGCTCTCCTGACCAGAAGGCAGTGGCGCAAAGCTGTGAACTGTGGCCCGTTACTTCCCTTATTCCTTATGCCCAGAGGTGATGGGCACACACTGAAACACAGGAGGTTCCCTCTGAACATCAGAAAACGCTTTTTCACTGTGAGGGTGACCAGGGAGGTTGTGGAGCCTCCATCCTTGGAGATACTCGAAAGCCATCTGGACATGGTCCTGGGCAACTGGCTCTAGGTGGCCCTGCTTGAGCAGGGGAGCTGGACCAGATGACCTTCAGAGGTCCCTGCCAACCTCAACCATGCTGTGATTCTGTGAGAGCCTTACACTGCAGGCACATTATGGCCATACACAGTGAAGGAAAGAGAACTTGCTAAAAGAGACCATTAGTCAGGGGAGAGAGATCAATTTGCCATGGATATTACTGGATTGCTTTTGAAGCAATGCCATAAAGAATGCAAACCAAAAAATGAGAGTGAAGGATAGCTGAGCAACAGCTATCTATCTGCATATTAATTATTTTATCAGGAGAAAACTGCTGAGACACAGTTAACTAAGGGGAATTGCTTGGCTCTAGTTCAAATAAATACATATCACGGATTACTGTCTGTCTCTCCACACACTCATTTCCTTGGTGCTGGTGCAAATCACACACTTTGAAATATTTATCTGATGGTGTGCTTAAGTTGGCTGAAAAAACAATTTATTGGACGTAGAAAGGCCCATCCCACCCAAATCCAACAGCTAAAAAAAAGTAGGAAATGGTAACACCACCCTGGTATCAAAGCTGATGTGACAGAAATTAACTACACAAACAGAGGTCAAAAGCGTTTTCTGCACTGTTAGTTTTCCTTTATTCTTTCATCTTTACCATGTATCTTAAAGAGAAGCTCAGCCCCTCAGAGGTTCCCTAATCATTCTGAAAATTTCTCTTTTCACATGAATATTTCATTGCTTCACATGTGTTGCCTCAGTCTTCTAATCCATTTTCTGCACTATGTTTTCTATTTGCTTCCTGAGATGTAACTTCATTCTCAGATGTGAATTAAGCACTCGCTTTAGCTGTGTCCAGCAGGTGAAACTAAGCAATTAAAGAACTGAAGATAATCTCCTTCCTTATCACGGGGCCTACATCCATCCCAGAGATCTACTTCAAGAGGAGCGAGATGCTTCTCTCAAAGGTGTTGGCTCAGGTGGGCAGCAAATGCCTTTGCCACATTTCCATCCCCTGGAAGAGGCAGCCTACCTACGCTCACTTGGCTGGGGCCTTGCTTTGAATGCATCCTTGCAGTTAAGATCCTACTCTTGGTACATCTTGCAAACCTGGGCCAGCAAAGCTGCGCTCTACTCCATCCACTCCTACAAATCTAATAGGTATGTTGCTATGTATTTGAAGAAGTCTTCTAAAACTTAGATTGATGGTAAAAAGCAACATTGAATTCTGTACTCTACACCTGCATACTCTTCATTTCATATACAGAAGTATTTGGTTTTAGATGGTGGCCGTGTGCAGCTAAATCCCTCTGAAGAGTTACTTAGCTCGTCTGACAGTGGGAATTGGCTACTACCCCATCTGAAAGACGAACTCCCGACTGTCATCCAATGGCTTAGAGGGATTAACTGCATTCAGAGCATGCTCACTAGACTGCAGCAATCCAAATAAGAAACGTGCTGTCACACCTTGGAAATGACAAACTGAAAGGTCAAACAACCGTAACACCTGAAGGTCAATGGATCGTGCCCAACAAGGCAAGTAGCATACTCCTTCTGGTTTCACTGGGTCTTGGTTTAATACCTAAATGGGTTTAGGAAATGTAATGAAGGAAATGTCCTCAAAGGAATAGTGGGAAAAAATGAAGTAGACAATCCCAGTGACAAGTTGGCTGTTTAAAAATATCTTCTGTCTTCCTCTTTCTGCCTTCTTGACAGTGACTACTTATTGCTGCTAATTAATTTTAATTTATATTTTATATATTTATATATTATTAATTAGGACTAATTATTATTAACTACCAGGAATGGAGAAGAGGGGAGAGACTGGAAACTAACCATGCCCACTGAAAATGTCTTCAGCTATTGGTACCTCCTAACGTTACTGTCCAGGCTCCCAATGAACTGGGCTTAACTTCTCACCCTCACAGAGAATGTGACTTTCAGCCGCTGGCTTCACTTCTGCTTTCTCAGGCCCGCTGAGAAGTTGTGCCAGCCTACTTTGTTACATGTGGTTTTACAGCCAGCCTGCAGTCATCATTTCTGCGGTATCATGCAAAAGAAGTATGCAAAAATAGGTAGCTTAATTCAAACATGTAAGCCCCAGTGCCGCTCATGGGATCAAATTCCCTGGCCATTAGACAGAAACAAATTACTGCAATTGCAAACAAACAGGTATAGTGTAACTGCTAAATTAACCATACTGCACTGCTATATTAACTATCACTACCATATCACCTTGATTTTTCAGCACTAAACTGGATTTGGAAGCAAATATAGTCCTGCAATTGCTTATGCATGCATGCAATTCCAGTTTCATGCATTCATGCAAATATCTTTACAGATCTGTTTTTCTGTTGCTTACATATAGATTCAGTTTCCTAAATTCAGGCACTCGCACTAGGGAAACTGCCTCTATGAGTAGTTTTTCCCATAAAATAAATGGTCAAATAAATAAAATAAATAAATACTGTATTTTAGAGAGTTGCATGTATGTGGATTTTCTTTTCAGTCTGATCTCTGAACCGTCCATATGAAGCAGCACTTATTCTTGGCTAAACAATGCAAAGAAGGTTCAAATTCAGTAGACTTAGGGTGCTGTCATTTATGCTTAGTTGCAAAATCCTTTATGAACCCTTGTCTCCCTTCTCTGGTACTCACTGTTGTGGTTAACATGCAAACAATGCAAATTCCTCTTCTTTGTTATGGTCTGGAAAGTTATTCACAGGATATCATCAAAGACCTCCTTGGTTTAGAGGCTCCCCTTGCTCCTGAGACAGAAGGTGGGAAGCGTTTGCCCCAGGCCCAGCACATAAGGGGGTGATCACTTGCCTCATAATGTTTATAGCCAACACTATTTAACTAGCTGGCCAAAATGTCAGAGCTGCTGATTGCGTTGAGTCTCCTGAGCATTTGGGAATCACTGCCAAGAACTTTTAATCTGTTCAATTTCCAAAGCTGAGTTGCCAGCCGTTGATTACTGCTGTCTGAGAGACAGCATCAACCCTTCCTCCTTATGTGTCTGACCTTAAAATGAAATTAAAGGTAGTCTCTACTCAATGTGATTATACATAAACCCTGAAGACAGTTGTTTTAATTACATTATGCTTTGCTACTCTTACTTAGAAATGAGTGTTTTGGAGGGCACATTTGCTTTAAATCATGTGCCTTTTATCTGATGACCTCTTGTATGGTAAGAGAATCCTGAGTTCTGCATTACAACTAAGTCGGGTAAATTCACTGAACACATGAAGAGAAAAACAGTAGGGAAAAAAAGAATACTTTTTTTTCATTTAATCACAGGAGCTTATTCCCCATATTTTGTATCCATCTAATGTGTCTTATATTTCTACAGTCAGTATCACCATAACATTAAATTATGTATTTTTCGTTAAGCTGTTTTAGTCCAGCTTTGTGCTTAGCTTATTTGACCTCATTTCTATCATATCACATTCTGACTACTTTGCCTTTCCAACATTTACCCCCTCTTTTATTCTTCCTTCCCTCTCTTGCCATGACAACTTTTGCCCATGCAAATAAAGTCTGTTCCTCTCAGGATGGAGCAGAGGTCTGAACACTTGGGGTCTACAAGGGGACAAAATAAAAAGAGAGAAGCTGTCAATGTCAGAAAGAGGAGTTTATCAGCGCCAAACTCTACAGCAACCTTCCCACTGACCACATTTCAGTGGCTTGTTTGTAACTACAGAAGGCACAAACCTCTCTACTCTACTTACCCCATACCAGTGCAAAGTTTATCCTTGGCACTGACTGCAGAAGACAGGCTGCCATCTCAGACACCTACCATGGCCTGCGAGCTTCTGGAAATTTAAGTCTGAGCCTTCCACTCACCGGATACACTCTCTATGAACTCACAGCATCAATCTTCACAGAAACTTCCCCCAGAACAGCCTGAAGGTCTGGATGTTCAGGACCACCCATCTGTGGAGCACCAGACAGCTGAACCCTTCTCATAATTTCCCCACAGTATCAGTGCTTCTCTTGAATAAGCATGCCCTTTCACATGTAACGACCCTCTCACAGCAGCAAGAACACATCCAGAGATCATCACAGAAGCCACTAAGTTGCACCCCTAGTATCCTGGGGCACACGTTACACTGATTGCTGCTTTGTGACTAACTCACAGGGTTGTGTGTGTCAGTATGTTATGCTGACTGATTGCCATTAATCTTGACAGTCCACCTTTCTTCTGCACAAACAAGACTTAGGTATAAATTCCGAGCCCACGTTACAATGATGTGCTCAGCTCAGCGCTCTCCTAATTTGGCTCAACATTAGCAAGTACTGCAAGACATGATTCCTCTGCCTCATTGCAGCATGAAAAAAGAGCAGCTATATCCAGACACCCCCCTCTACAACCAGACTTGAAGCATCTGAGATGTGAGAAGTTTTAAGGCTTCATTCACTAGCTTTTCCACACGACCATTAAAAAACCAACAAGCCAACAAAGAGAAAACTGGAGGAAAGACGTCTATTTGCAAATTGGTTGTCAAGAATTCATACCTAGTTTCCTTCCTACGTAAATGTTCCCCAAAAGAAGCAGCTTGGTTTATATAGGGTAAAAAATGAAGGAGAAAACATCATCTGGTGGTTGAGATCCAGTTTGATCATTTCAGTCACAAAGGGATTTCCTGCACTTAAGTTCACAGAGCAGGCAAAAATAAGGTTGAAGAATGAAATGGCCAAATCATTCTTAATGAGCAGCATTTACTGACAAAGAAGGCCATAAAGAAAATCTAATTCTGAAGGGAAAGGAAATGACTTCAGTTTACAAGCCACCTGTCAACTCCTTTAATGAAAACTTTACATGTTTAATGTGTGCACCAGGTAATTCAAGACAATTTTTTAGACTGTTCCAAAGGATAAATTGTCTTAACTATGTCAATGGTTACATTTTCAGAGTACTCAGAAGAGTCATCCTTAGGGACTTCAAGGACCTTTCAAGATAATTTAATGCTGTTTTTCCCCCCTATCTCCACATATTGCAGTCTGTGAATTCACTACACTAGTCTCTCAGTGACAGCCTGTACCAAGCTTCCACTCCATATTACTTTAGAATATTAATCCAAACATGCCATCCTACACAAGCAAATTTAAACTCAGTCCTGGCACAATCTAATCATTGGTGAGAGACTCCAGAATTCCAGACCATTTCTTCTATTACTGTCTGTGTACTCCGGAATTACAAAAACCCCACAGTTTTCAATCTTCTTAACTATTCCAGAACACAAGGACAGTTACTGTAGCCAGTGATAAAGAGGCAACTCTAAGCCATCTGGATGTACATAGCCACAGGAATAATTAAGTTGATTCATTTTCAGGCAGCAGGATGAGAAAGCGGCTGTCAGAGGATTTAGCAGGTATAAGCTCTGACACATTTTCTCTCTTGATTTTCTGCAGAATTTAAAACCCATTGCAAAAAAAGTTTGTGTTGCTGGGGCTTTGGCTTGCTTTCTTCTTTTTTTTTTAAAAAACTTTTTTGCTTGTGGTTATATTTTTCCAATATCAACCAAGAAATCTTTCAGTCTGCAGAGAAGAAACTTGAAACACTGCAATGGGTTTGATAAGCTGAGCAGTCTGTTGCCATGTGGTATCAGTATCAATATCATTATCCACTTCAGCAGTGACTATCATTTTGCAAGAATACCTAGCATGAAAAAACGAACACACCTAGCAGATGTCCCGATGGAGCTGAGACGTAGGAGATATGACAGGAGTTCCACACAAAGTGTTTAAAAGGTCTATAGCAGGTGTCTGAAAGCTTAAATGCTGTAGTCATAGATCTCTTCAATGTGAAACCTTGTTAAGAGCCTCAGGACCCAAATAATAAATTGCCTGCTCTCTGGTGAGGAAAAGAGGGAAGAAAACCTGAAGGAGCCTGACCTTGCACTGGATTCCGAGATCCAGAAGGTCGAGTGGTGAAGAAAGAAAAGGCTGAATATGAAGTGAAGCCCACAATTGTTTTACGTTTCAGAGTTCTTGATTTTTTTTCCAGTTTTTTATGTTCCCTTGACTAACAAATCACAGGTGTGGGAAACCAGACTGAAATCACACACGGTTCCTGGGAGCTGATGCGCTGAGACTGTTGTTAATCCAAGACTGTGAGAGAGAGAATAGAGGATTCATTACATTATTGTAAGAAGGGAGGAATAACAGCCCCAGGGCCACGAGCAAAAGACTGGTGAGAACCATGAAATGAGGTGTGAAAGGGAGACTGAGAAAAAGCAAGGAAGAGGTCTGAGGAGTGACTGCATCTGAAGAAGCTGATACAAGAAAGTTCAGATCCCTCCAAAAGATTCCTGGCTTGTCCTACTATTGGATGTGAGCATTTTGTAAATTGTGCTCAGTGGAAGTGAATCACTAATTGCTGCACTCTGTTATAATAGAACCCTGGGCTATGCCACCTCTGCAGGAAGAGCCTGTGGCCACAGCTTGACTTACTTGGCACTTTCCGAAGAAGCTCCCAGAATTCTCTTAGCTGCACTGATTATTTTTCCCTTGGACACATAGATCCCAATGGAGAACCACTGGATACCAAGGAGGACTCCAGTTCTTTTTCAACATTACTATTTATTTGCTCATTTAAAACCAGAAACAGTGGCAGAGGCTTTGGCTGGGAGGAAAAAGCAGCTTGAACTTGATTGAGAAAAAGAGAAAAGGCTACCAAAAATTTCCACTGAAGGGTAATACGGCTAAAGGGATGGGCAAGAAGATGATTTTGACAATGACTGTTACAGACTGGAGTAGACAAAGCAAAAAGCAAGGCAGCTAGTAGGAAGGGTGTTATAAACACGGAAAAGTGACCAGAGCAGGAACAGAGGTTCCAGCAGGGAGTATCAGCATGTGGAGGAAGGCATCTGTTTGATGACTTTCAATAAAATAAATGAATGAGTGGAAAAGTTTGAAGGAAGAAAAGAGAGGCTCTAACAGACGTTGTATTTCAATAGAAAATGAAGGCTGAAGGAAAAGAAGAAATGAGATTTTGTTAGAAGATCAGTTAAAAGGAAATAGTAAAAGAAAGGGCAAAATTTGGGGGAAATTATATATTTATAAAATTATGACTCAGGAAGCAGTTGACTGAAGGGAAACCTTCCTTAAGGACTGGACTGAGGAAGTTGAGGGTAAAATTGATAGTAATAGAAAGGGAAGTGAACAGCAGTCCTTTACGAACTTGAAATGCATGTAGATTTAGAATCACCATCAAAATACATGTAAACACTGTCCATAATGTCTTCGGCCATTTTGGTAAAAGACAATGTGAAAGCAGTCCACTGGCTTCTTGCAGGTCTAAAACCAGATGCTACCCTCAGATCCAAGGGTTCCATTCAAAACAATGCTAACCTAAACACACAAGTCAAATACCACTTATTTGGGTTGTACAGGGCTGAAACAGGAATGACTGATAGACAGGAAACCTCTTCTGCACGTTTAATATTTGCAGAATACTATTTGCATCAGAAATAAGGAATACATTTCTTTCCTGTTTGTGCTTTGTGCCTTGAGGTAAGCAAAGCAAGAAATAAGCACTGTGTGACAAAGTGTTTCTGCCCCAGTAAAATGATGTGCAAACTTAATATGACAGTTTTTGTAAACTTCCTTGTTAGTTAATTGAAGTCTTAGGTCAGCCAATATTACATTGTTTTCCTCCAATGTCTGACAACCTCTTCTGGCAAAATAAAACATGCAGAAAATCATTTGTGGGTGGCATTTAATCCAGGGCTTTTCACAGACAAAATGTACTGATGTTCTCAAACAAAATGTTAAGTGAGGGAGGGGGAAAAATGATGATATTTGTATCCTTAGTCATACACCAATGTAATAACTAACATGTCAAATAACACACTTGTGAATTCTAAAGGAAAATCATACAAGAGTTACCTATGATTAGGAACATACATTTGGGTGCTGCTTTCCTTAAAATACACAGTTACATTAAATGGCATACACTAAAGGAAAATTAAGTGTAATATATTGGCAAACAGCTGGTTCTATGGAAGAAAAGCAAGGACAAGATTCTAATAGGTAGTTTTTCCCAGAGGAAAGTGTGAAAATCAAAGAATTCAAGATCTGGGTATTAATGATGAATAAAAAAGACTCTTTGAATGGGCAAAAAAACAGGAAAAGAAGGGGAGTAGGTTTTTAAAAAAAGGGGAACAGAAGAGGCTGGAACATTGGTCCATACATCTGATAAATGGATAAAAACATAAGAACAACACTTTGCATTACAGCTTCACGTCTTCCCATCCCCTTTAGCTGGGATAAAAACAAAATAAAGGTGTGACAAGCCGCATTTCTGAAAAGGTCTCCAGGCTCTTTTACCAGTGCAAACCACCGTGTTGAGGGCTGTCCTGCCTCAGCTATGAACAGCCACATGGAATTGCACGTGGTCTAAGCCTGCCACTGTCCCTGCTTGCATTGTCCTTTTCCTTGTCTGCTGTCAGCTCCAGGGAGTCTCCAGCTCAACCTCTAAATGGAAGGGGAGCTGGTGCACCAGGTTTGTGTCTTTTTAATACCAAGAGAAATGGACATCCCTAATCATCCAGGTGAACCACAAATGCACCAGCTAGCACAAAGCACCAGGCAATATGGGGACAGCTTCTCTACCTCTCCACTTCACGCCTCTCCTCTTTGCTAACTTTCTTCTCCCAAACCAAACAGACCTTGAAAGTCCATCTACTGTGTCTGTAATGAACTCCACCTGTTTTGAGTAGCAAATTCTGCAGCTCTATCACCTAGTTATTTCCTTAATTCTGACAGGCATATTAATAAAAGAGATGTACAACCCCTGAGATCAGACGTAGGGAATGCCTTGGGGGTTGGTTAACTACTCAGGATTGTGGGCTGTCAGTAAGGTATTGCTTTGGTTGGACACAATGGAGTTTGCAGGCAAAAAGAGACAGTAAGAGTGGGTTCAGGGAGTTTCAGAACCACATGCTATTCTCAATAACAGCTGGGTTTATTTCAATAAAGAACTTCACCTGATGAAACAGACTTCATCCCAAGTAACTGTTTTGATGTTTACTTTTCTCCTGACATGGAACAGACATTGAAATACTGAAAGCTTCTATGAAATAAATCATTTAGGAATTAGCTGATTTAAACATTCTTACAGTACCCCCAAAATTTGTGTCTGTTCAGGAATCTGTGAAACAAAATATTTATACTTTTCCCATGTACATTTTTCACAGAGAAGGAGATTTGCCTATGAAAAATAATCATCTTGATTAAACTCCGTATATGCAAAAGCTCTGTAATTTTGCTAAGCTTTGCTAATACTTATGTGTTTCTCCAGTAAGTCCAAAAGTTGGCCCACCACTCAAACAGTACAATTCCTTTTTTGGTTGCTTAAAGTACCACTTCACATTTTTTCTGTTACTCACACGAACAAAGGAAAAGAAAACACTAAGTAGAAGTTGGAAGCTTCAGCTTTTGTTTTTCTGGACTTTAGTTAAATGGCATTCACCACTTCAATGCTACCTTTTTTTTCTTTTTTTTTTTGACATTTCATTTGATTAAAAAACCAAAACTTCCAAAGTTTCTACCTAACAAAAATGACCAGAAAGACTGAAAATGTGGTTTTGGATTCAATTCTCCGAATTTGGGAACTGGATTACGCACTTAAGTTTTCCTGATGGATGCATAAATCAAATGTTCAGTACACTGGTGTTAGACTACTTCATTCAATTCCATCATTTGCACATCCTTCCAGTTAAGGTAAACGATTGGGTTGAACATCTAGGAACCACGGAAGAAGGCAGTTGTGCAGACGTACTATGCCTCTGAATGAACCTATGTGTTTTTATGCATCATAATTTGTAACAAATAAGCTGCACGAATTTTTAGGTAAGCCCTTGTTTTCACATTCATCTCACTGAAGAAAGCAGTGAGCTGAAAAACACATCTACAGAACACCAATTTTTTAGCACATCTCATACTAATAACCATTTCAAGTGATAGCTGTACTGATATCAGAGTCCAGTCAGTGCCACAAGAGTAAAAATAGTTGCATGAATTAACTGAATGATTCACAAAAATACACAAAGCAATGAAAAGATTAAATCCATCGTGACTTGTTAGATGCTAGCTATAAAAATTATTCTGTAAAACTGGAGCTCACAAATTACTGACTTGACAGATATAATAAGTGCTGTCAGGACTATTACAAACCAAGATCTGCTTGGAACTGCCAAAGATGCACAAAATGCCTATGTCCAAGAAAAAGAAAAAGGAAAAAATGTTTTCATTGCCATTTTAAACTGTTCTGAAATTACTGAATAGCAACTTTGGAAAATTCTGAATCTGTGCAGTCTAGTTCAATGAGATCTTTGCCTCAGGTAGTTGTATCATTACTGTGCTGGTCATATAAATAAGAACAATGCATACTGGTTTTCCCCTTGACTTGTGGCATGTAACCAAGCATATAAGGAATTCAATTAGACTATTCTTAGAAGAAGAAAAAGCACAGATGACATGTTTTGCCATGCCTCATTCTAAAAACTGCAGTGGAGAAGTTTATGTCTTCAGAGACCTGTATTTTTGATTGCTGCAAAGGAGCAATCTTTTCTCCCCCAGATCAAAGCGAAGCTTTTTGGGGACCTATACACAGTAAAGGAAAATAAACTACTCCCCAGGATAGATAGCAGTGATTTATCTGACACCTAATACTAAAATCAACAATTCAAATGCATTCGATCACCTCACTTTGACTACAAAACTGATTTGCTAGCCAGGGAAATTAGGAATGGAATAAACCAATTAGGTTACCCAATCCTTTGCTTCAGGAACAGGATACACTTCCACAAACCCAGGGCAAGCCATCTACAGCTATATGAAATCTTAAATAAAGACATATCAGTGAACATCAGATCTGTGTAGACTGGTTCCGTTGCTCCATCACCTTCACTTGTGTATAGGAAGCACCTGAAAAATCACACTTTTTTTTCCTCCAGTGAATACTACGTCAATATCACATTCTCAGTTTTGTTTTTTTCCCCTGTTCCTTTTACTCATATTACATCACAATCACAGGAAATCTTCTCGCAGAAGGATGAAGACAAGATTGCAGTATTTGGCTTTAAATTTACTTTTCACTATCAGTTCGAAACTACCAATGACATACACAGAAACACACACATCTCCAGAAACACATCGATCCTGCCTAGGAGGGTAAATAAAGTCTTAAAATAGTGTTATTTCCAGTAAGCAACGAGTGAGCTATGGATGGAGAAAGGCTTACAATCTTCCGGTGATGAAAGACCCTTTCTCTAGTAACTTGAATGCTATCACTGCACTTCTTTCCACACTGTCATAAATCACTGCACTTCCTTCCATATTGTCATTAATATACATTTCTAATCAGCCAGCAGATGACTCCTTTCCTACAACTTCATGACTATTTACTTTGTGTTTTGGGGCAGGAGATAGATTTAGAATTAAATGCAAGCTATTTGTTTTCCTTTGAAAGGTTAGCATTGAATTCTGTGCACTCCAGATCGCACCAGTCAACAAAAAAATCCATCAGACTAATTCTGAAATTCCCCTACTGCCTCATACGTGACTACACAAAAGATTTGCTTTGGTAAATTTGCTCAGGTCCAGAAAGAAGCCAAATGGGAGATGTCATGCTAGAGTGAACATGATCCAGGGGCACAGACGTAGCGTATCCAGACACCCGTTTCACATGTTGGCAACAAAGAGTCTAGAATTGAGGCTAAAGGTATGAGGATGCTATTCCTCCTTTTGAATCTTCTGCTGTAATGTGCAATTAAGAGTGCAGCAAGAGGATGTGAGGCAATAAAAGCAAAAGTTTCTGTAAAAATCTTCTACTATTTTATCCTACTAGAAGTCAGGCAGAAAGGGGAAGGAAATTCCTGTAAGGGGAAGATTGGTGGGAATGATGCAACCTGTGTTTCTGTGTATTAAGTGCTCCCAGGAACAATGCAGTAGAGTCAAGGGGAAACCACTAGGTAGAGGCAAGGCACAGCAGGTGGAAGGGGGCTGGTATTACTGGGGCTGTAAAGTCAGGGGGATTCAGGGAGAGAAAGATGATGATGGCCTGACTTAGAAATGATTGTGTAAAAGACATCTGGAATAAAATTCTGCCTGATTTTTAGGATAAAGGTTGGAAGCCTGGATGAACCTGGCACCAATACAGAGCAGGTATTTTCTGTAAAATAAGATACACCCAATATTTAAAGACCAGACCCTTTTGGAAACCCTCATACACTCTCTTGCATCAAGAACATGTCAAGTCCAAAGACTGTTGAGAACAGTCAGTCACCTCTGGCATTTTCTCTAAATAGACTACTCTTATCACTGGCTTTCCACTGAAAAACTGAGATCTCCCAGTGCTTTCTGAGCACTCCCAAGTCTGCCCAGCAGAAGGCAGATGCCTGTACTGTCACTGCCTGACACTGCCACGCAGCCAGTTCAGCAAAAGCAATTTTACCATACAAAACCACTTGTAGCTTTTGGTTTCTTCCAACTCCCGCTACAGACTAGGATTTCCCTGACATGATCTTCCTTTCTGGCCCCCCTTTCCTCCTTTTTTTTCTTTCTAGAGTTAAGATGCGCTCCCAGGAGCATACTAAATGAACCCAAATATCACAGCGTAAGCCACATGCAGAAACATGCAACTTTCTATTGCAGAGGAGAGAACGGCTGGGGAAAGCCTCATAAGGATGCTATTATAGTAGGAGAGAGAAAAACAGCAGCTCCCTACAGCAGCTGTGAACTGGGCGAAGTGCCCAGGGGCCCAGTGGCAAGGGGCAGCGAGTGCCGGACGGCTGGTTTCCATGGAGGAGTGAGCCAGGGAAGCCAGAGAGACGGCTTGCGGGAGGCACTGCTGATGGACACTGGCACGAGGAGGAGAAATACCTCCCTTTATTTCACCTACCATCAGCACCTGCATCTTCAGGGGGCTCGGTTCAAATTTGCTTACAGCTTCTGCTTCTTCAGTCCCATCTCCTCTGTGGAAGGACCATGACTCAGAATACATCATGCTGTGCCTTGTTTGGTGGGTTTCAGTGATTTACCGGAATACAAAATGCTAGGGTTGAGCTTTAAATAAATAAATAAAAAATCCAGCAAAGCAACATGAGTCCAAAGCTGACTGACCTGTGGCTTTTGGCACCCTCAGCTCTGCACGAAGGCCCTGCAACTTCTTTTGCACATCATTTACCTTTGCCAAACTAAACGTGACCTTAGCAGAGCTGGCATTGCAACTCACAGGCATTACCTACCAAGCAGACGCTAGTGATGGTTGCTGGAGAGAGCCTATAGAGAGCAGGGTTCAGCCAATTAGCATTATTTTTTGTACAGGTTAAAATAAGCAACTGCTATCCTGACCCAGTACTGATCAACTTCACCGTATGTGAATCCTGCACCAACATTTAATTTGGGCACATAATTGCTACACATTAGAATATTACTGAATTAAAGTGAAATTAATTCTGACACCCCACAAAGCTCCCTTGCACCATATAAACCATTTGCTCTTGGGAAAGCAGCACGAGCCTGCCTTGTGTCACATTGTCTCTGCTGTAGAATGGGTAGAAAAGTATTGTATTTAGCTCATGGTAAGGCTACAAGACCCTTCCAACATTTATAATGCACATCTGAGTTCACTGGATAAAAGGACTTATGTTGGTGCAAAGCACTATTATTAGCTTTGTTCCCATTTTTGAAAGCTGTCAGAAGGAAATAGGGGCAAAAATGCTAGTGAGAGCTCCTTGGGAAGGCAGTAAACTATTCCAACAAAAATCTGGGCTAAGCAGCATCCCTTTTAAAACAAAAGAGATTTGAGGTGAAAGTACAAAGGTCTTAATAACAGTAAATGGCTTGTTGCCATCTACGTAAACCCAGGTCCTCAGAATTGCTATTTGACACTGACACCTCCACAATTAGCAGGACAGAATCCAAAGATAGGTAAATATTTCCTAATGAAAACAAAATTCTAGTTTTCTTACTGAGTGTTCACAGCAAACCTAGCTCTTGATATAGATTCACGCCTTCACAGCAACAAGGACGATTGGCAGGGGATCCTTCAGTTGCCGCGTACAACGCCAAGGTCCTTCCCTTCCCCAAAGACCAGCCACCCACCCTCCTTGAAGCGGTGCTCTTCATGCGTCTGCAGTACATTGCGATGTACATGCGATGCAGTACATCTCATAAAACTCACAAATTCTAAGTCGGTGGTACCCACCTGAAAAACACAGATGGCAACTAAATGTCTCTGCAAACTATCTGCTGGCATTACTGACAGAGACGATAACATAGCAAGTTTGGATGTGAGCACTTCCTAATAGTTAAAATGTTAAAAATACAACAGTTGGAGCTGGAGCTACAACCTTTATTAGCCAAGATGCAGCGCTTCCTGCTGAGGAAAGTACTGAGGGGAAAACAAGCCAGCAAATTCCCTAATAGCATATTGCCCCCGGAGCTCCTCGGTGCTTGGCTGCTGTGCAGACCCAGGCCCCGGGTGCCCTGCACCTGCAGCACGGTTGGCAGCCATGGGAGGCCAAGGCTGCAGAGAAAACGGCCACCCAAATCAGGGCGGCTTTCTTGTAGCGTGCACGATAAGCTCCCATGACTGCGAAGGAAAAAGGCAGATATTTAAGAGGGCTTGAGCGACGATAAGGGAAGTACCACCATTCTAACAGGTTTTGCTCAGGCAGCAAAGCAAGCCTAACTTCACCAAGTGAGAGAAGAACAGTACAGCTCCCTATGCATGTGGAGAGCCTTCATCTGGGCCTAAGCTCACATACTTGCTCTATCAGCAAAAAGTCCCTAGCTTAGACCCATTTTCAGGACTGCTTTCCACTGCTGTAGGGTGCCTATCAAAACAAGATAACAGAAAGAGGAAACAGGGGGCCAAACGGACCCGTGGTGTTACTGTAATCAAGCTGAGTGAGACTGGGAAACAATTCAGGATCCTCAAAATTTAAGCTCTTCTGCACCCCTCCACAAAGTCGGATAAAACTTGAGGAGAAAGAAACAGATCAAAGAACTGAAAAGAAGTATTTACGTCTAGATAGAAACGTCTGAGAAGTCCCACTGAGCACCCAACTCTACCTAAGAAACTGGTAACTGCTCTGTTCAAAAGTCAATATATTCCAAGAGACAGCAGGCAGTGGCTGAAAAACCATCAATCAGCAGGGACTACTGCATACAAGCCTTTCTATGCGTATGTCTAGGTCTAGCGCACAAGAGGCTTCAATGTGGATTGTTACGGCAATAATATATCTACCACAGGTAGATACATTCTTCAATTCATTTGGATGACTTTTTTCATTATCTCAAACTCTCGTTCACAAAAATAGTCCAGTAAAATCTATTTTGAGATGATTTTGTTAACATGGGCTAGTTTTTAGGGCACTTTATCTAAAGAAGTTGCGTATCTCACTAAAAAATAGATAAAAAATTATCATCAACATCCTCCTCAAAGCACTTCAAAAGAAGCCTTATTTATTCTTGGATTTTTGGGAAACTGCAGCCCACATATTATTTGTCATTTTAATCTTTTTGGTCCACTTGTCATTTTAATCCTTTTTCTTTTCCTGCTTGTGCCTCCAGACCCACTTCTTAAAATAATGGAAACCACAAACAAGGAATCGTCAGTAAAAGAAGGCATCAGGAATATTTCCTATTTTAAGACTAGAGCTACTTAGAGAATCAGTAACAAATTAGCAATAGAATATCACATATAGGATGACCTGGAAAAAAATTAATAATCCAAATAATCGGTTTCTAATGGGTTTATACGTCAGCCAGCAGAGAGCTGCCAATGACAAAGTTTCATGCAAATCATATTTATTATTAATTATGGCAAGTAGTGAAAAGAGTAGAAAAATCTGCGTATGGATAAGAGACTTCCTATGGTAGGAAACATCTCCAGAGTGGTGGGTGATATCCAGCAAACATCCACAATATACAAACCTGTGCAGTTAAAATGTCCTCAGCTCCCAGTAGACTTTAGGGAGTAGGGAGCACTCAGGTGTCAGTTCAGACTAGATGGGTATGGGAGGACCATCAAAGGACAACCTGGCAGGTAAGTGGATGTAGCTCCTGGGACTGGAGACAGAGCCCATTGATCCTGCAAACTTCTCATGCCACCAAGAAGCTCCTTCTGCTTTCGGCTTCCCTCTGTGTTTAGGCATCACTTGCTGCCGCAAACTGGGACTCGGGTGCCGAGGAGGGAGCACAAATCAATAGCCAAATGCAGCTAAGCAAGGAGCGGGGTGTGGGAATCTCAACAGCTTAAAAATCAACCCTCTGAGCCCAGCAGCCAGAGCAGCCTGCACATGGAAGTGGAAGCAGCACCAGCAGCTGAAACTCTGGCAAGGAGACTTGTGTGGGAGTTGTGCTCGCACTCGCTGAAGGGCTGTGGGCAGGTGGGAGGAACCTCGCTTTGCTCGGGAAGGCGACGAGAGAGAACAGGAGCCCTATTGTGATGTGCCTATGGTGGGGAATATAGAGGATGTAAATTAACATACTTTTCCCTCTACGTTCTTCATATCTGATTTAAGAAGCCTGCCGATGGAGAGTATTACTGGGTCAGACTAACCTCTGGCTCCGAGTACAGAGAGCAAGTGCATTTTTATTGCTGAGGAGTATTATTATGAGGACACGCTGCCTCTTCAGGAAGCAAGTCTGCGAGGATTGGGGTGCTGCAGCTGTAGCATCCCTCCACACCCTGCCAGCCCCCGGATCATTTACATCCGAATGGGGCAGACAGCAGCAGAGCCGGCCGGGAGCCCTCCATACATTCTTCCCAGCGCTGTGACTGCCAGCATTTCTAAGGGGGCACCTGACAACCACTCCCCCTTAGTCACAAATAAAACCTCGGGTCAACCTCCTCCTGCCGCAATTCTCAACCTGCCCAATCAAACTGCCTCTACTGCACTCCCCCCCCCCCCCCCCCCCCCCCCCACCCCTTCCCCTAACTGGGAAAACAGGGAGAAGGACTTTCTGCTGTTCACAAGGATGCTGAAGACTCGAGGGGTGAAAGGGCTGAATGTCACCTGGAGTGAAGGGATTGCTGCATGTCCGCCATTGCAACAGAGGCTCTGGGTCAAAGGAACGGAAAAGCACCCATGCGCTCGCAGACAGCAAGCACTTCTTGCAGAGCAGCAGAGTATGGTGGCACTGAGGGTCAACCTCTGCCAGTGGGCCAAGGCAGAGCCTTTTAATGAGGGGCTCCCACAAGCAGCCCTCCCTTACCCAGGCCAGCCTAACATCACCTGTTATCTAAAGTTAGTTGTGTTTGTTGAGCCCTTTTTACTTGCCTCGTCCTCCTTTGGCACTGTGTTTTTACAGAGATAACTTTGCTTATCCTCAAGCAAGAGCCACACTTGAAACATGGCACACATATAATAATGGTGCCCCTGTAATTCTCCTTCCTGTTGTTCTTTTCTCCTTCTTTAATATCAGAAAAGGCAAGCTGCTATTCTGAATGACTGTAGCATAAGTAGGTGTGACAAAGATGTGTGTTTTTTTTCCTCCTAAACATCAGGAAGCCCATTTTCAAGTGCAAAACCCAACACGCAGAGCACACATTGGTTGTACACAGCAAATGTGGCTGTGGCACTAACACCTCTGATGCACATGTGGATACCCTGCTGGGGGAACCCCTGTCTGAAAAGGAGGTTCTCTTTGGTATACAGAGAACATTCCATTCCCAAGGACTGCAAAATGTCTTATCCTACCAAATGAGCTCAACAGAGCAATCTGCAGATTCTTCCCCTTCATTTTACATTTCCTTGGTGGAGTAAAACAAGTTTTAGGCTCCACTGGACAGAAAACAGAATGCTAGACATGACAGACAGCTTTCCATTTCCAAGAGGTGATAAACCTGCATATCTAAAGACATCTTTTTCAGACTTACTAAATTCACTCACTGGAAGGAACAGATGTTAAAATTTCCAGTTTCCATCTTATCAAAAGCAAGAAAGGGGGAAAGCTTTTCCACTCCTGAGATGCTCAAAGATTTGACCAGCTGAGACCACTTCTTACATTAGACTTCTGAGTACAATGCAAACATGTCTAAGCACGGCTGAGAGGAAAATCTGTTCTGTGCAAGCACATTTCTCTCTGTATTTGTAGCTGTGCCCTACAGAAAGCAAGACGGTAGCTATATGAGAGGCACAAGAAGAATCAGCTTTGATGATATCACTTGTCCCCTACTCATAAATCTCCATGACTTTATCCATCCAACCCAATTCCACAGGTACTGCAGCAAGCAACTCCTGTTTTACTGTATGAAGACAATTGGTTAAGCAATATTCCCATTATCTTTACTGAAACAATAAACAGTAATATTTTCTTTTATTTCCACTAGAAAAGAGTGAAACCTCCAAACAAACAAAACTGGGCATCAAGCCTAAGTCCACCCCGAGAGGCAAGGACTCAGTCTTGGGCTTGTAGCAGGTTTCCCAGACAACAGAATATCAGAGCTTTAAGGTCCCCTCTTATCTCATAGCTCCACAGGCCTGGAAACAAGGAGCTCAAGGGCACTGCAAGAGTGAGATTCCTACCTTTTAAGGGCTGACAGTGCTTACCTCAAGTCAAGCAGAGTCAAAAGGTGTTAAAATGACAACAGTTTCACCATTAGGAATGTTAAATCATTCTTGTAGCTGTTTTACATCAGTTAGAATTAATCTTTCTTTCCCCATGAGCCCTGGACGTTTGGACTAAAGGTTAATCAGGCAGATTGCCTTCTAGTTGCAGGAATGTATTTTTAAACTTCCTGTTTCACTGCAGAAATAAGATTTCTGTAATACTTGTGCCCTTCACAGAGTGGTATTAAGATTTTATAATGATTCCCATGAGTGGGCCTGCATAATTAAGCTGTGCCTTCATCCCCCCTGGACAGTGGGGCCATTGCAAGCTCATACAGACCACTTATTTGCTGTACTGTCACTTACCTTTTATACCCACAACACACAAACAGTACAAGGTAGAATCATGTAGAATACGTAAGAAAAGAAGAGATGAAAGGAAAAGGGCAAAGTGAGTTCAGCTAACTTAAGTGCTGATCTGCTTGCTCACCTATAGCTGCACCACTGCTATGGGGCCCATTCAGACACTGTATATCATGAGAACAAAAAGCAATAAATATAGACAGTTTTATACCTTGCAGGACACAGTAATCATTTCACATGACTCCTTTTCCATGTGCTTAGGAAGTTCAGAAAATAGCACATGGAAGAGCAGCTTCTATCCTCATCTGTGCTGGAGTTCCCCCAACCAGTGGGGCAATCTGCACTCTGCTGTGTTGTGACTGAGGCTCTTGTAGCTGCAGAAGGGTGATCTGAAAAGGTCACTAAAGGGGATAATTGCAGTTTAAAGGTGATTAAAAGTACAGGTAAACCTCAGTTAGGCAAACGGGTGAAACACAGACAACCTTGTCTACACACAGTACTGGTATGTCTATGCTGGTTACCCAGCTCCTACCTTGCTCATGCCCAGACACCATGCACTATTCTTAAGTGCAAGGTATTTCTCTCTTGGCCCCTTCAGCTCCCACTTCCTTGATGTAGCATCAGCCATGAAATTGTTTCCCCATTCATGGATGGGGCAAAGTCTAACCCCTTTCAGCACCATTTAGTTCCGCACAAGAGCAGTCCTTAGATCAGTCCCACGGGGCACTCCTTTTGACTTTCTCCCTTGTAATTACCAGGGCTCCATAATCAACTTAACAATGGTCATACACCATTATTTGTGGCCGTCATTTACCCCACTTGGGCCCATCAATAGCAAATCCCTATCCTTAGGAAAGCTGGTGGCATTACATTGAGCACAGAAGAAAGTTTGGGAAATATGGCTGCTCCCAGGAAACTCAGAAAAAAAGTCTCCATCAAGACTGTGCACCAAGCCATGCTGCTCATTGCAGCAGATAAATTACCTCCTGATTAATTCTGTCCCAACAAATGTCTGCAAGGGCTGCCAGGTAGCAGCAACATCTGTTTAATCAGAGCCTCTGGAAAATTAAATACTTTTGGTGCCTGTGATAGATATCACCTTCCTTCCCCTCTCTCGCTCTGTTCCCCAACCATGGTGCCAGAGTCACTCTCCTCCTCTGCAGCACAGATGGAATACAGATGAACAATTCAGAGCCGATAAATCAATCTTGTTTTACTTATTCTTGCTTCCTCCTCAGCTTTCCTCCCACTGCTGTCCCCTGCCACACAAATACACATACATGTAAGCGCTGCCTTAGCTAGGTCAGCATGATTTTCTTTCTCCTTTTGTCCCACAGTACATAACAAATTAACCTCATCAATATCAAGACTCTCACCATGCCTTCTGCACTCTGGCTGCTACTACATCATCTGGGTTCATATTGGCCTCTTGTGAACTGAACTCCCTCTTGGATGCAAAGGCCAGTTATGAATTTTATAGTATCCTCTTGCCCCTTTCTAAATAGATTTTTCTTTCTAAAACATGGTGTTCAGATAAGACTAATCAAGGAAGAAGTCCTCAGGGAAGAGCTAATTAAAAGGTTTTTCCCCATACATTTTGGCAAGAGATCTGGGGAGCATGACAACTGGCTAATTTGGTTTGCAGAATACTCCCTGTAAGGCTCTACTACACAAAACTATCACAGTGAGTGGTTATGAATTCTGCTTGACTTCTAGTTGAAATCTAAGTTAATTATTTGCTATTAAAAGAGAAACAGTCTTTTGCTCTTCACTGGGTGTTCAGAAAGTATTAGCAAAAAGAAGTAGCTGTCTCAATCCTCCCTATAACAGAAAGAACCTGGGTCTGGGCAGAGAGGATCACAGTACACACACAGCTCAGAAATGAAAGGGGTTTGGTGCTTTTTTACTCTTTGGAGTAAGGAAGATGAGGTTGATCAGGATTCGCAACTTGCTAAATAGCTGTTCACAGCTGATGATGGGAATAGAGATGCTTGTTTCTGTCAATACAGAACCCATCCTGTGGGCTTTTACAATGTTCATCTGCCAGTTTGCTGTGCCTCTGTCTTTGCTTTTTTTTTTTTTTTTAAAGAAGTACTAAATTACTATTAGCTTTCACACAACTATAATTTAAATGAAAATGAGGTATTTTTCAGACACATCCAGAGCACTCTAATTCAAAAAAGGTTTTACAGCCATTTTTTACTGTGAGAAAGCTGTTAAGAGTTCCTCAGGAAGGAAAGGAATGCACAGATCAGTTCTTTCTGTACAACCTCAAATGTGTCAGAGCAGTGAAATAAATTATGCTATTCCAGGCATATCGTGTTGTATTATTTTTGGTAGTTCCCAGCAGTTTGGTAAAACAGGAAATGCAAACCACCACCGTGAAAGGTTCTGTTACACTTTCCATAACCAGTAGCACATATGGATTATTGCCCAGCAATGACAGTATTTATCATCTCAGGTGTTTGGTAGACATGCTTATTTTATTGCGGTCACCAGAAATGTCTACAATAGCAAAATAGTTCCATTCAAATAAGAGCTAATCTGGAACTTGGGAATGTGGCTTTGTAAATATGACAGGGAGCTCAGAAGTCTCTATATTTTAAAGGTCATATTAACAAACATATTAACATATCATATTAACATATCAGTGGGCACCGGTAGACATACATAGCTCTGGTTGATTCCCTTGCTTTCATGCTCTGGAATCTCTCCTGAGTAGAGCAGACTGAGCTGGAAGCTCCAAAATCTGATGCTGACTAGCAATTATACACAATATATACAAACCAGAATTGTGCAGTCTTCTCACCCATAAGCACAGAAACAGGAGTAAAAAATAAAGGAAAATCACATCAGTAAACAAGTACCCACAGCACAGACAGATATTCACTGGGTAAGGTGGTGCAATCTCAAAGCATATTTTAGAGCAGGACTGCCCTAATTGCCAATGTTTTCTGCTGCAACTGCTGTAATACATCTGGCAAAACTCTCTTTGGGGTAAATAAGCTTAGCTCCATTGAGTACAATTAATGGCATTAATTTCTTCCAACAAAGTTTTGGCCAGCTTATATCTGGATGAGCTAAAAGCTGTACACGATCTACTTTGCAGAGGTTTTGTTACATTACGAGCAACCATGCTGAGGGAAGACCCTAGGGAATAGGCCTCAGAACTATGTTTTATCTTTATGCTTTTAACAGGAATGCCGTGTCAAATATAGCTTGTCTTAAGAGTTCTTTTTTTTCTTGTCCTCACCTGAACTGAGACTATTCCTGACAGATGAATGAGGTGAGCATCTCCTTTTGCAGCTGCTATTATTGTCCAGCTATGGGCAATACTGCAGAGTGCTGTGGCCAAAGGACAATTGCCCATCTCTACTACAGGACAGTGTCCAGATTTTGCTCTCTAGCTTGAGCAGAACAGAGTGCAATGCCTACTAAACCTTTTTTTACTTCATTTTCTTTTTTTTTTTAATGTATTATAACAGCTGCAATAACCTCATC
Source organism: Aviceda cuculoides (assembly GCA_035590195.1). Classification (NCBI taxonomy): domain Eukaryota; kingdom Metazoa; phylum Chordata; class Aves; order Accipitriformes; family Accipitridae; genus Aviceda; species Aviceda cuculoides. The sequence continues at coordinate 13,220,679 of JAVJGG010000009.1, read as the reverse complement.
TCACTTTCTTCAGTCTTCGTAATTTCACATGCAAGAGGAAGAGCCTTTCGGTTTAGATGGGACCATTGGATCAACTAGTCTGAACTCCTCCCCAGCAAAAGTCACTGTATTCTGCAGTTACACATGCACTGCTCTCAGTAAGTTTCAGATCTCTAAACCATCTCAGACTAGCATCTGGTTAAGAGTGGCAGTCACTGAGAGGTAGGGAATCCGTTTCTCAGGGTGACTAATTTATCTGTCTTTGTACCTCCACTCATTTGATTTTAGAAATAACCCTTAACAGCCTATAACAGGCCTTCAGCAACTGTAATCAACATAAGCAAGTTGTCAAAAATGCATGAAAATTGGGGAAATTAGAACAAAATAGAACAAACTTCACATTCTCGCTAAAGGACTGGGGAAGAGGTCTAATGCTCCTAACCAAAATTCCCTCTTTCTCTGTTTAAGATCCATCTCTCATCCATATACATCTACATATGAACTCATATATCCTCCACTAGACAAGGTCAAGGCAACAGCTATTGTATCCTACAGCTGGTTCCACATTCTAAGTTGTACATGAGGCAATCTCTGAAGAATTCCCTCCTCTCTAGTCATAGCTGCCTGCAAGAAGAACAGAGTTCATCTTCTATGAGAAAAGGAGCATCATTTTGTGGCTACATATCTGCAACAGGCCTTACTTATAATATCACTTTCCTTACCATATGTCCAATAGTATAACTAACCTGAAATCATCTTGAAAGTGATTATTGGGCAGAGTTTTTTTAAAAAAAGACAATTAATGCCAGGCTGTACTGTTGGCTACTGAAACTCATTAATTTTTATTCTGAATGTAGGAAATACGTCCAGATAAAGGTATTTGCCTACAGTACAAATTATAGAAATGATCATCAGAAAAGAATTAATGCATACCTAGACACATGCACATACAATATTCAGGGCCCAATTTAGATGCTTTTAAGTCTTAGCCATAGGTGGGAGTGCATTCATGCTGAAAGCGTGGTATTACTGTGGGAGCATATTCAAGATACAGATGCTGCCTCAGGCAGCCTTCCTTCCCACGCAATTCCTTCTTTGCCAACACTTGGATCAATCTGCATGGATGTAAGGTGCTGAGATAGAGTAATGCAGGCTCACACATGCTTCTTATGTCTGCTTCAAGCCTGCCCTGCAACACTTTTCTCCCTAGTCTTTGCCACAAAAGTGGCAACGTATGTTTTCTCAGGTTAGCTAGTTGCTGGGGTTTCGGAGGATTGTAAAATGAAGTTCAAGATCCAATATGGAGCTAGCTGCAATTTTTATCTACCTGTCTGCAAATGCATTAAGTGGTGGTGTGAGCCAAGTCAGAGAATGTTAATAACATGACTGGCAGAGGACATTTGAAATTGCACATGGAAGAATGTAGGTCCTGAGCTTGATGGCATAATGATGTGCTTGAACTGTGGTACTCTCTTCAGGCAGAGCTTGAACGAATGCTGATTTCCTTCCCTGACAACTAACAAGACAACAAAACAATGAAGGCTCTTGCCAATTTCTAGCATTTGTCAAATGCTTAAAATGTCCAGAAACAAAAAAGGTGCATACGTATTTGTATTCCCTAATGTAGGTATGACGTCCAACCTGTCACATTAAAATATGCTATCTCTGCATCTACCCTTGTCATATGTACTCTAGTTGTCTTTTTTCTTCTTTTTTTCTATTATTACTTTTGCAACATGATCTTCACTCTTCAGACATCAAACCTACTGTCTATAACCTCATCCCTTCTTCCTCTTTGAGCTTTCCAAGACTGCTTCTGGAGTCGATGGAATCTAAAAAAGAATGACATGCTCTGCTGCTAAGTAACTTGCTCCTTGATGTTTTCACCCATGTATTGTATCTAACAGCTCAAAGTCTATTCCACAAGCTTCCCAGGAAGACGGGTGCACAACTTCTCTATCTGTCCCACCACTCCACAATCCTATTTCTGCCATCTAGACTGCACACATGAGAATGAGAGAACCCTCCCAGCCATCACCTTGTTGTTTATGCAGCCATATGCTGCCACATGTGCTGATCACTATGTAGGCAAGAAAGGTACCTCCATGCTGCAAAGACTTGTAGTTTTGATAAGGTAAACAATAAAGTCGAACATGCTTATGAGGAAAGAGAACTCACAAGGATGTACAGCAGCTCCACGCAAGTTGGACTGGACTACTGCTAAGGCACAGTCCTTGGTCCTGACCTCGTGACTATTATGCCTCTCCTTCCACACGTGGGATACTACAGAAGCGGCTGTTTCTCATAGCGTAAACGGAGCCCAGCAAATGCTCAACCACTCAGAAGACTGAATTCTGTGGAGTCCTGCTAGTTCTGACAAACACTTGTTACAAATATTAAAGAGAACAGGTTTCAGTTTATAAGAATATGGAAACTACATAATATCAGCTATCAAAAACTTACATATTTGCGCAAACAGGTGAGGAGAGCCCTTGAACCACTGCTCTTGCCCACACTCACTGTAGCACACACTGCCACCCATCAGTCACTAGAGTACAGCTTTGCCTCCAGTGAATCACCTCTCAAATAGCCACCTTCCCAAATTGCTATGAAGGATTAAAATTCAGTATGGAGGGAAGATGAGACGCAAAAAAATCTTTTCTAATTTACTTATCTTCTTGAAGAATTCTTGCTTACTACACTTGTATTACTTTCAGTTTCACAAGGGAAGTTCCCTCCTGTCACACTCCAGAAATCGACTAAGCATCACCATGTTTCTTGCTACTCTTGAGAAGATTTTGTAGATCAAGTTTACAAATGACATGAATTGCAAATGACGACTTTCTATTGTGCTCTCAGTTCTAGGATCCCTGGGAATAGCTGTTTGACTCCTCTTCAGACAGCATGAACGGAAAGCAAGTGCTGGTTCCATAGCTGATAGCTATGTTTCTTTCTTAGTGACTAGGGTACAAGTGGCTTGAAAACTCTCACCTTTCTTCACAGACAATGAATCTCTTGTTCAAAGCCCTTTACATAGCCTGATACCCAATCTAGTGCTCCACACTGCCCATCTCTTTTGGCATACAAAGTAGATTAGCAAACGCTCCTTATTTGCCAATTTGAGGAGTTCTGCCCTGCAGCTCTCTGGTCTCTAAGCCACACTTACTGGCTTTGTGTAGTTGCCCACAACTGCATACCCTGCATTAAAAAATACAAACACATTTGTAAGCTGTTCGCTTACAAAACCAGATCAACAGAACTTTGGAGGAACTAAACCTTTGTCCCTAAAAGCATCATCATCATTACAATTCACCCTATTACTACATGAATTATAACCAAGATCAGCCTGCTGGGAAATGGAGTAGTTTTCACATCCAGGTTACTTGAGATGTTGATCTACTTCAAATGTCACTGAACACAGACTTAATACATCATGCTGGAGGGCAGCCTTCACATTTTGGCAAAAGACGTTCTGCTTCCTTTTTCTCCTCCCAATGAGTACTGCCAATACCTGAAATGAGAGTAGAGGACAATGATCCTCTTGGATCTAGCTGGCATAAAGAGCTGTCATAGAATGGAGGGAGCGTGTAACCTGGAACAAGCAACTAAAGTTCATAAAGAAAAAACGGGCAAATTTTACAAAATTCTGGTTTTAGTGAGACTATCCAGATAATTAAAGGAGTTTATTTGAATGGATTGGTGCCCAAATGCTTTTGGCACATAAGCAGTCTGTGAAGAGAATAACTGGAAGGATATAAACAAAAACAGGATAAAGCAACATTTCAGCTAAATATTAGAAAAATAAGGTCAGGCTGTGAAATCACCTTGTAACACAAATGGAAGAAATAGCCTAGGCTATTTAAAAATTAGTTGGGACAAACCACACGGTAAGTTCCATGCTCACTGAGGACTGGACAACATGACCCAAGAAGTCTTTTGTCATCCACAGCACACATAATTCTATCCTGATTACTGATGTACAACATACTAATCTTAAATAAAAATGTAATTCATTATATTCCACTTTGAGTGCATCACTTACTTAATGGGATGTCTCCTAGGAAAGCAATTTAGTAGTGCAGCCAGTAACATTGTCTGCTGTTTAACTGGGACAGAATTAGCATAAATTCAACTTAATAGGGACACATTTAGCTAAGACCAAGTAATTGTGCTACATCACAGTAAAATTCTACAGTCATGAAGTTTTATAACCACTAAATGAGACTATAGGAAAAGTGCATGTATGAAATACCTGGCCAACAGAATGGGTGGTTTTAAGTGCAGTGGTGCATTTTTCATTGCTATCATATTCTGTTGCTATTTGAGGCCTTTTTAAATCTTGTTTTTCAATGGCCTGTTCACTTAGTTGGTATGGGTACTTACCAGAACGAGGAACTTTCCAAGTACTTGTATGTATTGTTCCACTACTATATGGAAACCCATGTTTTGTTATCACCTCAGACTGGAAAAGAGGTGGTGGATGGCTGCTGCACTTCAGTGATCTCCCACAAGCATTTATATTCTGATACAATTGCTTCTAGTAATCCTCACTAAATTATGGAAAATGACATTATCACATTTATCCAGATTTTCCTGTTCCTCAGCCAGATGAAAGAACCATCCAAAAATTAATCTGTCAGCCCACAGATCTGGACAAATGCTACTATTTTCTGTAGGTAAAAGAAGAGGTCCAGGTTTCGTTAAAGGGTATGAGCAATTCGTTAAGAATAGATGATCTAGAACCCACAGAAACATGTTACTGCAAGAATGACTCAGGCAGTAATCATCATAACATACTTATAAATAGCACAGAAAAGCATTAATTCAAGATGACTTCTCACCTCGTAAAGTCACCATATAGAGCAAGCCATGTGCCAAGGAGTCTGTGTAGTCTGTTACCTGCCTCCTATGCCAATTCTTGATGGAAAAGTTCATCAAGCTCTAAGTAATTATAGGCAAGTTTTCTTCTAATCTTAGATGTGGACAGCTAATTCTCTGCAACCTGGCAGTGACAGATTCCCTACAGTTAACTTTTAGTTGTCAGCATGTTGGTTGTTAATCTAATTTTTGTACCTCTCCTTCTTCCTCAAGAATACGACAGCCAGCAAGTCACTCTATGAATGACTACAGGAGACAACAATCTATTATATCTCTTGAGTTTACTATTGAATAAACCTGTATTTGTCCTCCAGGGTAATCATAGGAGCAGTAGTAACAGTGCTCCAGAGATGATCTTGTTGATGATAATGCCAGGTGAGCCTGGAGACTCGGTGTGCTAAGGACAGCATAAACAAATACTCATGTTGCCAAGAGTATGTATCTCTACAGAGAAAATACACTAAATACATCATTCATCTTTTCTGCTGAGCAATCCAGGAGATAGTGTTAAAAGGGGTTAGGCTTCAAGAGTTTATTGGACTCATATAATCTGCCTGTGACTTCTCACTGCCACCATGGGAGAACTGGGAGCACCTGCAGAACCTATGTCACACCTGACAGCCCTGTGTAGATGTTGTGGATTTCCTATGGAGCTGGACTCAACACTGGACGCCAAAGTTTATGCACCTGATTAGCTCCCACAATGACTCCAACAGTACTCGGGGGGGTCTAGAAAAGAGACACATCCTCTGCAATAAAAGTGGCTTCCACAGAAGCCTACCAGCCCTTTGAAAACCCATAACCAAAGCAGAGTGCAGCAGCATGACGTAGTACTACAAATTTCCTCATCTTATGAAAGTGTAATACAAAAACTCTCACTTGAAAGCAACCCTAAAAAAAAAATCCCACTGCACATGAGGTATCCTGCAAAAATACAAACGTCTTCAAAACAATCTTGGGATCATATCCTGAGAGTCATCTCATTCTGGGATTTCTTATCTACCAGATATATTTCAAGCACCTCCTCGCTCTAGGCGATTGAAAAGAAATTTCATCATCCACCTTGGTTACCCATAGACTAAATGGTTGGCTACCATATTTCTGAAAAAGTATAATGAATAGGTTAAATAAGTGAGGGGGAAGGTATCCAGATATAAAGGGGATCTGCAGCAGTAATTTAACACCCCCCCCACATGGGACAAGAATTTGTAGTATCAGTGTATGCCATTTAAAAGTTCAGCGTAGAAACTGGAACCATTTAACTGAATCAGTAGAAAATCACAGCGACTAAATAATTAATTTGGCACAACTGTGTACAGGCTCCATTCCTACCCAGTTTTCACTGATTGTAATGAGCTTTTATTAAATACTAAACTCTGTGTTCACCTGTTTCTTTCCATGCATGAAAATTATGATAACTAACAGCGCACAGGAATAGGTCAGAGGCAACAGTTGACAAGTGCCAAAGACCCTGTTCCCCAGTCCATTTTAGGAATCTATATAAAAAACAGGGCTCAGTTTACCAGACATGCAGAGCAGCTAACTGACCACCTTTAGGCCACTCTAGTTCCATCAAATCATTTTAATTCAAATGCCTGAGTTCACATTTAAAAGCCTACCTTTAGTTAAGCGTATAAACCTAGGAAACACTGAATTTTGCTTTAGTGTTATAAACTACCCTCCAAGTCTACATTTTTACCACTTAGCTTCTGACAGGTTTCTGTCTGCTGAGTTTCTATTATCACTTTAACATTTCATTTTTCATAATTATTTTCCAAAGCAAGGTGATCAATCTTTAAAAGTATATTTGTATAAATATTCAATCAGCTCATGATACTTGAGATTATGCGGTTTAGGACATAATTTGTGGTGAGCATTTAATTCTTTCAAATATTAAATTTTAAACAAAGACTGTGGCTGAAAAATCAGGGTTTTAACCAGATGTGGTAAAAACATTCTGAAAACAGCTGCCTTTAAAATTTTAATAATGAAATACTTTTACAATTACTTTGTAAGGAGGAAGCAAAGTATGCGTGTGCATGTCTGTATGTGTGGTCATATTTGTGTGAGAGAATATTTAAACCCCCTGCCATGAGGACCCTGAAAACATTATTTACTCATCCCTCAAAAAAAATCACATGTCCTGGTAAATAGGAAGTTAGTCACTCCAGAGAGGAACGTGAGGAACCATACTGTGAGGTGTATTTAAAAAAACCCAAAATGTTGTCAACTATTTCTATTATAAATCCGATTCCATTATAGTACTCTCAGTAGCTTGGGCAAAAGTAATTTAAATGGGTGAAGCTGAACTGGAAACAGTACTTGGAATTATTATTTGAAATCAAATAATTTAACCTGTCTGTTACCTGCCTCCTATGCCAATTCTTGATGGAAAAGTTCATCAAGCTCTAAGTAATTATAGGCAAGTTTTCTTCTAATCTTAGATGTGGACAGAATCCACATTTATCCCTGACTCTGTTATTTAAACTTCAAATAAAAACACAAATCTTTATTTTTTCTGTCAAAAATATTGTGAAGAGTTTCCTCCATCCAAGCCTCCCTTAGGCTTCAAGTAATTACAAACAACACAGAAGTGAGGTATGTCTGTGTGAAAATCCCACACCCCTTTGCCTTGAGTTTCCAAGCATGGCAAGTTCAAGCAAGAAAACTAACAGAGAGTAATGGTTTCTCCATTTCCAATTAGTTCTTCAAAAAGCAGCAGTATAAGAAAAAAAACAAAAAAAAGGGGGGGTGGGGGGCTGGGGAGGAGCATCTCTGCTATTCACCAGTGTGAGGTCTGCTGACCGCAGCAGGAAGACATGAACATTAAAGCTGGGCACCATTCGCCTGGCTTCTCAGAGAAGCCGGTAGACAAGAATCAGCTGAATTGGCTCAGCTCCTGATTTAAAGTTTCACCCATCTGAAATCCTGGTCCTGGTAGTTAAAGCCCTCTAGAAGCTAGGATCTGGCTTCTGAAAGACCAATCTGAAAGACCTCCCCCCATGCCTCAGAAAGAGTATGATCAAGAGACAGAATTGTGGCCAGAGAACACTGATTGCAGTCATCCATCCAGAGAGGTTATTGAACACAGCAGGTTTTTCAGGATGTCCTAAAAATTCCTGCATTGGCACCTCAATGCCTTAACAAAGGCTGTACTAGAAACAAAGAAGAAAAGAAAAGCTGAATGAAATGTCTGATCACCTGTTAACCTCTCCACGATGCAGCACAGGAAAAAGTCTTTGTGACTTAAACATGGCTATATAATTTTCAGTTCAGGGAATTTTGCAAACATTATACTTAGAACTGAAAGAAAAAATTTGAGCTGCATGTTTTCCTGCGAACAAAGGGATAAATGTTTTCTGACACCTGGGTGATAACTTACATTGGTTTCCAGTTATGCTAAAATTCCTATTAACCACCTCTCACCTGAAATTTTTATTAAATAACCTTTCCTGAGGCCCCATATTGCTGTCCAAACATGTATTTCCCACTGCCTTTCCTAATGTTTTCAGTCTTTAACGGAAGCCACTTTCCTCCAGTAGAATATAAGCCTCCCTGAAAGCCTTCAAATACCATACAAACGACCCAGGATTAAAAATAAGTAGAGCTGCTGAACATACCTATCAAATCCGTGACACACAAATTCAAACAAACCTAAACTTAAGCAGATGAACAAATGCTCGCCAATCCGTGTGAAACACTCACCGGATTGTTCAGATGGTGCCTTTACACTATAGAATATTGCCCTCTGAACTTCACACAGAAGAAGGAATGCTATTAAAAATTCAAAGACAAGCTAGGTTTGTTTTTGCCAGCTTATGAATTTGTTGAAAAAGTGACCTTTTAGCTCAGTTTCCCAGAGGTGTGAACATTTTTATCATACTGTTGATATATGTGCCAATTTAGAGTAAGTTATACACAGCAGGTGTTTCTAGAAATATTAAAACCTCCGAGCTTGTTTGGACAGCCATTTGAAAACAGATTGCTAAAGGACAAAGGGACACTGCTATTTCCTCCACTAGAAAGGCTCTCTTTTTAAATTTTTATTTTTTAATTCTGTACCACTACTGACATCAGACTTTCAAAGAAATCATGGAATTACAGTATCACTATGGTTTCAATACTAAATATCTTCAATAATATTTTTCTTCCATGTTGTGCTTACAGTGCCTAGACCTACCATACAACAAACTATTTTAAAATAATCAGAAGCAATTTATTTTAGTTTAGGTAAGTTTTCTCAAAAATCTGTCTACCTTGTCAGTAATTTGGAAGGGGGAAAATATGTAGCTTTGACAGTGAGGCAAACTGCCATTGAGTCCTACAGGCTTATATTCTCCTATTGAACCATAAAGACCATTAGTATTAATAGAGGCTACATACATACACTTCCCTCAACACACCAATACAGCATAACTGTCAGGGAAAGAAAGCCCATCACGAAGGAGTGCAGTGCCTATGTTTTTGTATGCATTTCTTGGAGATCAGTGTCTTCAGAACACTAATAGGCTGAAGACTCACGCATACAGACTTAGCTTGACTTTCTGGAGCATCCAGAGAAAGTCAGTTTCTGAGGATGATTTGTTAACTCAGCTTGAATTTGATAAACATGCCTTTCAAAACAGATACAGACTGTAGGATGCAACTTCTGGTTGCATAATCTTGTCCATGAGCATCTATTACATAAAAAACCCCCAAAGACTTAAAAACAGACTCCAGATATGCCCTTTATGTACCTTCCAAATAACTTTATGTATCAGACTTTGTGCCTAGATCTTTTCTTTAGTGGTTTTTCTTTCAGATTTTATTAGGATTCAACTGAAGATTCCTATCTCAGTATTTCCCTTACATATAAAAAAAAAGATCAAAAACTATGCCAAAAAGAAGTCAACCCATACCAATGTTTCTGTCATTCACTACCTAGATACAGGGCAAGAGCACATTACACACCAGAAATGTAGGTCAAAGACTCATCACCGCACACGCTAACAAAATAAACCATAATGATGTTCCATTTACATCGTTTAATCTTCTTTCTTTCAAAAAAGCAAATAAGGGACAAGAGTCAGTCTGGGATTTAAATCTGCACAATTAAGTAACTTATTTTGCAGCATTCTGGAAGGATGGTGTACTTAGGGAAGGAATTAAATGTTAAATAATGAGACTTGGCAATACCGAAAATAGGTGTTGTTCACGGCGGAGTGAAGAAAGGGATGTGATTTCTCCCTGCTGATCATATGTAGGAGACTGCACTTTGTAAAACAATCTGGTGAAGAAATGTGAGGCCCAACAAAAAAAAGAGCTTTGTCCAAACACTACAAGTAATGAACATATAGTAAATATTATCTGCATATTGGAAAGTACAGATGAAAAATGTTTCTATAATTAAATTTTAAAGAGGTGGTGGAACATGCTTTTTATCGTCTTATCCTAACTTGTGACTGAGCAAGTGGGTATCAAAAGTAAAAATAGGCATTTTTCAGCTCCAACCAGGCGAAAGCTCATCTCTCAGTTCTGCTATTACAGTGCTCATAGCAACATATTTACCGATACACAGGCAGATTGGTGATTAACCTAGGAAAACATTAGCTTACTGTAATGTGTGACATGTTTTGACAGAGATATGAAAACTCATTGTCCCAAGAAAATATGACCAAGGACGTACAGGTCTGTTGCTAATGTATGTAAATACATGTACACTACTACACATACATGTAGACTCAGTACACGCTGCAATTTAAACACTCATTCATGCAATATGCTTGCTTGTATTATCAATGGACAACAATATTTGAGGTTTTTTAATTGACAATTTAGACATTCCCTTTAATTGTGAGAGCTGGACTTAAAATTAATCACAATGAAAATTATTTATCCACTTTTTTCTCTTTTAGTTATTCTGATCTCACAATCATAAACTAGGAGCAACTTTAGTGACTTAAAAAAGGAACATAATGCTGAAAAAAACAATGACAATTTAAAATCTAATAACTGCTCTGCACCAGCGTAGGCACATATATTGCAGACAGGCTTTTAAGGTTCTTTAGGGAACTACAGCCAGTGTAGAGGATCACTTTCTACCTTTTAATTTTCTTTAATGCTCTTGCCCAACATTTCCAAGGCTCCTATCAACCTTACTGTTGTAATTCCAAATGACCTCTGATATAGCTATTACAATAACACTGCATCCAACGCTACTGGCTCTATATTGTTGACTAACATCTACTAGAAAACACAAACACATCTCCTACAAAAAAAAAGAAAAAAAAAAGAAAAAAAAAAGGAAAAAAAGACCTCAGAGAAGTCTGCAATTATTCATGAATATCCTAAGACAGGCGGGTGGCTAGTCCATGTAAACAGTTCACGTTATGAACCACAGAGTTATTAGAATTAATACCAGCTGAAGTTTTGACTGGCTGCTGGGAATACTTTGATGTTGCTTTCTTGGAACACATTAACTCTTCCCTCTCTTCCCCCAGGTCAGGTTTAAGAAAAAAAGACTGCAATAACAGTACAATGAAAATGTCATGAACTGTACTTCAAATGAGACAGCAAGGAAACGGTAGCTCACAGGTCACTGAAGTACAAGGTCACTAGTAACAAGGAAGTGACAACTGACATCACATTGTATTATACTCTTACAGGATGCCCTTTTTTCCCCCCTCCTCCTTCTCTAGGCAGGCACAAATTGGTATTTTATTCCAGTGCTGAACCTGTGACATGAGAAATGAGATTTCAAAAGAGAGAGTGGACTCTGATTTCAGGGACAGCCTAAGTATTTATATTAAAACAACATATTTATATAACATGACAGAGAAAAATCTAACAAAACGCTTGAAATGTATTCAGCATTGAAACCTTCAGCACATCACATTCACATCAGTTTGTACTGTGCATACCTCAGTACATGCATCTAGCTGTGAAAGATGAAGAATGCAGCATCTAAACTCACAAAGCTCTGGAGAAGCTGACAAGGATGGCAGTAGGACACTGGTACCTTAGTGTCAGTATGAGTTGTGTGGGGCTCAGTTACAACCACAATGGGCAACAGCGCGCGCACAGACACACACACACGAAGAAAGCTTGTTGGCTTGTCCTTGTATTTGTGAATTTATTGACCTACAACTCAGAAGCTGAGATTCTTTCTGCTTGTTGTTTCAGGAAATCATGGCAGAATTTTAGTATGGGACAAGAACAGCTTTGGATGGAACAATGTAACTTCTACAAGATACACATGAGACTCCTTATTCAATACTTAAAAACGCTTTAAAAGAATGAAGGCAGTAGATATGCAGCCTTTCCAGAAATAGCTGGCATCTAGCTCCTTCAGCCCAGTAACATTCTGTCACTCGGACAGAAGTCTCCTCTTGACAACTTCTTATGCCCTACTACTTATGAATTATCTATAGTAATTACTTTGAATAATAGTTAAAGTAATGCCAATTATCTCAAAAAAATTCTAAGGTATTTGCATGGTCCTTTTCACAGCCCTGTTTTTTCATGTTCTTCTCCCATAAAAGATTCTTGGGAAAAATCCTTTCTCATTTAGAAACTCTCATTTTTTCCAAAATTGAGACAGAATTGCGTCAAGTTTGAATTTTATGTAAGCACATAACTCTTGATTTATACTTTTTATTGATTGAATTGTCTTTTCCCACAATCATTTAAAACTCAGGCAGAAATAGGATAAATGAACTGATCTAGGACTCCATCCAGGTGAGCACTTAAAGGTGCCATTAACCGCAAGCACCAGGAGGAACTCTGCTGAAAACCACTAGACGGCGTTCCTGAAGGGCTCACCGCGAGTTCAGGAGGAGAACGGAAATCCAGCTAGAACCACCCAAACAAAATTAAAAGTCCACAAAATGAACAAATAAGTTAAAAAACAAAAATCGCCCCAAACCCCACAACATAACCATCTATTTCAACTGGTCCAGATCTCTACTTCTTAATTTTTTGCCACCTTAGTTATGCAAGCTAACTGCAAAAAAACCTCCACAAGCCCAAACCCAAACAAATGAAACAAAAAAGCCCAAAGCCACCACACAAGACAAAATGACAACCAAAAGCTGCACTCGGTAATTCTGGACAAAATTCCCAATGCAGATGTAGCTCTAACGGTGACAGAGAAACTTTTGTTGTCTGGCTTGATTGTGTAACTACACAGAAATTACACAGAAAACCAGCAGAAAAAATGCCTTCAAATGGCATACGCTGTATTTGCCCCAGAAGATATACAGTTCTGCTACTGACGAGCCCTTGGAGCAAACCTGCACCCCAGGAAAACATTTTTACGGAACTGAGATTATGAAGTCTATCTAAGATATTCCTTTAAAAAGCAATTCCAGATATTATGCCTGTAAATCAACATTTTTGTTAATGAGACAGTGGTTGCACTGGCTGACTCTACTGTCTGAAAATCATAATCCTGAGATTTAGACTGCCCTCAAATGGGTCATACAAGCCAAAAACCTAATCACGACAATTTTAAGCGTTTGCCTATTTGGCTGGCATTTATTTATAAGTCACCTCCAGCTGCTAGGGATTTTTGGCAGAATCTCCATCTGCATGTAAGGCCTCCCAAAAGATAGCACCAGGTTCCACTCCTCAACTCTAACCTCTGCCTGGTACTCCCCATGACATACAAACTCTTTGTTGTTTCCTCATAAGCTTTCCTTGCCCTTCAAGCCCCCCGTGGTCTCCTGGACCTCTATAAACCACTCCTGTGAGTGCTATTAAATTAGCTGATGCAGACTGAGCAAGAGTCAGTTTCTTGCTGACTTCTGGTGTGCGGAATACATATATACAGCATTCTCTATAGTTACTCTCTGCACTTGTTCATTTACTCTTCATTGTTTCAGCAGGTTTTCTTTCAAATTATTTCTTTTGGGCTTTTAATCTTCATCTCTACTTGCCAAAGAAAAATGGTGAACAAGGCACGCAGCTCTCAGCAGGAGCAGAAGCAACACTCAGAATGAGAAGAACAGCAAAGCTGACAGCTGTGCTTTTCTGCACTGAGCACAGTGGGTAAATCAATACCCCGGCAGCCCTGCTGCCATCTGTGGAGTTTCTGGAGCAGACGTGTTATTTATAGAAACTTGTTTGCACAAAGCCAATATTTACCTGTCGGTGCTGTCAAAATTTGCAATCCATCTTTGCTGTTACCCTGCTGGTTTTCCTGTCAATAGTGGAATTTTCCAAAAGAAAATACTGTAACGTTTTTCTCCCCCTAAACGTTTCCTTCCTGCAAGGGTCGGTTACGTTAATTGTTGCAGCAGGAACGCATCTGGTTTCCATGGGGCCTTGGGGATCCTCCAGAATGCCAGAAAGCTAAAGGCATGTCAAACCTAAAGAGCCCATTTCTCTGTCTTGTTCCAGCAGCAGCAGCATGGCATTTCCCTGCCAAGGCCAAGCTGAGATTTAATATTACGAAAAAACAATCATCCCCACCCCCCAAACCAACAGAAAGGTTTCCTTTTTGAAAATTTGGCTGCTGCTGCTACTGTTGTAACCATAACCATTACTTTCAAGCAGGAGAGAAGTTTTAATGTGAAATTTCAGTGTACTTGCCTTTAAAAGTGAACTCAAATTTCACAGCTAAGTCCCAGGAATGAAATGCACAGGTGATCTCAAGCCTGGTTCCTTGCAGGCTGACATGTACGTCACCAAACTACAGGCATGCCCGAAGGAGACGAGGAGGTGGAACTAACCTCTGGTTTCTGTCCTAGTTTCTTCAGTCAGAGGCTGGATTGCACAGCTAGGACAGTGTGAAGTAGTGGGACTGGCTTCTACCAGTATCTTGGAGTGGCTACTCAAAGGCTGTCACTCCCTAGGACTATTCTCACAGAGCTTTTGATGGTCAATTTTCTGAAAATAAGAGTTCTTCCGTAATCAGAGATAAAGTCCGACTGAAAATGGCAATCAAACCCAGCATCATAAATCTGTGTCACCTTTCATTTCAACTAATGCAAGAGCGTAACTGCTGTCGTAAGTCACTGAGAGGCTCAGGGTTCAAAACCAGCTCCTGTGAGCGCCTTGGGTTCAACTCTAAGTGAGCTATCAGCTCCCAGTAGGTCAGCACTCTGCCACATCACCGGCTAGCAACCCACGTACCCTGCAAGCTCACAGGACAGAGCTGGAGAAAGCAGGGCATGGCTTAAAGCAGGAACAGCAGAAGCATTTTTCAATAAGTGGTTTAAAGAAGAAGGATTAAATTATTCTGTCAGATGAGGAATGTATTCTGTGATCTGTACAGCAAATACCAATGGAAGTAGGACATTGCTTAAATACATGCCAGTCTGGGAGCCATCTAAATGATGAGGGGAACAGGTGAATAAGGACACTGAAGAGCAGCAATAAGTCTTTTAGATTTGCTTTTGTTTGTTTCAATATTAATTACTGAGCCCTATGACTTAAACAGCTTCCTAGCCTTTGGCTAGGAAACACAGTAAAGCCAGAAAATGGAACAGGGAAATTTCTCACTCTTGTTTTCTCCACTGAGACTCACAAAAA
This sequence comes from Aviceda cuculoides, assembly GCA_035590195.1. Taxonomy (NCBI): domain Eukaryota; kingdom Metazoa; phylum Chordata; class Aves; order Accipitriformes; family Accipitridae; genus Aviceda; species Aviceda cuculoides. The sequence continues at coordinate 13,205,310 of JAVJGG010000009.1, read as the reverse complement.
GGATCCTCTTTATATAATGTGGTTTCAGATGGTTTTTTAATATTGTTTAAAGAGCATGTCAAAACCACAACAAAGTAATTTCTCCTCTTAGATAAGGTCTACAAACTCCCCCCAGGGTAAGTATTAGAGAGCCTGCAGGAAAACTGCTTGTTAGACAAATGGAGCCACAGATGTGACTTTCATTTGGTGTGCAAAGCAGGGATGCTTCTACATACAAGGCAGAAATACTCAATTATGAAAAGTAACATTTTTACCACAGACATTCCTCTAAAACAACAGGCTCACAGATATTTAAATTTTTTTTGGGGGGGGTGTAGAATTTTCTGGTCTTGTCTCCTGCACTAGGAGTCCATTTCTACTCTTTACAACTGACAACAAAAATGTTGCGAGCTGATAATGCTCAGGATCTCACAGGATCAATCTACCGGTGATAAAGGCTCCTGTCATATGTGCACTATATCCACAACAGCATAATTCTTTTTTTCCTTAACACGCACTATGGGACCTCTAGGGCTCGAAGTTCTTCTGCACTCAGATCAGTCCATAGCCAGAGCATGGTACTTTTCATTCCACTTCATTATTAACCAAGTATTACATTTGCAATACCAATGCTTCTATTGTGCTTTGCCAGATCTGGTCTAGCTACCGCTGTGCTACTGCTCCATGTTGATCAGAAAAATGTTTGTCCTATCCTACTAACAAGCAAACAGCGGCCCTATCCCACGCCTTTGCCGGTGAAGCCTTCCCTCATTTCTTAAGCTTCGATAGAGGTCACAGCAATAAGAACACTCCTTAAAAAGAAGAGAAACTTCATGGAAATAGTAATGAGAAAATACAGGCTGAGTTTAAGTACTAGACTGGAGTTTGACATGTTTGTGGATACCCAGCAATTCTGCTTAAGTACAGGTGTCACGATATTACCAATTTGCACTACTTGAATAAAGGTGAGTTAAAAACTTGGCAAGGACCATAGTCTGGATATGACCCGAAGGATCTTTTTGCACTTAAAATACAAAAAAACCCAACTAAAAGGTCATCCCTTTAATTTATGCACTCTATTAACATTTAGGTCACACAGATCTAATTATTGACTGCCACAGGTGCCTTTGTATGACCTTGGACACATAATTTAATCCTTCCATGCATTCATTCTCCTTTTATCTTACTCCCTAAGAAGCTAATGCTACAGGTAGTATTAGTAGCTCTCATGGGCTCATGGATGGGCCTTGCTCACACACTCAGGGTTTAAACCAATGCCACTTTGGGCTAGGAGAACAAGATCCAATAGGGTAACTGAAAATGTTGCGTACTTTTGCTTTCCTCTGTATTACCTAGGAACTTCATCTGAGAAATGTGATTTTCACATATGAGACTATTCCATCTAAGAAATGAAATCCTGAGATAAGCAGTCCCCTTGATCTATACTATGGCTCATCATACAGGTCACTCAGTTCTCCATGTAGATCTACATGTCTTAAAGGGCATTGGAAAATGTTGTGTCCTGAAGCATGCAACAAGACAGACGGAATAGAAGTTTAACGGTTTCCTCTGCTCTGATGTCTATTACTGAGTTCCAGGGATGCAACCTGAATGACCCAAGTGATCCTTTTCAGTTCAATGCTCATTAGTCTTTTCCTTTCTTGTGCCTGATTTAAAAGAAAAAAAGGAAAAAAGCTGATTGCAGCCTTCAGCATACTTATGTGATTAGGGTAATGAGGAAGAGACTATTTTATAAAGCACTTCAGATTCTTTCCTTCAAATTTCAGAATGCAGCTGGTTTCAACCTCCCAGCTGGCAAAGAGGGGACTCCTCACTGTAAGTACTCTGCTTAATCTGGGGACTTCTCAATCAGACACAGCTGAAGTAGTGACATGATTATAGGCCTTGGTCAAGTGTCGCAATACAAGATGATTTATATTAATCAGCATTCTCTGGAATCAGTGCAAAACAAATCCAACACAACTACAGACCTTGAAAGAAGTCTTTCTTAACCCACCACTCTTTCCATTGTCTGAAAATACCCTCTTGACAGATGGTCCCCAAGTAATCAAACATTTACAGCAGCAGAAGACCGGCACACAGCCTGGCCATCAGAAACATCACTGGTATGTGTTGAACACCTCCTGTAAATTCCCTTTTGGTGTTCACAGGTTGGTTTTGACCGTAAGTAAAACTTAACCTTTCTCAAATTTCAGTACAACGGTGCTCTCAATACCTTTGGAGGGTTCCAAGTTGTCAGAAACCATCCATTGCTGTCCGTGACAAAAAAACCTGTCTGTCTCTGCTGTTACTGAACACTGAAATGACATGCTTATGCTAAGACAGATGTGCCAAGTCTCCTGATTTGTGAAGGAATAAACTAATATACACAGGCTATTTTAAATCCTGCTTAAACCCCAATTCGCAGACAATTTAAAGGGTTAAAGAAGAAAAAGGGGAGGGACAGGGCAGATTTGGCTGCCTCCAACTAGCTTTCAATGCACTGAGGTAAAGGAGCCAAATGCTTTCTTGCTCTGCTCTTATGACGGCCACTTCCCTCACTCTCTTTGCCTCACCTGCAAAGCACCAGCCTCTGCTTGGCCACTATGTGGTACTCACATACTGGTGTGATAGAATGTGGGAATAAAAGATAACTGAGGTAGCAAAGTGCGTCAAAAGAAGAGAAAGAGGAAAGTTACTGCAGTCAAAATACTCAGAACAACAGGGTGACTTTGGACCATATTCCAATCTGTCTCTCGCACTGGATAAAGCCAGATTTTGGACCCAAACCTGGTACTATTCACAGACAGTGATGTATTTAAATGTTAAGAGAAAAACATCTGTTTTGAAACCTTTAAAAAATCTAATCCATAGGAACTGGAACAGGCATTTCAGTCTATCTACCCTAGATCAAATTCCAGATGACCACATAGTTTAATGCCTTGCTTTCACCTCCAGCAAACAAGGCTCTGCCTTACTGGCCAAATGGAAGCAATACCTATGGCTCCAGAAACACAAGCAACAGCCTGTAGGAATCCAAACTGTCCCTCACATCATAAATGTTGCCCACATCGGCTCTATCAGAATATGAGTCTTTCTGCTCACAAACATGATCAGCGTCATTAAGCTCCCCTCGTTAGCAGCGTTTTCCACTATGTCTCTGCATAGGCATGGCTAGGCTGAGAGAGGCCAGGCACTGGAACCTCCTTTATTCTGCGTAGGAGAGCGTATAAGCCTGGGGAATGGAGAGGGTGCTTTTAATTAATCCAACATAAACAAACATGCCTGAAAACATAGCAAAGAATAGAGAGGCTCAGCCTTCTGTAGGTCAAACCCAAGGGCTACACTCGTACCCCAGGGCAATGTCATTATCCTCAGCTCAGCTGCACAAGGGATTAATTTAACCCTCAGAAAAGAGTCAAGAGAAACTGGGAGAGGAACAGAACAACCAATTAATAAGAGCTGTAAGGACACATGTTCACAGAGTTTAGTTCAAATTCCTCCTTTCAGTTGCTGTTTTTAGTGCAAGAAGGTACATATAGTAACATTACCGTTTCTATTCTGCTCCCTCTGCTGTTGTCAGAGCCCTTTCTTCTATTATATATTCTCAAATGACTTTTAATTTAAATGATTTATATTCTCAAAACCCATAAGATCTGGTTAAGTACTCTGAGGCTTGCTCACCTGTCTACTTGAATTTTTTCTTTTGCTTTCTTTCAACAAATTCTTAAAATGTAACTGTAAGCCAGAGAACAATTTTTTTTTTAATTTTTTTTTTTAATGAAGCTGCTTTCTGTTTTATAGCTAATCGTTTCAGTTGTGGGCTGCAAGCAGTGTTCCTTTTCCAGAAAGAGAACGCTGTCAGGTTCTAAATGTGACTGTGTACCTTAGGTGTAAAATTGTGCAGTGGCCCATTATTGTATCAGCTGCCACTATTAAGCTGGAAAAAGAAAAAAGGGGTTGGAGAGGCAAAGCATTAACAGCAGAAACATCCTAGGACTCAGCATTTTTTATACTCAGGGGTACATTTTTGGTAGCTTATTTTTACATTTCCAGTCTTTTCTTCCTTGAAGATGATTGCTATTTGTCCAACTCAGTCAAGATGCTATATTGTCTTTTATTTGATTAACTAAAGGATCCCAATGTAACTGGAAGCACTGGAAAATGTAAATGATACAGAAATTACTCAAATACTTTTTCCAATCCCAGCCCTTGTAGAAACAAGGTGGAGAAGACGTCTGTAATAGACATGTAATTGAAGGTGACCTACCTACTGTCTCCAAAACAATTAATATGGCCTGTACTCTCTTCTTCCCTCCCTTTCCTTTTCTTGAGGGCTCCCTCATTCCTCCCTCCCCAAGAAGCCAACCTGCAAGCCTTCCCATAACACAGCAGGCCTACATCTTCTTCTGAGAAAGGATACATGCACAGGAGGAGGACACATTGGCTCTAGTCATGGTGCGGGACCACCCCAATCATGTACCAATGAAGCAGCACACAATCTTGAGCTTATACTTGACCCAACATTACTCAACCAACAACCAAACTGGCATCACTGGTCTAGTCTAAACTTTAACAGTGATGAGCTATGGCCTATCATACATTTTCACACACGTTATAAAGTATACTTATTCACATTTTAGCTCTTTCAGACCCAAATTTGGCTCTAACACTGACCAATTTGATTTTTTGAGAAAGATAGCCCTCATTTGGACCCAGTGAGCCAGAAATAAGTTTAACTGAACATCAGGAACAATTTCAGGGTTAGTACATTGCACTGCTTCTCTACAAAACTATTTTTGTTACAGGAAATGTCACGTCTCCTTTAAGAAACTAGATTCGTAGTGCTTTAGCTACAGAAGTGTCCTTGGCTAATAAAATGGGTTTACATCCATGAACTTTATTGCAGGCCCTCTGCAAGTAAATCTTAACCCTATAGGCTCAAGTCTGTTTTTGCTTGCTCTGAACCACAGCATTGTATCTTCAGTATATTTTATACCTGTAATATCCCATTAACTCAGGACAGTGTCATTGCTCATGTGTGTCAGAGGTGGAAAGCCAGGGAGCAAAAGTGAAGTTCTCTTGCTTGGTTCAAGGTGGCACAACAAATCTGTGTTGGGTGGAGGAACTGAAGCAAACTGTGTCAGTATGACTTAATCACCAACTGCACCATGAAACAGTGCTTTCTCCTTTGGTGCTTCTCAGAGATAGCATGCATGCCAAATACAAAGAATACCTTCTTGGTCAAGGTTGGTCTTGGTATTTCCATTCTGGATATGGCATGAATGTTCTCTCTTCCCTTCATAACAGAAACTGCCAGCTACAACAAATCTTGGCTTACAGTTCTGCTTTTCCCACTGTTCACTCTTCTTTGCCCTCAAACACTGCAAAGACTTGCTGTACCCTGCTTTCCTCTCTTGGATTTTGCCGAGTACTTTCTGGCCATCATTCTGTTCTGGTAACACAGCAACTTTGATTCACCTTTCCAGACCTTTAGAGACAAGTCCCTTTACTAGTTTTCCTAGTTTTAAGTATACTAAAGATCTCCAGAAGAGATGACCTTCTTGCCACTCTATGTGACAGAATAGAGCAGCAGTTACATACATTAAATGAGCATACATCTGCAGCTTGTTCCTACGATATGCTTGGAAGGTAGCTTCTGAGTGAAGATCAATCTGGCCAATACAGAATTTATTATGCCTCTCAAATAGTAAGCTGGAACAAAGCTGAGTGGCCACTGATGTCAATGAAAAGCTACTGGATAGCATCTATAAACATCTACAGCCTAATTTCTCATTCTTGCACTCTTGAAAATAGGACCACTGGTTTTATAGCATTATCCTGGTGGTTTTGCTTCTAAATTCCTTTATCTTAGGAGTTAATTTCTAAAATCAAATTGAGAGGAATATAAGGTGATATGATTTAGTATTTAAAAAGAGATCCACTTAACTCTGAAGGTTCATTAACAGCATTTGGGGGAGGAAGGGGTTACACAGCAATATGCCTAAGAACTGGCTCTCCTTCTCATTCTTCCTAATAGCAATCTAGAATGCATAGGGTAGGATATCTGCACTGGAGGTGGTGTAGCCAGAGCATGCTGATATTGCAACAAAATCTTTGATGGTTACCGTGAGGCATTTTCTCTTATTTACCCTGTGGCAAGGCAAGCCTTACTAAAGCAAAGCACTTGGGGAAATGGTGGACTGCCAGATCAGTGAGCAAAGTGAACAGCCTGTACAGGAAAGCTCTTTTTCATGATGTTAACTGAAGTTTTCCCAGAGCTGGGATTCCCAAGCAGGGATGATTTTCATCATTACTGCAGTAAGGCCATTCTCAAAAGACCCAAAGAAAAGAATGACATCTAAGCATAACACTGAAACCAACTACTAGACCGGCCAAACTCATTTATAAGAAAGCCCAGCAACACTTAACTGGCTGCCAGGTTAAGCCACTTCCTATTTAAAGACCAGAAAGGCCAGTGTGGCTCTTGATGAGGCCAGCACAACTGACTGCACGGTGTTTGGACTATCACGTTTAGAAATCAGTGGTTAAGGATCCCGAATTACCACCAAAGGATTCCGAGCAGAGCAGACAAAATCTCATGCAAGTGATCAAATGCTGCTGTCAAACACATACAGTTTAATCTTCCTATCAAACCTGAAAACACGCATAAAATAGTAGAAAACTGCTCTTTTTCTTCCTTTTCAACCTCATACCTTTTCACGGGTAAAATATTTTCAGAACTCAACTCCTCCTCAAGGCTGATACCAGCAGGAAAATAACTTGAATGGTAGGTAACATTTTTAGGCTATTGTACAGCCTTGTTTCACTCACACATTTGTCAGTATGGTATATGTATTAATTTAGCTTTTTTTTGAAGATGCCTTTTAAGTCTGCCTAGAATCACAGGAAAAAAATAGAAATAACCTAGCAATACAGAGATCTGCATGTTCTCCAGAAATTTACATTTCAAGTGATGAGCCTGTGCACTGCATTAGTAAGAAGTCTTCTAGGACTACAGGGCAAACCAAAAGGTGAAGTATTCCTAGATTATTTGTAACATCTATACACACAGAGCAAACCATTTTTCTTCTTACATCAGCAATGCCAAGCATCCTGGTTACCTCCTCCTATTACATAAACCTGGATTTTCTGATAATTTCTAATTGGATGAGTGCATACTAGTGTCGTATTAAAAAACCCTCCTGTTGCTAAGACCAAGGGACTCATCTTCCCTGAGCAACCTCATACACTTTTCGAAGTAGTTCAAATCATGTTTGGAGAGCACTTGCATATTGGAGTAATCCCACTGAAATCCCTACAATGGCTCCTGTGATTAGTTCTGCTTAGCACAACAGAGAACTACAGAATTTGTTATTAAGCAAACTCTTCCCAGATAAAAATTAAATGCACTTTGGTTAATTATCTCCTCTTTCTCAGATACACAGAGAAAACTGAAGAAATAGAAAACTAAATTGAAAAATCTGTAACTAAGACATTATTTTCTTTTAATATATACAATAATGTAGCAGCTTGCTTTCTGGCCATTATATGAAGATTTGTGCCAGTCCACTGCAGAGTTAAAATAAATGTAAAATGTTACAGCCGGAATTAAAGAGCTTGCTTCTCAGGGCTTGCTTATCAACCTATCATGACCTAAAATGCACATGTCTACTTCTGCTGAGTCAATGTGGTTTTAAAAATAGTGGATTCTTTTTTAAAAAAAGATTCCCTACGTCTTTACGGCTGTTAGGGTTAGCATGGACTATTTATAGGCATCAATGAAAAGGAGGAAGTCTTACTCTGCTCTCCTACTGTTCCCTGCAGGTAAGAGGAGCTTGCAGGTTTTTAGCAAAATCTCTGCCATCTCTTGACAAAACTGGAATTATCAACAGGGGACAATTGCGCAGCAGCAAGATAAATCAGTGCTATTACAGAATGACTTGGAATAATGAAACAATTTGATTGACTGTGCTGCTGGACTGTAGCAGCCAACTTGGCTACAAGTACTTTCTTTCTCTTCCTTTCTCCCTGCATCCTGAGAGCAAAGCAAGTAACAAGCTGTTATCCCTAGTGGAACATTCTTTTTTATATATTGGTTATCAAAATTGTTGCTTGTTTTGTGATGACTCACATAGAGCTCTTTGACATCTTTCATTTTGTTCAGGAGGAGGTGCCTTTTGACTGACTTCACAGTACAATTTGACCACTTCGCTCCAGAAGGAAGACAACCCCTTGATTCTGGGGACCAGCCTGAAACTGATGGGAGTTTTAGCACTTGTTTCAACACAACCAAGGTTTCTTCTGCACTGGTGTTCCTTTTAAGCAGCTCCTGAGTTCGCACCCTAAGCACAACGTTCATATAAGCAATGAATACTGCTGATGCAGTTGGAACTGCAAAGCAGGGACACTGTGCTCTGCACTAGAACTCCCACAGAACCTACTGCATTCACCTTTTATGGGTGCTCTGTGGCACTGGCTACAGATAGATGCTCCAAATTGGCTGTGGCATCAGAGATGCACAATACCCTCAGTAGGTTACATGGTTAGCCAGCACTAATGATGCAGAGGCGGTGATGAAGACACCAGATCAAGAGCATGATCTGAAAGGATCTGGATTCAGGCCCAGGTGTCTGCCTGTGCAGGAGATCACGATGAAATGTGCACGTTTCTCTACAATCACAAGAACCACACACTGTGATTATCTTTTGGCAGCCCACTATTGCAAACTGCAACAACCTCTGGGATTTTGGTGCAAAAAAGCCTCTAAATCATAGCTCAGGCAAACTTCTGGAACAAGCAGCAACTAAGCTCTGGTTTAAAATCATACAATTAGCTGCGGGGCTCTCCTATACTTTTCACATTACGAATCTGTCATATATCTCTTTGACTGAAAAAAAACGAGTTTCATTCAGTTACCAATACCCAATAACAGTTAACAGAATTAGAAAGGTGACTATTTCCTCCTTGGTTGAAAGCTGACAGCGAAGTGCTTTGCAATCAAAAAATCTGACGCACATCCAGCAATTGTTTGTCTTACCAAATCAATGCTAAACACTAATGCTGAGATCTGTATGCCTGAAACACTTAATATTTACTCCACCAAAGAACCCCTTGGTTAGTAGTTTCAAGCTTAGACCTTAAATACATAATAAAAATTGAAAGCCTTGAAATTCGCTGGGCTAGAACGTTTAGCAGTGAAAACTGTTATTGCGATTGGTGCAAAGTTCAGTGTGGACTAGAGGCCCATGACTTTTGAATGAGGAAATCCTGCATGCAAAGGTGGGCTGATATATAATTTCACACATGAATGAGCAGAACTTATTTTGAGACTCACTTGTACCTTTTCTGTACCATTAGAAATGAGCATAATTCCACCTGCAGTTGAAAATGGGAATTAAGACATTCTAAGCATAACCCCAAAACATTGTGTTGCTGTTTGAGATAGGGTGATAATTTGAACAGGGGATTTTAAAAGGTAAATTGGGAAGTGAGAACAAAGGAATTTGTGAAACAAGTGTGAACAGACTTTCCACTCTTCTATTAAATATTTAACTGGGTTATAATAGCATTCAAAGGCAGAAAAATTCAAGACCAACTATTAACATACAAATATAATTCAATTTCTTATTGCAGTTACAGAGCATCAGAGGTACTTCTAACTCAAGCCTTTGCCTAGTCACATTATGCACCAAAGAAGCTAGTGGTGTAAAAATGAGAGGTTTCATGCACATCATGTACCTCCTTGCAGCTGTACCTGTTTCAAAGCATGACCCTGAGAGCTTGAACAGACAATAAAGAGTCTCACATCAGGGAGGGTCCCCTTTCTGAAAGCTGAGGCGCTTCTGTCAGACAAATGGCTTAATTCCACCCTACAAAAGGTGAGTATGGGGAGGTGGAGAGGAGAAGGTCCCTTGTGAAGGCACAGAGAGAGTCCTGAGAGGAGCCTGGTTAATCTATGGTCCTTCCCTTCCCTGAGACTACATTTTAATCCCTTGTGCTGAATACAGATTGTGAATTAGTTTTCTTGCAGAGCAAAGTTCTTCCAGCCACAACGTTCCTCAGCATCATGCTGAATTATCAGATGCAGAGATGATAACCTTGTGGCAGTGACAAAAACTGAGACATCCTTCCCTTGGAGGGGGTTCAGGGCAGTAGCCACAGCATGTTCTGGCACATCCCAGCCAGCTGAAAGACAAGGGCTTTGCTGTGGCTAGTGCTGAGGCAAGGATGCAATGCAGCAAAATGCACCCCTTGACTCCGCTGTGCCTTATGCCCATGATCTATCTGTATGGAGGGCAGACAGGCTTTGCAAAGCCGCTCTGCTGCTTTCACACAGGACAGCAGGAAAACACAAGCAGATGAACAGAGCTGCATTTCTCGCTCTGCAGACACTTACTGGGACAGTCATGGCAGTCCTTCAGGAAGCGTTCACTGGAGCTGGGATAAATCTATGACAACTTACACCTTTGCCAGAGAAGAGTGGGAACTGGGAAATACACCACATCTTGATGAGGGGCTCCAAAGGCAGCATAAAAGAACACCATCCTTTCCAGTGGCTTCTGTTAGGCACGAGGCAGAAAACCCAGTCTAAAGTTAGAACCTTATTAACTTTCACAGCAAAGCACTCGCAAAGCTATATTTGTAGGGATCTAGAAAATCTATTTTTGTTTATGTTTTCAAGTCTGTTTAATTACCTTGGTGAGGCTAACAAATAAAGAAATGTTCTGCTGCTTCTGAATAGAAGAGCTGCAGCTAATCCTGAAAGTCTTCCCTTCGTTTCCAAGATCCGTGGGTGCATGTCTGTTATAAATGTGAACTCATTCAAATCTTTTCACCATTTCCCCCACTTTTTTTTTATATCAATTTCATTCTCACAGGTGTCAGAATACAGTGACAGCTTTGATCTTACTGTAGATAACCATATGTGGGTAGATTCTTTTTCTTGAAATGCAGATTGGGAACGGATCCAGAGGTCAAGCCAGAAGGTTACATATATTTGAAAACCTCGTTTAAAAGAAAATTCCTTTGTGTGGCTTCTAATATGCCTTTGGACATGAATCTTGAAATATCTAGCTGTGAAAGCTGCTCTCTGTGTCACGATGTTCCAAGTCTTAAGAAAACTGAAGTTCAAAGAGAAGGGAAGACTAAGAGAGTTGGGTTTGTAGCTATGGAACAAGCATTTTCTTTGCCACATCAAAAGTGCTGATAAAAGCAGTCCACCAATTCAGGATAAGAGTATATTATTTGATGTATTAATTTGCCAGTGTGCTAGCATTAATATGAAGATCTCCTTTTTCACCCCATTACAAGATTGATTTTGTGCATTACAGAGGAGTATAAAACGCCCAAACTACAGCTAATTAAAGTTCTAGTTTATATGAAGGTCATATGTTTCCTCTGAGGTCTGACTTTCACATGTTTTTTTGAAACCACTAAATTCTTAAGTAGTGAAACCTGCCAGAATTTGTGTGAAGTCTACAAAAAAGGGATCTATGCCCCACAGACTTTTCACAATGCTGCAGATTTATTGCAATATGTATGGGTTCTGCAAGTTACTGATACCAAGGATGCCCAACTCAATTAATATTTTCAGAGGGAATGTCATGACCCTTACTGTATTGGAACTTCATCTAATTTGAGTGAGGTATGTATGCAAATGATGCTACACCAGAAAGAGTAAGTATGGAAGACAAAACACTGTCCAGTTACATGGCCTCTGATTCTCGATAAAGAACTTAAAATTGAGTTTCCCTGATACAAAGCCAATCTTTCCTCCCACCATCCTTCTCCTCACAGGGGCGTGTCCCTAAGGGGGGCTGTAGTTCCTAATGCTGGGGGTGTGTGTGCTTCTTTTTCTTAACTGGGGGGCAAAACATCTGGAGTGAAAGAGCACAGGGCAGAGCAGAAGGAATTTTGCTCCACTAGAGCAGGGGAGGACCCTGATGCCCCAAGAGAAGTACCAGCGATACCATCTCAAGAGAAAGGGAGTTAATAAAAAATTCTGCTTGTGGCCATCACTGCTGCTGTTCCTACCTTTCCAAAGGAGCAGGAGGTGGGGCAGGATATTAATTTGTTATAGTATTCTAGTTCTCTGGAAGACGTCAAGTCGAAATGTAGAAAGACAGCTATAATTTGTCTTGCTTTTACATTTCTGCAATTAAGAACAGTAAAAAGCAGTAGTTTGTGGCTTTGGTTTTTTTAAGAGAGAAAATAAATGAGCACCATAAAAGCAGCACACTCGGATGGAGGCAGACATGCTTCTAGGGGCCTGCACTGGGCTAAACTCTAATTGCAAATGATAACATACGCGAGGTAGTGACACATGATTCCTCTTTACGAGACCACTTCTGAACTCCTGCCAAAAATCCCTTTGTACGCCACTTAGTGCTTCAAGACAATGGAAGAATAATGACAGGTCTGTAAAATCTGCTGGAATTGACAGTTCTTATTGTTCTGAAAACTTTTGTGACGCACAGGAGTTTTCAGATTAGCACTGCACAATGTTGAACAAAATGGGTGTCAAGCAAATCAACGGGCTTTTCACGATTCACTCGTCTTTGTTTTACTGCTGTTCCATTTTTATTCTGTGCTTGGTGTTGCTTTGTTGTGTGCACTTGCCATTTGAGATGTGAGTGTGCATGTATTGAACAGGGTGTGAGAGCCTTCTGTGATTTGGCATGATGCTTTATGTAAGCCAAGCCCTAGCACAGAGTAACTTTTCCTAAAAATGTTTTCTTCCAGACACAAGAATAAGGAACTGTTCTCATTTGAGCTGTTAGTTTCATTTGGAGTTATAACTGCCTGCAATTCTCATTTGGATGTAAATACACCGAGCCACCTGAAGAAGAGTATTTGGTTTGTAGTTTGTGTAAAAGTTGTACCTACTCACTTGAATAGTGGGGTGAAAACAAAAATACAACTGAGGCAAAACTGAAGACTGGTGGCTCTAGCATCTGTTTACTTAGAACATGAATGACCACAATGTTTTTACTGAAACTGAAGGAGGGTTAAGATCCAGGGAAAGAATGAAATATTCAACTTTAGTATTTCTGGATATGTATAAAGCCTCTCCCTTCTGCTCTACACTTCCAGTATAGACTAAAATATGGGAATGAGGCTCTGCAAGCAGGTAAAGGGTAACCCATTAAGTTTAAAGCCCATGGAAACAAGTAAAAACTTGTGAAATGCCCATTCCATTCAGGTTTTCAATGTAACTGCTGCTGAGGCAAATGGAGGGGAAAGATAACCTGCTGCCTTTGTAAAACTCTTGCTCTTCCAAGAATAACGTAAGCATAAGACTGAAGATCAGATCAATGTCTGGTGGCTTCTCGTGTAAGTCAATGGAGGTATGCCAATTTGGTCTGGCACCAAGCGTTTTAGAAGACATATGAGCCCATCAAACCAAGTGTTTTCCAATGCAACCAATTAAAGCTACCCCAAGATAGCATTTTTCAGCTTCTGCATCCTCCCAACTGCTGCCAGCTTGCCACAGCTCTCACTGAAGCCTACTCACTCCTCTGTTGCTGGAACTCTTATAGCCTGGGAATCTGAAATGCCTCTCCCACATAGATCATCCCCAAGCACTAACGACAAGCAACTGTTCTCTGCACCATCAGGTCAAAAATCTAATGCAAGCGTGCCTTTGACTGCAACACAAATTTTCCTACCTGAGGCACCACTGTGGTTTGAAGCCCTCAGACAGACTGATCCAATGCGCTATCCAAAGCTTAGCAGTTATAGGCTGTCTCTCTCCCTCCCTGTCCCCCTCCTTTTAACTGCTAATGCACAGGGATAGACAAGCAAACAAATCCCCTCAAACAAGGTTATGGGAGATATAGGAACTCTATCAGTCACACTGTATTTGCATAATGCTAGTGACTAAACTCAAGAGGTTTATGTTGTTTGAACTATATCCCTGGAGCGCTAACAAGAACTAAAATATCATCTTAAGAGTTGCAGTGACCTTAAAAGACAATGTTCTCCTAGGCTTTCATATTATCAATCAGAAAATAAAGCAGAAGGCAGTGGATATAGAATTAAAAACGCTCAAAGATGCAAGAGAGTTTTATTTTGATGCATCCCAAAGGTCTTCAAAACGACCAGCCTGGTGCCAGGAACAAACCACGCCCACCAGCTATGCAAAAGTCCAAGGTTTCCCTCAGGTTTTTATGGAATATCTCAACCTAGATCAAAGCATCCACCTCCAAGATGGGGAGTGAACACATCTCTTTGCCTCGACTACCATACGTGATGGGATTTTCAGCTACATCAGTGCTAAGTAAATACAAATGAATGATACAAGCCCCAGGGGAAGGTGACATGGCAGCTAAATATCTGCTTCATTTTAAAAATGTCACTCTTGGCATTTGCATCACTGCTAAAAAAACATAAGTTTTGCAATAAGAGCTAACTGTTCTCTCTTTTGCACAGATTAGGAAAAATATGTTTTCAAGCCCAGTGCATAGGATGCCCAGGGACATCATTGCAATAAAAGGTGACCAAACATCCCTGGAAAAAACAGGAAAAAGTGACACACCCATGTCTTCAGAAAAGGCAATAATTCAAACTTTATGAGGGGTCCTCCTGCATTAGTGATACACTGGGTTAAACACTCAAAAGTACACAGAGGAGCTTACTATAACCTTCACCAACAGACACTCTCACTGTATCGATGCACTGAATTCTATGCTCTGTATCTTTCCAATTTATTTTGATCAAACAGATTGTGGAAACACTGACAATTCTTTTGGGCACCAACATCTGAGGCGACGCCGATTCCTTTAACTGAAGGGATAAGCTTCACAGACACACCTTCCTGCCACAACTTGCAAGACAGTATCTCAAAAGCAAAGCTGACCAGTTAAGCCATATCTAAAAAAAAAAAATCATACTCTCAGCCTGAGATTCCCAGGCAGCAATGTGACTTCCCAGCAGCTCCCAACACTAGGAAAGGAAGTTGTGCATTTAGTTCTAAAATGAACACAAGACACCAAAACCGGACCCCTAAAAACCAGCCAGCTTCATATGATGCTTACACCTAGTTTGGTTACTATAAAATTCCTGATACACGTGACTAGCTCAGGCACAGAGTGAAAATACAGGAAGTTTTTTCTAAATCTTTTTGTTCTTATTTCTGTCCTTTCTCCTATGTATTTTCACAAACCAGATAAGATGACTACAGCCTCTGAGAGGGTTAAGAAGAGAGTCATCCATGAGCTCTGTGCAGCAAAGCTCCCAGTCTAACAGCAAATACCTGATAGAACATGAACAATGCTGAGACAAATTCATGGCTGGTGTAACTCAAGTAACCCCCAAGGGTTACAGAGGGACAGATTTGCACACACACACCCCTCCCTCTTCTAAATATACCATTTCTGCTTTACAGAATCAAAAGCAGAGTCCTGACAGGCAAAGGCAACTTCTAACTCATGCCCCGCAATAGTGATAGAGGAAACTCTCCACGTTTTTCATGTACTCACCTGTTTCATCAACAAACAGGAAAGCTTTTGAATTAAATGTGTTCTTTTAAAATTTAAGAAGAAATGAATTAAAAAAAACCCCAAAACAAAAAGAGGATGAAAAAGCAATGATTCTCTGTGCTGAACACAGTGATGAATGACGAGCAACTCTTGTTTTCTTGGCTTGGGGTCTGAACCAGTGTTTGACAAACCATTGTAATAACGTGCCTGTTACTATTATACCGACACCACAAGTGCTGGTGACTACATATGGGCGCCCTCGACTTTTGTGCCTGCGATATTCTGCTCCATGTGGTTCGCTTGCCTTTTCAAACACAGAGGCATTCTGAAATGCCTCAGAGGATACAGCATCCTTCCACAGACTAATCTTAATTAGGCTAAACAACCACCCAAGGCAATGCAAGCAGCTAACTAGTTTGTCCGATGCCTGAAATCATTAGGAAGAACACATCTCGCCACATGCAAAAGAACACCGAGAAATCCTTCGCACTATTTGCAGTTGTCACTAATTTGCTTTTGCCATTCCTCAACACTTCTCGATCTGTGCCCAGGCTGAAATAGCAGGATAAAGTACACAGATTTACTTACAGAGATCCTGTAGCTCCATCGTTCCGGATGACAAATTTGCCTCCCACACGACAGCAAACGAATGACTTAATGCTGCTTCTTGCGGAAGGCACAAGGCGCGCGAGCAGCAGATGGTCTCCGATGAAGCTCTCTTACGAGATCCGTCCTTGGCGTAGCCATGGAAGAGGAGGCAGACCCTCTCCTTGCACACCTTTGCCTGCTCTCCGGTGCCCGTGCCGCTGGGGCGAGCGTGTAGCTTTGCTTATGTTGCGGGTACCCGACGGCCAGTCAGGCTCCCATTGGCACGGCCGGGCGGCAGCAGCCAATCCCAGCCCGCTCCCATTTCGGGGAAACTCCTGCCCATTTATTTAGCATCTTGGGAGACCATATTTCCCAGGAGGAGCGCCGCTCCCCTAGCATCCTTCCATCAGACGGGGGGGGAGGGGGGGGATAAATAAATCCCAGCTCCCCATCTCTGGGTCTCCCCCTCTCTGCCTCCTAGTTTTTTCCCAGGGCCCAGTGCTCACCCAGAGGGAGTGAGGCAGCGCCGGTGGGGACCCGGCCCCCACGTCCACCTTGGCGGGGGCCGCGGGGGAGTGAGCGTGCTGGAGCTCCACGATTACTTGCTCCATCGCCATGGAAACAGCCTGGATGCAGCAGGCTGGATTTGTGTAGCACATCTGCTGCCAGGCTCATAATCAACTGCAATCTCATCTTTTCTCCCTCTGCTCTCGCTGCTTATTTGATTGCAAGTTGCTTTCTCTTTTCATACACGCTGGGAAAGTACACGCAGACCGAGCTGTGCACACACTGACTTTCTCCGTGTGCAAACACACCGTGTTACCCGTATGTATATGAACATACGTACATGAGAAGGATTCACTTGTATGCATGCATTTGCTCAGGAGGTACACTCCCTGTGTACCCAAGCAATACACGTTACTTGTATTTCAAGTTTGAGTAATGGACCAGCACAACACAAGACCGCTGTATGGGCCATCAAAATACTACACTCACTTTCCAGTTCCATAAATTGCCTCTATCCAAAATGGGGTCAAACTCTGACAGAACTATTATGAAATGTCCTAAGCAATCTGCTGTTTTGCTAGTGGGCTTCCAAAATTGTATCTGGCATCCACAGACAGCAACCTGAGTCTTCAGGCAACTAATTCTATACTGGATGTTCCCTATTCTGCCCAGAGCCTGATGAAACATGCCACCAGGAAAAAAAGGGGTTGTTATCCATGGATATAAAACTCTGTCCTACCTTCTGACAATACAAGAAAGGTCAGAAGAAGAAAGGAAGCAACATTTGAGAAAGAGAAAAGATTCATAGGCCAGCAATGAAGTCAGCAAAGGCACTTGGAGATAATTTCTGGCTGCTCCTCAGACTTCCTCTGGGACACCTGAAAAAAATATTCCATTCCCTCCATGCTTCTGTTTCTGAAACTGCAAAATGGGGAGAATACCTAAATGCATCCATTTATATTACAAAGATAAGCCCAGACTATGAGACACTGACTTACTATTATAATGGTGTTAGAGAAGAATTTCAGATGGAAAAAAGGAGGATACATTCCTTTTTCATGAACACTTACTTTCATTTATTTAACTAAAATAAGAATAAAAAATGAAGGCCCATCTGAAAAAAACCCAACATTCCTGTATTGCTCTAATAACAGAAATCCACTGCATTGTAAGTAGTGGTGTTTTAAAATGCATCATGACAGAGCTTTGCAGGTAGTTTCCCACATCTCCCTGTATAATAAAAGGCCACTCCTTGTTAAATGTCTTCTATTTGGGCCTAATCCACAGTCCAGGAAGGTCTTTGAAGCCCATCGGTCTAGTCCTCAAGAGCATGGCCAAGAACAGAGAGCTACACCAGGAGATCTGGCTTTTCAGGGCATCTGTCACTCAATTATCATTTTTGATAGAGACATGAGCTTTTAAGAGAACTGTATTTTTTAATGGTTCAGGATGCCATAAGGATTCACTTCTTGCAATGCCATACTTCTTCCAGCTTTTCATTTTCCTTTAGAGCAGCACCACCTCTTACTTCCTGTACACAATTGCTATAATTATTACCCTGAGCTTGCAGGCTTTTGTGGTCACTCTTTTAGTTCTGAAACATTAAACTGTGCAAAGATGTTCAATGTGCATTTTAGGGGAAGGGGGGCTAATTAAAAAGCTGAGATTTGCTGACAGGACTTGCTGGGAAAAAAAAGCAATTTATCTAGTTCGATCCCTTCCCCACCCCTCCTTCCACCTAAATCACACAGGAAAGAGGGTGTTCTGAGGGTATGGAGCATACCCCATCATTTGCATGTGAACAATGAAGCAGTTCAGCAGTTATAACGTTCATTTTGCTAGCTGTTATTGTCATGTCTTATGGACTGGATGTGCTGTCAATATGTAGAGCTTAAAATAGTGACAGAAACCACAAATAAATATCTAAAATGCTACTGCACAGTGAAAAACAACTGTCACATTCCTAGTGGGTCTCTATACTGATTTTTTTTTTTAAAACGAATATTAAATTGGAGAGCTTCCTAATCAAATAAATTGTTCCTTTCCATTTTATGATACACAGAGTTCAAAACTCTCCATTAGGCTGTGCTTTGTTAAAGAAAGCACTGCTGCAAGCAAACATAATGATCATCAGTGCAACTCTGAAGTATCTGGAGAAACCTTTCCTTGGCCCAGTTTCCAAAATTCTTCATCTGCATTTCCCCCACTGACAGGGAGAAGACTGCGTCCCAGATTAGGGCAACCAGTCAAGAACTCAGAAGATCCATTTTTAAGGTCTTTTCCTGCCATAGGAAAGGAACAGAAGTGACAGATATCTCTGCTTCTGATCGCAGCAAGCTGTTAGATTTAACTTTAAGAAACCTCACCCTTTGTCACCTTCTTTTCTTAGTAATCTCCCCTGTAAATTGCATTTCTTTGCCTCCCCAGGTTGTGGTGTGAGAATAAACACACTAAGAATTTCTCTGCACTCAAAAGCGGGACAGGGCACAAATACCTAGGAAACCTTTTAAGGGAGATCAAAAATTCAAGTCTAGAAAAATCCAGACACTTTCAAAGCAACATAAGATTTGTGAAAAATCTTCTAAGACAGTGGGGTAAAATGATGTTATTTAACCAAAAGGATCAAAGATTTCCAGGAACGCTTCACACCAAAGCTGCTACTTGCCAATCCGATGGCAGCTCTCGGCAGTACGCCATCACGGGCTGAGACCTGTTTGTGCGTGGGAGCTGAGAACAATCAATGGTGATGGAATGCTTACTCATCCTTCTAGATCATGGGGTTTACTTTTTTTAGCCTAGATCCCCACAAGGGGAAGATGGTTAACCTACTAACACTTCCCAAGTCACAGACTCGCTGATCGGCTCCCAGTGACTCCTCTTCTAGTGCCATAAACTACCTGCTAACTCTCGGTAAACTTTCCAGCCCTTTCAAAAGTCCATTTGTAGAAGCAGCTGATTTGCACTAGGAACAGCTAGTTCCACCCATTTATTCCATGAATACCTACAGATTTCCCTTCCACATCTGTATGCTTGGAGCTGCAATTAAGACCTAGGCTGTAGATAACACAAACAGGTATTTCAGAGACTTTAAAGGCCACATTTCACACTTAGATTGGTTTTCCCCAAATCCTAATATCAGAAAACCTTATGCCCCCATTATCAGGAGCCCCCTACACTTTATTTCAAAAAAGCAAGTTTGGGGTTTTTTGCTTGTTTGTTTTTTCTAATATTACTGCATCTGAAAGAAGTTTTTGGATAGGAACACATAAACACAAATTAAAATGAAAATGCTGGGCCACAGCATAGAGATATCTATCTTTTCTGCCACTTAACACAGCCTTACTACAAACCACAAAGCAAACTAGGAACACCAAGTGATATATAAGCTGCTGAAAACACTATCAGGAACACAGCTTTGCAAATCAGATTAGACACGACCTTCAGAGGTGATCTGCCATCATAGCACCCAGGAAGGTCTATATGAATTACAAAGCCACAGAACCTTTCATTCTACAAAACATGGATGGATTGGATTTCTACCATCCAAGAACTACTGCGCACGTTCAGTATTCGCTACCTTCTCCTGTACTTCGAGCACAGGGAGCATTCAAGTCTCTTCCTACACCACCAGGCAAGTTGCCCCCATTCTCAGGTTGCATATGTATGTTAAAAGCCTTCAAGATGCAGGGATGTGCATTAAAGGAAAATCTCCACTCATCTCACACAAATGAAATCAGAGCTTTACAGAGCTTAATACAAGTCTTGGACACAGACAACAGCAGTCTGGATTATGACTGTCTAGGGGTGTTGAATTCACAATACTTCATCTTCTCTGACAACTGAAGTTCTTCAGCTAAGCCAAAGACAGCCTACAAACAATCCTGAAATTGGCTACAGGAACTGACATGAATATTTCTCAGTTTTCCTATTGCTAAATGATTACATGTAGTCTGGGTAGTGAAAGGAGACTTCCTAGTCTAGACAGCATGACTGTAGGCTCCATTTCCACCTCCAATGTTAACTGGAAGATCTAAAATGCCTCATGTTTAATGCAGAACCAAAATATCCCCATCTTAAAAACACAAAAAACAAACAAAAAGAAGAAAGCCACCACAACCAGACATAAGAAACCTGGTGTAAAAAAAGGAAGAAAGAGAAACTGGGTTGCTTAGAGGAAGACTATTCTGTCACAGTGAATGGATTTGAAGTTGGATAGATTTTGATAAACACACACACATAAAAGGAAAATTATTTCTAACCTTGACGCTGAGAACAGCAGAGCCTTATCTGACAAACAACCTCATGTGATGTTTAGGTTTGGAGGCACTGTCATATACAATCAGTTAGTTTGTCTTTGTGTAGCTACCATATAAAAAACCCCCTTAAAATACACAAGCCCCTGCAGCTGTCTGCAACCTTTAAGTCTTGCCATTTCAAACATACATTACAGTCATATAGCATGAGAGAGCACTGAAGAATTTCAAATCAATTATAATAAATCCAGACAGTAGACAGAAAAAGGTTTCACAGTACACATCATCAACTTCAAGATTTCTTACATAGCATTCTTAAAGTACACAATGGCAAGGGCCACAAAAATCACCTTGTGAATTTTACAAATTCCAGTACATTCAGCCTATACAAGTGCTATCTGCCAAACCTATCACATATTCATCATCCACAGTTGGGGTTAGGATTTCCCTGCTCCCTCCTTTCCCCACTTTGTTCAAATGCATACCATAATTTTGTATCAAAACCCCTTTGCAACACTCTGAGAGAATTTTCAGTCACGTCATCTTGATCTCAGTTCTCTCATTCACTCACTTGGTTTGGAGCACATATGGCCAGGACAGAACAATTTCACATCGCTGCAGCATTCTACCTGCAATATCCTTCTACCTTTAGCTACTTCTCCAGTTTGTGCTTTGCACAGACTGCCAAAGAAGCAACACAAGCTGGATTTATCTGCAATCTAAACAGTCTGACACTTCCCTTTAATGCTTGGTCTCCACAGGATGGGAACTGAGGAATGCACCTTTGTACTACTAACTGTTGAAACAGATTATGCCATGTATGTATTTGGTCTTGCCTCTCTTACACGCACGCTTCCCTCTATCTTATTCATTAGTGCACTGAGGTTTTCTTCTTCTGGAAGATGCAGACTAAATCTCTACTCAATCATATGGAATGGCAACAGAATTATTTATTTTACTTTTCTGCTTTTAACAAAACCAAAGAACAACGGGAGGGACAAAATAAAGGAAAAATTAATGTCCCAAGTATCTGAACTTACTCTGATGCTATCATGGTTCACCATTTAAATAATGATGCATGATTTTTTTTAATATGTTAATTACATAAATAGGTACTTAGAACTACTTAAACAGGAGATTATTTACCCCATTGACTGTAGAAGCCCATGTGTCAGCACATCTGCTGCACAGGAAGATTAAATCTGTTCACAAAAAACTCATGCTCTCTCTTGCTAATGGGGAAGGGGTTAGTAGTGTGAGACCTGAAGCAAGGGCTTTGGGTTTTATCCAACAGGCCTGTAAGACTGGCACAATGGATTATGTTAGCAAACATCTCTGGATTTCTAAAAACCCTGTATATACTTGCCTAGGCATTCTGGAAAAAGAAATGGGATTTTTATTCAGGAGAGTTTTCTATGTGTGTGTTTTAATCTCAGAAGCTTCTGCCTTGTGTTATTTAAGAGCAACAGACACCCAGCAGCCTTTAGAGGAACTATGTTAGTGTGATTATGCACCTTTAAGACCACAATGACAATGCTGGTTGATGATGTTTAGCAAGAGTGTACTGAAATAGCTCAATTACAGAGTTATCTTTGCCTTGGTTCACCTTCCTGGCTGCTGTTGAAGGACCTCCAGACCATTACTTTAATAGCTGTTGGTGAGGGCCTGCCTATTCCCCATTTATCACATGCACTTCACACTACTTTCACATCACAGGCTTGCAGGGAAGGGTCAGTGTCGGAAGGCTCTGGAGGTGCAGACAGGGATTGCCAAGACTACAGTTAATGGAAGAAAAGAAAACAAGAGTCTAGTTTCCAGGTCCAGCAAGCGCACAATAAACTTTCTTGAGAAGAACAAGCTCTGTCTGCTTCCACCTCATGCAGGCATGAAAGTCAAATCAATGCTCACATAAGCTGAATGAACAGTTAGGGCTCTTTTCCACGTAGTTATTTTTTTGCAGGTATACTCTAACAAGAGCAATTTACCAAGTGGACACTTAGCTTTAGTTAGAAAGGGCAATACCCTCATAAGGCAATTCAGAGCACACAAAATGAGCTACCAACACTCCTATTCTGTGTCAGTCTCTGGCAGCATGCATCTATTCCCATGGGTTTCAGAGCCTCCCTAGCTTAAGCTGGGGTTTGCAAACATCCCCTTCTCAAACACGTTAACAGCCACTTTTTCAATCCATGTACATGATAATGTGCAGCCAAATATACATACCCCAAACACGTGTCGCATGCACAACAGAAGCATGGCCGCACATGCCTGTTCACAGCCAAATGTAGTTCAAATAAACTCGCCATATATATAGGCTTGTTTAAATGAAGCTGACATGAACACTCTTTCTTTTACTCTGCCTGTTGTATCTCACGTTTAAGTCTGGAAAGTGGCAACCATGTTGGAATGACTGGAAAAACCCCAGCAAAGCATATTAACACCCCACTCTGAAAGTCACCAGATATGAAGGACAAGTGAGCTCAACATCCTGATGTAATGTATCACTGGTGAAGATTTTGTGAAAAGGAGAAAAGGCCGGCAACTTTTTTGTGTGTGTCTCTGTGATACCAAGATAGATAGATAAACATTAGTAAGACAGGCAATAAGAAATTGAAAACAATCAGAGGAGATCCTCGAGCACTAAAGCAGCAGCCCTCAACAAACTAAAGTTATAAAAAGAAGCCTTACATTCTCAGTTGAAAAAAAAAAAAAAAAAAAAGTATTAGAAAAGGAAAAGTAACTTTCTCCTCTTTCTCTGCATCTTTGGAAGGACACCAGATGACTGTCCATACTCCTCACTATGCTCATGTCTGTATTCATCAGTATGGTTTTATGGACATTTTCTGTCTTATCCTTTTCAAAACATTTCAAGAAATTGTTAAGACTGTTTTCTCTGAAAATGGGTAGGAAGGACCGGCTGTCAGAAAGGACTCTCTGAACCTCTCTCCAGCAACCCTACTTCACATTCAGCCCACACACCAGGCCCAGCTCTATCAGCGTTCTGGCTCATTTTGTCAGGGCTGTTGCATCTGCTCAGAACTTCCCTCCCACTAATGAGTCTCTCTCTAATTGATCTTCAGAGTACATATTTCTTCAGTCTCAATCATCCATGAGCTAAAGATGCCATCAATACTGCAGCATGGCCACACTTGCCATCTCAGGGGCAAATCCCACATTGTACTTGCTCTCTTCATTGAACTCTCTGCTCTCTGCACTTGGTAGGTGGAACGATTACTTCATCTTCCATGTGAAGAGACAAATTTATAAAGGTCAAGCAATGCAGAGGCAGTTGCAACAGCGGGTACAAACTCCAAGTTTTCTTCTCCCTTCATTCCCCAGCCTCTGAAGCACAAACATATGTATAGCACTCAGCCAGTAGCATTTCTACCTGTTACATTACCACTTTATTCAGGGTTGGACCATTTTCATTCCATTAATGCTTTCCTTTAAAAATATTTCAGAATTGGTTTAAAAAAAAAAGAGGATTAAAAAGATTTCAGTCTTCCTTAATCATGCAGGGATATATTTTCAAAGCAGTATGCCAGGAGTATTCCACGTGACTCCCATTCATGTTAAAATTAGAGTCACCAGAATAAACCCCATATGCTGCTTTGAAAAGGTACTGCAACATGTCCAAGGAAAATTTCCGCAGCTTAATGGTGCTTGCACAATTTTTCTGCCTGCTTTTCTTCCTTTGATTCCTGAATATATTTTTAACAGCCTTTTTTTTTTTTTTTTTAAATAACACTTTGTACTATTTGGAAAAATAGAAAGAAGTGATTTGCTGGTTACCTTGGTTCTTCTGCAGCCCTTTTATTTTAAAATCATCTGTTTAATCAGAATAGCTTTTCTTCGTAGTATGCAATGCTTCCAGTATCACTCTTTTTTGATACAGTCACTGTAGACAATCTTTCTACTGGAGTTGCAGCCCACAGTGAAGTCTGGCTGCCTTCCACACCTAAGCTGTTATTCTATCTAGCAGTGCTCAGTATTTCTGCGTTAGCCTGAAACTAATCTTCACATCTGGACAGCGGGGAACTTTTTTCCAGAAGGGCTGAGGCATAGTCTCTCCTTGGCAATAACAGCACCGCTGCTTGTACAGAAGCCAGGCAACGTGAATGTACAGGTTTCTACATTCAAGGTCCCAGTCTCACATGTGGATCTTCTGCCCAACACAGAGCATGTGTAACTTCTGTGGCAGACGCAGAAGCCCACCCACCCAAAGCCAGCTACTGTGCTGGGCTTGCCGTGAGCACAACTTGTCCTAGTTTGCCTGGGTAATCACAGCAAGCATTGCATATACTGTGCTCACGTATGCACATGCTGATAAATACCAGTCGATTGTTAAATTTGCCATTTATGACTACAGTCTTCCCGGTCATTTGAAAAGAGAGAGAGAAAAAAAATTTTAATTTCTGACAGCTCTGCTTCTCTTGTCATCGCTCTCTAATTTTTACTGCTTACTAATGCTATGCATGAGAGATGGTGCACAGAAAGACAGTGTGAATGTCATCTCTTTATTTTTTCCTCATCCTTCTCATTACTGTCCCAAATTGCAACACATTTTCATTTCAGCCATTTACATCAAAAGTGCAGCAAACACTGCATCTAACCACTTCATTACTTTAACCTTTAATGGATGTAAACAAAGGGAAGATATATTGCTTAAATGTGGAAGGTGCTTCCACCACGGAGAAAATATATGTCTCCTTGCTAACAGAATTGTGTATCAGGATGCAAGAAAAGAAACTAAGATACTGTTGTCCTGTCATGAATGCACTAGCAAGTGAGGTGTGGGCTAAATTCCCATCTCTACCACTAATTTTCCAGGCAACATGCAGCAAGACATCATTTATGTATTCTTGTTATCCAATTAAAAATTACTTAACATCACCTTTTCTTTCTCCTTTTTTACCTTTTGTATGTCCTGTCAATTTAAATGGTGGTCTCCTTTGGTCAAAAACCCGTGCTTAAAAGAAATACCTGAAACTTCCCAGGATGGTGGAGTGACATCTTGCACATGGAGCTTTAGCTAAAGCAGAGGTTTGTGTAGAAAACAAGCACTTAAAAAAACCAAAAACAACCAACCCCCCCAAAACCAACCATAAAACAAGAAACACCCCCCAAACCAATCCACTAGTAGCCAAACGTCACTCTGCAATTGCTACACACATTGCCTGCTTTAAGCATTAGGGCTCAAATATGCTAACGAGTTACTGTGGTTAGACAAGTTACCATGTCAGCTGAGCTGCAGTTGTAGCCAGTGGTAAATATTTAGTGAAACATACTTACCTAAATGTTAGCAAGAAAATTTGAGGAAATGCTTTTGACCTCACATTTCCGAAAGAGCTTGAATGCCCCTGAGTAATAGCAGTTCAGCTGTCAGAACTAAGACAAGTTAAAACTGCTTTAAAGGGGTCACTGCAGTTAATGGGGAAAGCCTGACTTCTTAAAAGTGGCTACTGCATCCATCACAAGGATCTTTTGCACTTTTTTTAACATTAAAAAAAAATTCATGAGATTAGTTGATGCTGCATCTGTGGTTTTTTCAGTGAGGATTAATGATATGAATTACTATTTCTCCCTGTTTCATACTGGATAAGAAAGTAGTTTTTACACATAAAACTACAGAATAATTCAGGTTGCCAGAAAGCTCTAAGCATCAAGTCCTACAGACACAGCAGAGCTAACCTCAAGCTTAAGTCAGGTTGCTCAGGGCCTTGCCTGGGTAAATTTTGAGTTTCTCCAAGGATGAAGATTCCATAACCTCTCTGTGCAACCTGTTCCAGTGCTACACCAGTATCAGTAGTTGGGGAATATTTTATCTTTATGTCCCACCAGTTTCCTTCACTGCAACTTGTCTTTTCTTCTTTCACTGCGTATTCCTGAGAAGGGCACGCATCTTCTCTACAGCTTCTTGTTCAGATAGTGGAAGAAGATACAACAGGATCCACCTTCCTCCCCACAGCCTTTCCCAGGATGAACAAATCTAGTTCCTTCACATTCCCCTTGAACACCACATATTCCATCCCCCTTAGTCATCTTGGTAGCCCTTTGCTGGACTAGTTCCATTTCATCAATCTCTCCCCACTACTGGGGCACAAAACTGGACACGGTCTTCCAGCTGCTGCCTCACAAGCGCAAAGTTGGGGGGAATAATCCCTTCCTTTGACCTGCTAGCTATGCTTTAGCTAATGCAACCCAGCATGCAGTTTAGTCCACATCACACAAGGGTGCACTACTGATTCGTGGTAACTCATTAACACAGTGCCCATCCTACAGGCAAACACCTACAATTATATTGGTAAAACATGAAATTAGTCTTTCTGAGTCCTTAGTTTGCACTGGCAATCACCCGTCCTCAGCTTGCTGTGGCACAGAAATTAATATCAAAGCCCTGGCCATCATAAAAATCAATACTAGATACTGAAGTGTTACTCTAGTACTAAAATCAAGAGGCGTAGAGAAGGAAATTAGAATCATCAAATTCTTTCAAATGATAATAACTAAAGCAAATTAAGTAGCTATGAAACATCCTGTTCTCTGAAGCTTAAAAGCAACAAGGCAATAAAAAAACCCTAACCCATGCAAAGCTAAATAAGTTTTATGAAGAGATTTTCTTTCTTTTCTCCCCAAGTAAAACCATCAGTTTAAAGATTTTGCTTTAGTTGGTACCTTAAAGATTTTACACAGCGAAGGGCCATTTAGGCCTTGTATATAACTGAAGCCATTTGCAAGCTGCACACATACAATACCTTCTACCTGAGGTTTACATCCAGGATTGGTGGAGATAGTTCTTTTCTCTAAGTAAATTAAACCTTGCAGCCTGCTGTATGTGGAATTAGGCTAAATACAAGAATATCCAGTTCTCCGCCATCATTATTAAAATGTTGTATTTATGCCATTACTCATGAGGGAAGACTTTTTTGGTCCACATAGCTACATTTTTAGGAATAAGAAACACATCTGTTCATGTAATTTTGACTTTACACTTTTAACAGTGTCCTTCAGATTTCTACCACTGCTGAAAATACATAGCTGCCAGTAACTCCCATCCTGGCTTCACGAACTGGCTTCCAATATTTTATGACCTCAAAAGGCCTTCCCTGATCTCTTGACAGGACATGTGGCTCTGCAAAGTAGTCAGCAGGTACCCCATCTATAGAAAATGAGAAGTCATTAACACCCTCCTTAAGACAGGTGGAAGTGCTGTATGAGCCATACTGTTGCTCCAAGGAAAAGGGACAGGCAGAGGGAAAGACTGGGGGAATAAATCCTGTTGTATGTCAGTTGAACAGGGAGAGAGGCTAAAGGAAGCTTCACTTTGAACAGAGAGAGAAATCCAGTAAGATTTCTACATCCAGTCACTAGTTTATACATGTGCTTTTAAAAAACCCCACATACAGGCCTTAAAATGCAGAGTAAATATCAGTGGTATGACTATCAGATCAATTCAGATTTTAAAAAAATATTCACCAGGAAGAAAACAGCCCTTTAACAACTTCCAAATCCCTAGCTTACATAGACAAAGAGTTCTTGGAAGGAATCTGAAAATCTTGACAGCTATGGAGATTACATCCTTCGTCTCACACATCTGATTTTACAAAAATAAGGATGTTCCATTTTCCTATTTGGTGACTTTTGAGATGTTATTTTCACTATGAAGGGCTGACCAATTGCTTCTGAAGAGCCGACAGTGTAACAATGATACAGTGAGACCTGTAGTTTCCTTTGGACTCTTGGTTAAGCACAACAGAAAGTTCTAGGCAGCCTTTACTATTCAAGCAAAATGGATACAACTGCAATTCAAGTTCTTGCTGCGGAGGTTCTCACATCAGGAACACAACAAAGATCAGCCAGTTTCCCTAAGACAGAAAACTGATGCTTGAAATCTGAAGATACATATCCAGAGAGAAAAATTACCATAAAATTCAAAGAATGCATGGGAGCTATTTCCCAAGATGCTTCCACTCTTCTAGACACAGGCTTGACATTCTTGATACAAGGATGGTTCTTGAGCATTTCAGTTTCATGGTCATGGCATGAGTATCTTCAATGGATATGGGAAGATCTTTAGTTAGCTGCACTAATGTCTTTTTCAAGGATTCTGAAACAGAATTTGGCATTTGTTTCTTCACCTGTCTCTGGTGTTTGGGTTAATATACTTATGTGGTATCAAACCTCTCTCCATTCCTGCACTCAACTTTCATATGTATTACTAGGGGCATTGCTTCTCTGCTTGCCTTGACCAACATATAAAGGTAGCTTGAATAACTGGGAGGGAGCCTACCAATAAATTATCTTTTGATCATCAATAAATCCACATTTCTCATATGGCTATTCAAATCGACAGTGCAGAGGTGAAAGGACAAAGGAAAAAGGGCCTTACCACTTTCAGAGGCACGCAGAACATTTTCCATCCTCCGGCAAGCTATTTTGTGTCAGAAAATGCTAAATCCCTCACCTCCCATCCTCCTCCATTTTCCCACTCATCCAGTCTCTGGGAACTTGGGGACAGTTCACTTTAGCATACCAAAGCCCAGTTTAACCTGTGATCACTTAAGAAAGCTTTGCACAGCCCATGTAGGACTAACTCTGCTATAGTTGCCCTACTGCTGGTGCCCACAGTAACGTACAGGAAGCCAGCAGAGGCAGGTACCTCTGTTGGCCCCATGTGCATAGTGCAGACATGGCTTGAAGTTGTGCGTAAAGGAGAGGAGAGCCCATCCGCATCCGCGTGCTGTCTCTTCCTTTCACTCCAGCTCCCAGCAGCCCTCCCCTCCCATATGCCTCTATCACAGCTAGTCTCAATTTACACTGGCACATCGGGTAGCAAGATCATTTTGTCAGATGCTGGCCAGTTACCTCACGGGCTAAAAATAAAAGACACACAGCAGCAGCAGCGACTGACTGGCAAACGCCTTTTTGATTGAATACGTCAGTCACCATTAAGACAATACGCGAGATGTAAATTGCAAACAATGAAGGACTTTTGTATAAGGACAGACGAGATGAAAACAACAAAGGACTCTGGCTTTGCTTATGAGACATATATGAAAGATTTCTGATGCTCTTTTCAACCATGATGCTATTCAAATTACAATTACTTAAAGTGAACCAACAATAATACAAGCTCTTCTGCTACTCTAAGAGAGGCTATAAAAATCTCATTGTCAGCTGCATCATTCATCATGATAACCTCATTTCAACTGAAACAAAATCTCTGAGACATCACCTCCCCCCTCCCTGTCTTCCTTTTTTTATTTGCCTATAATAAGGTCTATAGTCTGGGGAGCTTTCGGGCTGAATTCCATGCATTGTGATTCACAAAATGAAAATCTGGTATTATATGCCCACTGACATTCACATCAGCAGCAATTCAGGCAGCAAAAAGCCATATGCCATGCACCTCTGATTTAACTGTACTACAAAAACATACCCTAGAAAGAAGAAATAAAAATACAGAGACAAGTGTGGTTCCCAGGATCTGATTATTATACACACTTCAAGACAGGAATGACAGGGGCAATATCACAAAATATGCTGTTTTGTTGACAGTTCCAGTTAGGTTATATCATTTCCCGTAGTGACAAACACACTCTACATGCAAGTGAGGAATTCTTTTCCAGTGCAAAAGGTTTCTACAGAGTACAAAAAAAGCAGTTAGCACAGATAACCAACAGTCAATGTTTCTCCTCTGGTTATCAGGCTTTCCACTCAATCATCTTTTTGAAGGCTGAGATGTTTATTGGTTTGATCAGCACCCACAGAGATGAAAATGAAGAGAGCTTTGAAAATATGAAGTACCAACAGTTTTAAAAATGGACATCTCCAGGGTGTTAAGCAGACCCATATGCATTCTAGAGTAACACACAGACTTCATTAGAAAGCTGGGGGATAAAATCCACTCTGCCATTGACACCTAAGTTTTTCACAAATAAGAGATTTCACTGCTGAAACCAACAGTGACGTTCATCACTGGGGAAAGGATAAGACAAACAAGTTTCTGACCAAGGAATGGATTATACTAAAATACTGTTTTCCTTTTTTCTTTCTCTCTTTTTTTTTCTTAAATAACAGATATTTTGTTGAGACACCCCTTCCTTTCCTTGCTTTTTGCTTGAAGAAACCATCTCTTTCTTAGCATACCCATCCTGACATATAAATGGACAGAATTTCAGCTTTAAAATGTTTTTGCTTTTAAGCCTATGCCCTCCTTGAAATCATTGCATATGTGATCACTGGAGGATGATAGTTCAGCTAGGATAGTAACTAGATGTGACCCTGCTACTAAAGACTTTTGAAGCCCTCTGGCAAAGACAGAAAATAGTAAAGATACTATTTTTAATGAAAAAAAAAAAAAAAAATCTTTGAACTAGAAAAATAGTTCATAAGCTACAAAGTGCAGAGGAAGGGCCAGTCTTGCTCCTTACTGCTTCGTTATCCAGTCTAAGTACTTCTATTTCACAAATTAATTTTTTTAAATGTATTTGCATTCTTGACAATGCCAGTTAAGACTGAAAAATTTTCAAAAGGAAGCAACCAACTATATTTAAAAATGCAATGCTCTCGTTCAGTTGCTTTCAGCTTGACAGTCCCAACCTTTGGGGTATGAATATTTAAATTTAGATCTGATTTTTACAGGCTGATGCCTCAGTAAGTGGAAGAGCACATCTGCAGCGTCTTAAACATCCCTTTTCAGGTTCCTGCAGCCAGAAGCAGCAGACGAGTAATAAACCGCCTTTGACTAATGCAGTGGGACACATTTGGAGATCTGACAGGTGTAGATAAATGCACAGAGATGGAGAAGACTAAACAGAGCCATTCCTAAATGAGCAGCTGATGAAGGAATAAACTTGCAATATCCAGGCCACGAAAAGCATAGAGGGAACACCAACCAAATGCTAGGGAAAGGTCTTACACAGGCTCTTGTACATCACATTAAGTTGCAATGCTTAAAACAGACCCTTCTTAAGGAAGTGGAATAGACCTGACAACCTTCCTGCACCCAAATTATGCTCTTCTAGGAGATTCCTATGGTATTTGGTGGGTGTTTTTTTCCTTCAATTAAAAAGTAACATTTTCTGTATAAGATATGCAGCAGACTTGAAAAATGTTAATTGCTATACTTTTTTTAATATAAATTCATGCATTACGCAATTAATGATACAATATATTTATAGCAGTTATCTGTTTCCAATATAAGTTAATAAAGTGCTAATGTCCTCAGGTGTGAAAATGTGGAATTTAATTTGTGCTAATCTGCCTAAGCCTGGGGAATACTGAATTCACTCTATGTGAAAATAATTTATTTGCGGTATCCCTGACTGATATAAACAAAGCATTGCCAAGGGAAGGTGCAATAAAGCCAACGAAGAGCTGCAAACATCCAGTAGCCCAGCATTTCCCACAGGTAAAATGCAAACAAAACAGCCTTCCAAAGCTTCTCTCAAAAGAAGTTAAATTCATCTGCTTCAGACTGGTGAAAAAAACACCCATAAGAAAACAATAAATGCTTTGGAGTGCATCTGTGAAGAGCTATGTATCATCCCTTTCCCTCCTTATTGAAAGGAAAAGCAGGTGACAGAAAGATTTACAGACTGACCAAAGGATTTTACTTTCAAGTTTGTTCGAATTAATTTCTCTTCTGTTTGAGGTAATGGTTCTTTCATGCCCCTGGAGCTATCATTTGTCATCCTTCCCAAGCATTCCTGTGAGGCAGTGGGAAAGAGGGGCATAGACACAGAGGAAAGCACCACCTTGGAGGCTGGAGCTGCTGCTGCAGCCTGGAGCTGTGATGGGGTGATGGAGGAGGCTGGAGCAAATGACCGGACATCCTGGTTCAGCTTTTGGCCCTGCCGCTGCTTCACTGCCAAGGCACTTGAGCTCTGTGTGCCTTTGCCTCCTTCCGGTAAAATGGGGTTTTATCAAGACTCGGTCAACTCTGCAATGAGCAGAAAAGTGCAGAATATTGTTAGTGCCACTAGAGGGGATCACTTGAGTGTCCTAGGAGACCTGCTTCTCCTCCAGGTGTGTGGCAAAACCCTGCCACTTCCAGGTCAGGCATGGAGCTGCCATGGCAATGACTAGCACTAGGACAATAAGGTTCCAGCCAGCGGGGCATTTCGGACAGGATCTGTGCAGCCTGCTCCTGGAGTCTCCCTGATTTGCAGAGGACCTGGCAAAGGCAGTGACAGCTCCTCTGCCACATTGCTGCTCTGACCCTTTCCAAACGACATTCTATAATTTTGCTTCCTTATGGATAAGTTGCATTATCTGATGGTGGTGTTGGCCCACAACACGTGTTTCCACACAAACCACCACTCACACAAGTATGTTCCTTGAAAGCCTGCCCTTGAACACTTAGTCATATTTTGAAACAAGCCTTACACAATTATTCATCCTACTGCTGCCAAAAGCGTGACACTAGAGAAGCTGAGAAACCTGTGCCATGGCATTTCTAAACCATCGGCGTGCAAGGAATTGGTATTTTTCATTTTTATGTTATGCTTGGTTACCTTTTCTGTTATCTTGTCACAGAGCAAGGAAAAATGTTCACAGGGTCTGAGCATGAGCAATAAACATCTTTTGTGGTTATCAAATGCCTCAGTGTTTGCTGTGGTATTTAATTACAGGACTCACGTAGGGCATTTATTGTTTGCATCTGCTGCCACTGTGAACAATGTCTACTCTAATGATTACCACACAAGACAGTTCGTTATGTGTATACCTGTCAGTGACATATATTATCATCTTGCTGAGCAGACCCCACTCCCGCACAGGGATACAGTACTGCAGCTTGGTGCGTCACTGAAATAGCCAGATACCACCAGTGCAGTTGCTCAGGGTACCCAGGTCTGCCACTGCAAAATGAATGCTAGCTTTCCAAAATGCTGAAACCAGGCATTTTGCGGTTTTCTGAGAATGTTTCTCATATTCTTAAATAATTTTTCATAGAACATTTAAAAGCTGGTGTTTTATACTGTGATGATCTCAAACACATGGCCAGCAGGCAAAATAAATTAACAAGAGTTCTCAGTAATGAGAAAAATGCATCAGTAGTGTCATTAGCCAACCTCGCCCCACTTTCCTATTCCTTAAACCTGTAGTTTCAGTGAATGCAGTAGATTTTGATGTCAAACACCATACACCAAAGGACTTTCAAAGTTTTCCAGTTTTAGCATTCCTTGCTTAACTTTAGCCATGTTGAAGTGATAATCTGTGTCTTGTTATGAGTGGTCATTTTTGGCCACCTAAAAACCTAAAACTATGCTAATAGACTAATAAAAGCAGTGATCACTGTACCCATTCTCTACAAAGCAGCTTCAACACCTTGGTAGGTGAATCAATTTCACCTTTTTCCTTCCACACTGGGACTGGAAGCAGTAATTTTTATTCTTAATTTTTTTTTAAGATGGGACTACATTAGGCACAGAATTAGCAAATTGTTCATATTATTTTGCAGGTCTAATAAGAAAAGCTATGGCTGGCCCTGGAATTAAAACATTTGCTCACCCTTCCTCCTATTAGCATGTGAACTCCAAACCTACAAAAAGCAGCAGACTGAAATCTCTGGAGACCAGTAGTAAGAAGATAATCTTGTCCCCTACATAATGTCCTCTCTGTGGTCTCGTCTCACAAGAAAAAATATGTGTATTTTACAAGAAGATCACTAACAAGATAGTGATCCCAATGTAAGTCTTCATTAGGGCAACACAGGTGCATTTACTTAAGTACAACTAGTGGGGATCAACAAAAAATTTTCCATTGGGAGCATGCTTTCATTTGGCCCCATGGAAGGAACATTACAGTGGGGCAGTTACCTTGAATTCTACCTACCATCATGTTAAAAATAAACAAAAAACCCCCAACCACTTTAATACATCTTAGTCTGTGTGGCAGCAGGGCCTGATTGTTGTGAGCAGACTGTAGGTGGTCCCTACCTGAGGGAAAACTGACTGATGGGCACCTACTTAAATGGGCAGGCTGGTGATGAAGGTTTCTAGATGCCGGAGTGCGAGATAACTCAGTCGAGCTTTCTTACAGTCAGCACCGACTCCAAAAATCAATACACAATGCTTTCTTCTACTGCAATAAAACATGTAGAATTATGTAAAGCTTGGAGACAAGATTATATTTTCGAAGTCATAAACCATGCTGTCCGCTCACAAATGACTGTGGAGGACAGAGCTTGTAAAGTGTCCTTTGATCTTCTGTAGGCTCTAAGGAAAACAAAAAGGTTTCAAATGGAATTGTTGCCACTTGCATGTCTGTCTATCCAACTGCATTTTAATTTCTCTAGAAAACTCACCAAACATGAATTATGTATGTCTTAAAATGTTAAAAAGGTGTAATAGAAGCTTAGCTGCCTGACTGAATTATTCTATTCAGACATCTACCAGTATGAAAGACTGTAAAAACAGTTTTAGGTCTGACAGTATCATACTATCACCATAGAGATCCAAGGAGTTTTTCTAATGCAAGAGTTGACAAAAGGTGTCTGTTTTAATGAATGAGAATCAGAGAGACAAAGCATGAGATCATAAATGTTTCACTAAACCACCATAAAATTCTTCCAGCTATGAGCAAAGTTCTGTTCTAATTATTTTTTTTTAAGCTTTAAAAATTAACAAACCTGTATGAAATCTCCACAACATGAACTGAGGAACCACGATGGCGCGTATGCCATTTTGTCATCAAAACAAAGTCTTAATCTGATGCTTAAATACCCCTTGAGAACTGGCACTGAAACCTATGGGGAAGTATTCGGTCACCTCACTTCTTTCAGCACCTATCATTCTCCAATGCAAGAGAGGAGGAAATAAATCTCTATATGTGCACACAGACCTCCTACAGCCCCCTCAATGTACATGCTATTGTGATTAACCAAAAGTTTAAAATTAAACAAAAAGCTCCTTTTCTTCAATTATGATTAAAGATCAGAGAAAGTGGATTAGCTTTTTAGCAGAATCTCCAGGTCTCAAGACTTACTATCTAATACACTGAGAGTGTCCAATTTTGTTTTGGAGATTTTGGGGGAGTGAGGGAAGAAGGAAGAAAATAAATGATCCCATCAGTCAGGTGGCTAGTATACCATAGCAAAGTGGCGTTTCATACATTACCATGACAATCAAGCTATTAAAATTGAAAAATAGTAACACAAAAGAAAGGATAAAAGATAGTTTTCCCACAGGAACTAAGCTGCTGCATCTTGTGAGGCCTGCTTTCTTCCCATTCACTCCCGAAAGTAGGGGCTGAATGCTCCCTGGGTCCACATGGCCTTTGCCTGCCAAGTTTTCAAAAGTCACTGCACAGAAACAGGTACCCTTATGTTTTGGGTTTGTGTGGTGGGGTTTTTGGTAGCAAGGGAGGAGGCCGCAGGGGTGGCTCCTGTGAGAAGCTACTAGAAGCTTCCCCGGCTCCAAGTTGGACCCACTCCTGGCCCAGGCCGAGCCCATCAGGGACAGCGGTAGCGCCTCTGGGAGGACAGATTTAAGAAGGGGAACCGGCAGCGAGTGGTGGGATTGGAATGTGAGAGGAACACCAATGCAGATACCGAGGTCAGTGAAGAAGGAGGGGGAGGACAGAGGAGGTTGATGCCCCTGCAGCCCGTGGTGAGACGGCAGGCTGTCGCCCCCCAGCCCATGGAGGTGAGCGGGGGAACAGAAGCCCACCTGCAGCCCGGGTAGGAGCCCATGCTGGAGCAGGGGGATGCCCCCCAAGATGGCCAGGATGCCATGGGAAAGCCCATGCTGGAGCAGTCTGTGACTGAAGATCGGCCCACGGAAAGGACCCACACCTGGGAAGTTTGTGAGGAACTGCAGCCTGCGGAAAGGACTGATGTTGGAGACGTTTGTGAAGGACTGTCTCCCATGGGAGGGACCCCACGGTGGAGCAGGGGATGGGTGAGGAGTCCTCCTCCCCCTGAGGAGGAAGGAGC